>CAOKZL010002379.1:0-205571 GCA_948472985.1 Iguana delicatissima | reverse complement strand
AATTGGATGTTCATCTTATTTGAAATGCCAATACCATGTAAATACATACTGTTGCTATTTCCTGTGAAATATCTGCTGGTTCCTTTGTGGGTAGAATAAAGAATTAAGGGGTTTTGTGAGCGAAATATGAAGTAAATAAGACTGATATATTCAAAGTTTTGGATATATGACCCCAAAACATTTCTAGACAATGGAAATTTGAGGCTTTTGAAAGCATTGCAGTACTAAAAAGAGATCAATTTCTCTAACTGGAGTCCCATTCTCATTTAAAAAAAACTACCTAATTTTGTTAAAAGGAGCAGAAGAAAGCTCTTTTTCATTTCCCATTCAAGTTTAAGACCAGCGGCTGGGAGTGAGGGAGCCAACACAGTTAAAAACTTTTCTCTGTGTGGTCTCCAAATAGACCTCATTGTTTTGCAGAATCACTAAGATGTATCTCTTCCAATGACTTCAGTGGCAGGTCAATAAAGAAGGTACACAGTTCAGTATCCTGGTGCCAGAATGCTAGGTGATTTACACAGTAACAAAACCATGAAGCTTACTCAGTAGCAAATATGCAACCTGTAACAAATATGCAATATTACATGTTGAAAAGGAGTAGATCCCCAAGAATTGCTGAGATGAAACACTCCCTGCAGCATCTAGGCCAAGCCTTGTAACAGCCTCACTAGACTTCTCTTGTCCCTCACAGTGTTAGATTTTGCTTCACTATGAGTTCCACACTTTTAACTTCCAATCTGCTTTCTTCCTTCCCATCAGCAGCCTGTGCTCCAAGAAAGAGATTATTATCAAATCCTTCACTGTGTTTATAAGGTGTCCCTAACCTGCACTGATCATGGACCACCAATGTTCCTACCTCAGAAGCCTTTACCAATGAGCTGCTCAACTGTTAAATCATCCAGACTGAAGGTCTGTGGAATCCATCTGTTCTGTCTTGGTGTCAAAGCTTACTTCTTCAGGTGTAGCTGAAGAATTTTATCCCTTATATGAACTAGACCCACTCTTCCTCATTTTTTTCCCAATATGCCTCTTCAATTACATTTTCTAAGCAGTTGTCCTTATAAAGAGTTGGAAACATCCAGAAATTATATATTCTCATTTTCTATCCTTGCCTTCTTCACAGTTTCACTCTAGCAGCTTAAGGAGATCTTCAAAGATTCCAATCTTGTTATCACTGCTTTTGTGCAATAATAATAGCTCCATTAATCAAGGCAAATAAACTGTCTACCGCATAGTTTATTAATAAGCACCCATGATAACAAAGACCAATTTTTCATTGATGTCTCATTCTGAAAACCTGCAAAGTTGTCTCACAAATAACAGAACAATGTTTAGACTTAAGAACAAAGAGAACCACATCCTTTTTTAAATCTGAATCACACAATAAGATCAGAAAATTCCCTAGTCCCCCTCCCCGAAAAAGTTCCTGTACCTTTAATAATCAGGTCACAGTAGTGGTCTAGCTTTTATATAATAGTACTAGCAACAATGTTGTCTTCTATATGTGTATGTAATAACTCCAAATGAAAGGCAACAGAAAATATTGCCCACATCTGATCTCTTTAGGCAAGATCAAATTTGGACAAACCTCTTGTTGTTTATCAAATTCAAAATCTTTCAGGATTTGAACAAAGATCCTCAGTTACTTCATGCTTTTGGGTCAGAGTCAATGACTGGACTATAGTTGCTTAAGAAGAAAACAGTAAATAACTCACACTCATATCCTAATTAACCTCTTGGGATATGGCTGAATTTAATTTGAAAAACTGGATTGAATATCTTTTGGGACTACATCACCTCATGCACTTCCTTCAAGAAATTTCAAAGGAAGCCAATGGCATTTTGATAGAATCAGCAAAATTTCTTCCAGAATTTTTTTTGGGGGAGGGGAAGGGGGCATGATGTCCTAGATTCTGGATACAGCTAGCAATTTTGTCCTTGTGAGAGCTGTATCATGAATTGCTACTCAAGTCCTGTATTTGGTGCCTAAAAACTAAGCATGAATGGGGACCATTGACCTGCAGTTGAATCCTGATAGGATGAAGTCTTTATGAATGGGTAATTCCCATTTCCAGGGATTCAAAATGTTGTCTTTTCTGAGCAGAGTCATACTGAAACTGAAGGACCAGGTCCATAGTCTAAGAGTATCCTTTGAAGAACCTTTTTTTCCCTAGAGGCTTAGATGGACTTGTGCCGTTTCTGCACTTAACTGTTATAGTGCTATTATTCCACTTTCAACATCCTATGGAATCCTAGGGTTTCCAGTTTTGGGAGGGGCCTTTAAGCTCCCCCCTCAATTGCAAACCCCAGGATTCCATAAGACGTTGAAAGTAGAATAATAGCACTATAATAGTCTAGTGAGGAAATGGCCTTGGTTAGGAATGCCTTTCATCAGGTTCTGCTAGTACTCCAGCTACAATGTTTCAAGGGCAGGAGTTGCCTAGACCAGTGGTTCTCAACCTGTGGGTCCCCAGATGTTCGTGGACTTCAGCTCCCAGAAGCTCCAGCCACTAGGGTCAATGCTCAGGGCTTCTGGAAGCTGAAGTCCATGAACATCTGGGGACCCACAGGTTGAGAACCACTGGCCTAGACAGAGGCCATTTCCTCATGGGGTTTTTAAAAGTGTGCAATCCATCCTCCAAGGAGGAGGTCTGCACCTGGGAGCGGACTGGGTTGGACCTACTTAACGTAGATCCACACCTCAGCCCGCTCCAGAACGACCCCACGTGGTCATTCAGCGTGCTTTTGAAAGACTGCTAAAGACAGGTCTTTCAAAAGCACGGAGCGCGCCACTGCAAGCCTGCTCCCTTATGCAGATTCACAGGCTTGTCCCAATGTGAGCCTGCGATCTGCCGGGGGTGGGCTTTAGGCTGGCAAGCTTCAGCGGTTGGTCGAGACCCTCAACCAACCCGAAGCTGCCATTTGGGACACTGGAGCCATGTGCATCGACGAGCACGCACTGCTCTGGAGTGGTGTGGACCGGACCAGGGAGCCGAAAAGTCCAGTAAGTAGCAGTGCAGGGTGATTCCCTCGCCTCGTGCGGAAATGGCCAGAGTGATCTATGGATGAGGACACACATGGCTGCATTACTGAAATTAGTGTGGGGAGCAGTGGGAAATCCCTTGAGACCAGACCATAAACTTCAGCTAATCCAGAACTAGGTGGTTGGATTGCTGTCTGGAACAAACATCCATGGGCCTTTCCCCACTACAGTGTTATAGTACTATTATTCCACTTTCAACATCCTGTGGAATTCTGGGGTTTGTAATTGACTGAGACCAAAGAGCTCTCTGGCTGAGAATTCTAAAGGCCCTTCCCTAAACTGCAAACCCCAGGATTCCATAGAATCTTCTTAGGCAGCCAATCATATAAGGCCTTTGCCTGACAGAGCCAATCATATGAGGTCTTCTCTGCCTGACACACACAAATAAACAAACTTTGACTTTTATATATTGGATAAAGGCCTAAACACATGTTGACCATGTTACCTTCAGTGGCACCTTCTCCCATATCAACCAGTTCCTTTTCTGAAATCCACAGTGCAGGACCTCCCAGTTCTTGTTTTAACGTGCATCTAATCATAAGGGGTCATGCCTTCTTGCTTGTGATACCTTCTCTTTCATGCTTTCCCCCTATGCAGCATGAGTGTGCAAACCCTTGGCATCCATTCAAACCATCTTTGCTTAACAAAGCATTAGTGAAATACTCTACTGTACCTATTTCATTGTGATTGTTCTTATAATGAATTTTGTACACTGCCAAGAGGAAGAGGAGATCTCCAAGGGCTTGGCTACAACCCAAGCAATTTTTATCATAGTTTTTTTAAAGGTATATATTTGTATCTGTCTAGAAGGTCAGACATGATTTTCAAGGTGTCTAGGAACTGGATATTTTGTCCTGGATAATTATCTTTATGCTTTAGAGGTTTCTAAATACTGTACATCCTTTGCCTTGGCTCTCTCAAAGCCTTATCATCAGCCTTCTTAGAAGGAAATGTCTGACATATCCCTTTCACACAACAAATCTGCCTTTGTCAATCAGACATGGTTGAAAATCATGCTTCTGTACCGTCTGTACTACATGGATGTCTGCCTTCTATATACTGCCTGCAATTTTAAGAAGCTGTTCCAAGCAGATTAGTAGTAGTAGTAGTAGTAGTAGTAGTATTGACAGTCCATTCTCCACATTTGTGGGTTTGACCTTCGCAAATTCAATTGTTTGCGAGGTACGTGCTTGTCTGACACACACACACCACCATTTTCCTTCTCTCATTCCCTTGCTTTCCTCACCCCAGGCTTGTGTTTAAAATGGACATGGTGGGGGGAAGGGAGCAAAGCCTCTCCAACTGCTGGAGGCATGTCCTCTATGCCATGTGACTGAACATTGTGCTGTGTATTGGCTGCTGATTGATCAAGTGCTCTCTTTGCTCCTATCCTTCCTTTTTCAAGATGGCTGCTGGAAGTAACTAGAAGGCAAGAATTCTGCTCTTCTCTGATAAGCCATTTACTATATCTTTTTTCTCCTCTCTCCCCAAGGACACCAGGGCCAGAGGCAAAGGAATGGGAGGGAGAGTTCAGGACGGGAATCATGGGGGGCAGTTATTCATCATTTTTCCACTTTTGCAAGGGTTCTGCACCCTAAACGCTTGTGAATGTGGAGGGGCTACTGTATGTTGTTGTTGTTGTTATTGCTACCTTTTTCCAGATTCTATTGATGACATTACTGTTACGGGGACAAGAGTTGTATTATAAGTACTTATACTAGGAACCAGCTGGTTAAAAGCAATAGACTTGAAGCATCAATTTTCTACTGGACCAAACATTGTATTCCCACAGGAATGTTCTTATGTGCTAGAATGCTCTTCCAGTGAGGCCTTAAGTGCAAAATAATCTTTCCATGCCTAGTTGAAAGTGTGCCATAGCTTTCTCTGCAGAGTTGGGTGACAGAAGGTTGCCATTTTGGGGGTGGCAAATCCACTCTTTTCTTGACAGCTGTTCCTTCCATAATAGATCTTCATTATAGGAGAACAGTGGCCATAGAATAGACTCTTCTGGTAAGCAGCAAGTGTTTCCTCAACCCCCCTTGGCATTCTGTGAATGAAGAAGGCAGCCTAAAATATATTTTCTAGTGGCAAATGCCAGACTTGCTACACTGGGAGTATTAAGCAGCTTGGTGATGAGGAAGAACATGGAAAAATTGAACTATCTGAAAGATGTGATGTAGAAGTAGTTCTGGCCCACCTGCCAGCCACTGAACACCCCAACCCATGACATCACAAGAACCAAATCCATGATGTCTCAAGAATGCCACAATATCTCAAGGATCCATATTCTTATTTCCAATTTTGGACCTAAAATGCTAGAGGACAGGATGGTGTTTACCTGGAGGATCGTGTGTGTGTGTGGGGGGGTGTTTATGTCCACACACACAAGTGCAAGAGAAAGTACTATGTGGGCATGTCGACAGGAGGGGAAAGACAAACCTATGTGTAAGAAATAGCCCAACATCTATGAAAACTCATACAATAATACATTTGTTGGGCTTTAAGATGCCTCAAGATTATTTGTTGTTTTGCTATTGAGAAAGTATGTAATAAATGGAAATTCTGATATCTGAGCACTGAAAATAGTTACAAAAAACACATCATGAAAAGGCATGCTGATTTGATATGTATGATAAATAATGTTCACCTTTTGTGGAAGTGACCCAGCATTGCAAAGCTTCTGGGTATAACCAAACAGATTTTTGAAATTTGTCTTTTGCTAGTATTAAAGACCTTTTCACTTTACATTTGATTTTTTTTTTAAGGAAATGATCGTTTTCCAGATAGTTCATACAAAAAAGGAAAGCTCCAGTGAACAAAAGTAAACTACATACAAAAATATTTTAATAACATACCAAGATATGCCAACCATTACACAATTTCATATATATCGCATCTATTTTTTTCAGGAAGTACAAAACGGAATACATGAACATTCTTATTGGTCCACAAAGCAGTTCATCCCCAGTCCTAGACTTGCTCCACTATATAGAAGAAATCACTTCCCATTACCTTGAGGTTCAAGACAATAAAGTCTTCTTCTCTGTACAGCATGATTAAGTTCCACCACATGTTTTCAAGACAAAAGCTTGATAAATTTACACATAGACTGTACATTTACTGGCTGTTCTTTTCACAGCTTCCTTCACCTCTTTATTCCTTAGGCTGTATATCAGGGGGTTGACCAGAGGTGTCAAAATGGTATAAAAGACAGACAAGACTTTATTCAGCTGTCTTAGTTCATCGGTGTCTGGCAGAATATATACAGTAATAATGGTTCCATAGAAAATTGTCACCACAATGAGGTGGGAAGAGCAAGTAGAGAAGGCCTTTTTTCGTCCTGTGACAGATGGGATTTTGAGTATGGCTATAATGATGTACCCATACGATGCTATGGTTAAAGTGAGCTGCGGCACAGTGCTGATGAAAGCAAGAACAGCTAACACAAGTTTCACTCGATGTGTGTCATTGCATGCCAAGTTTATGACTGGAATAAAATCACAGAAGAAATGTTCAATAGCATTGTGGTCACAGAAGTTTAACTCCAATACAAAAAAGAGCAGTATCATGTCTATCACAAAACTACAAATCCAAGAGCTAGTGATGAGTTGGAAGGAAACCCTGGGATTCATAAGTGTGGAGTAATGCAAGGGTTTACATACTGCCAAATAGCGATCGTAAGACATTGCTGCCAGAAGATAACATTCTGCTGTTATAAAAAAGCAAAATCCCCATAATTGCATAATGCAGTCATTAACAGAAATGTGCTGGTCATCTGTTACAAACCTAGCCAGCATCCTGGGAAGGATGGTTGAACTGTAGCAGATCTCTAAGCAAGACAGATTCCCAAGGAAGAAATACATGGGAGTATGTAGATGCTGATCAGTCACCACTAGGATTACAATGGCAACATTCTCAGTGACAGTCAGAATGTAGATTGTTAGAAAGGCTACAAAGAGAGGGATCTGTAGTTCCCGGACATCTCCAAAGCCAAGAAGAATGAATTCTGCAATGATGGATTCATTTCCCATTTCCATTTTCAAATGCTTTTTTTATCTGGTGGGATAGATTTTTTGGAAAAACAAGATTAATGTACTGTGCACAGTTGTATACTTTTGGTATGTATGTGTGTGAGAGATACACACACACACACACACACACACACACAAACTGATCCCTGGACAGACTAAGCTCTCATCTTTCACCACTCTATTCAGAGAAGGGTTCCTGTTTTTTGATTAAGAGTTAAGGTACAGTACTTACATTGACCCAGGGATAAGTAGACCTGTGTTTTTGGGGAGTCAATTTTTTGACTAAAATTTCTAGAGGTACACATTATATACAGTACTTGTTTGCTTCATTCCCAATCCTAAGAATGACTGAAGTCTCTCGTTCTTGTAGCACATCACGACCCAAATGCTTGGATGAGAATTCCAGATAATGTCTATGGCCAGAATCCTCTATCACAGCCTATGTTACATATAGAATGTTACACATCTAGGTAGCAGAGCTGCAAAAAAAAAAAAATCTTTTAGTGAATTGTTAATATATTTGTGCATTGCTAATAAATGTGTAACATTCTGTTTGCTAACCAGTGCAATAAAAATGATTAATGATTCATGCAAAACACATCAGAAGTGCTGCTTGCTTGTTCTGAAACCAAAGGCATACACATACCCGAAGGCATATTACACACACACAGAATTTTAAGGGCACTGAGGCCAATGACTTTGTAAATACACTGTGCCATTTATTATCTTTCAAAGAGAAAGCCCCCCTCTTTACATAGGGTTGGACTGTTCAGAGAACAACTAAAATGTGGAAGCGTTTGTTTTTAGATATGCTATTGCTGTTCTTTGAGCTGTTTTCGTTTAACTTATTGTCATTTTCATCTCATGACTTTTTATGGGATATTATTATTCATGTGCGTATTACTCTGGTGGTTCTGTGTGAAACATTTATGGGCCTATTTATGGACAGCATAAAGCTTTAAGGGGTTTTGTGACTGGCCTATAAAGGGGGTAAGCATGGGCGGTTGAGAAGGGAGAAAGGAATTACCAGAAGGCGACCCCAGTGATGAGTCACTAAGATAGAAGGCACAGTGTCCAACATCCTGGCACCTGGTTCCTGAGAAATCCATGCTCTGACAGAAGCTTAAACCTGATGCAGTAACAAATGAGCAGCCAGAACAGTTTCTTCAGCAAAGATGTTACATCTTGCAAAGAGGTAGCCCTGCAACAATAACTGAATTGAAACATTCAGTGCTAGCTGCAGCATCTGGAGCAAGTTTAAGAGCAGCTCCACACAGACAATATTGCAATAACCCAGCACTGAGCTTGCAGGTACCTGTCATCACCATGTCATCCTGTTCTGTTTTATTATGAATTTGTCACTAAACTGCTGTCTTCTTGGCAGCAACAGCTCTCAACTGGGAGGAAGAGGTATTGTCAGATCCTGCAGTGGCAGAATGAACTTCCCCCACCCCAGCCATTGTTCTGAGCATGAAACAGTTATGCTCCTGCTCCAGAAAGCTTTCCCAGTCATCCTTTTTTCATTATTAGGAATAATAACTCATGGAATCCAGCCATTTAGGCGGCAAACCATATCTGCTCCTGAAGCATATCTGGAGAAGAGTTTCACCTCTTTATATGAGCTATACCTAGTATCCACAAGTTGCCTTTTAAATGACTCTGCTTACACAGCACTCATGCAGATCTCAACAAAGCAAGAAATCAAGAAAATACACTTTCTACCTTCCCATCCATGCCTTCCATATAGTTTTGCCCGAGAAGCTTGGGGAGAGTTGAGATGATTCTAGACTCATATCATTGTGTTTGTTCAATAAAAACTTCATTTCCTACAAACAATTTCTCTACTGTTTACCTAATAAATACATAGCAGTCACTAAATGATTGTAGTGACCTGCTTTCCAATGAACTTCTTACACTAGCAGTCTACAAGCTTGGATCACAAAGCAGAATTTTCAGACTTAAGAACCAACAGAACCTCATATTCATTTAAATCCAGACAGAGCTCTAGGGTTAGAGGCTACGCTAGAACACAAACTCTTATACCTGTAAAAATTAATCTTAATAGGAAAAAAAGTGAATATTATAGCTGACCATATTACAATGCTGAAACGATGAGGCAATCAACTGTTTTCTGAAAGAATATTCAAGGGCACAGCTGACTTCTTTTTGTATCTGGTCACTGTGGTAGTTTAGGTTTTATATGAGAATGGTGGCACTAATTAGGTACTGCATCTATGCATGCAATCTTTGCCTTAAATAAGAAGCAGTAGAAAAATGTGGAATCCTCACCTCCAATCTCTGTAGAAAGGAGCATTCTAGGAGAAAGAACAGGCTTCTTGGTGTACTATCACATTCATAATTATTGACTATGAGATGAAAGTTCTTTAGCTATGCTTTTAAACCAGAGGTAATTCCATTGATATTTTTTTTAAAATGTTACCCACATTTCATATGTGGACTGTAATTACCCAGGAAGAAAAGAAAAGAAAAAAAGCAACTAGCTCCCATATTTAATTAATCCCTTGGGATATGCTTGAATTTGAAAAACTGCATTGAGTATCCTTTGAGGAATGTCTTCTCTCACATGAATCCTCAGAAATATCTAGGGAAATTTGGTAAGATCCGTAAACTTTCTTGAACAAATTTCTTGAGAGAGCAGCATGCTGTCCCTAGGTACTGATGACACTAAGATGTCTGTGAGAACCATGTTGGAAGTGCCTCTTTGAGACCTGTTTTCAGTTTCTGGAAAGTAATGGTGGATGTGGACCAATAGGTTCAGGATGAATCCTGAAAAAAAATGGAAGCTCCATGGGAGACATTTTCCATATCCAGGAACTGAAAGTGTATCTGGTCTGGACAGGGCTATACTGATACTGAAGGACTGGCCCACAACCTGGTGGCACTCCTTAAATTATTTTATTGTGACTAGAAAAAAATATTAACCAGTTTTCATTACTGTAACAAAGCCCTGGGTTACTTTTTCTTACTCTGGCTCTTCTGTCTTGTTGTGTTTCAGCTCCAGCTAACTGTTCCCATCCCCCCAATTAAAGCACACAAGCATTGGTCTAGTCATATATCTATCGGGGGTGAAATGAGGAGTCAGTGATGATTTTGTACACTGTAAAATGGATGGGGAATGAACACAGTTTATAATGGTCACTTCTAATGTTCATTGACTAAAGATCAGAGTAATCTTCAATATGTCCTTAAGAACTTGGGAGCTACCAAGTGACATAGATTGATCATTTCCAGAACTAAAAATTTTAAAAATGGATAATCTTGCTTCCATTTCGCACGCAGTTTCTTTTGCGAGAGGGCCCCTTGAGCATCACATAAATGGGAGCTGCGGACCATACGACGTACTCCCATTTACACGATGCTCACAAGCCTAATGCGAACCAAGCACGCATTTTTTTATTTTTGGCTTCAAGCCGAAAATGCTGCGCGGTCATGCAAGGCTCCCGGGGCCCTCGCGCACTTACCTGCCCTGCAGTGCATCGGACGAGCGGGCCGGTAGCGCTTCCTGCCTCAGCGCTAGCCTGCAATTCCCAGGTTGTGCTGCCATAGGAAGGGGCGGGGCGTTCACACGGCGCTCACGCGACCGGCAAGCCAGCTGCGGGAGGAAGGAGCAGCAAAGTGAGCGCCTCACGCAAGAGGCTGCTCACGCGAATGCCACCCCCCTACCTCTGTGAAAAAGTAAGATGCGGAAAGGGTCTTGGTTTGTGTTTGCACTGCTGTGTTATTCCAAGGGAAAGTCTCAGAGACTACAGACGAAAGACAGTATCAAATGGTATATTGACAGAAGAGTACAAAAATAACGCTGCAAGTATGCAGTACATGCACAATCCAGAAGTACAGAAATAAAGACAATAATATCAAAGAAATGTCGCAAATATGACATTGTTGAAGCAACCAAAGCTTTTTGAATAAAACTATTAAGCTTGAAACTCAGTTTCATGTGATAAAAATGTGTGGCTACTTTAAACTGCTTAGTTTTTGGACTAAAATTATAACAAAATTCCATAGTAACCTGTCCCATACAAGCATCTTTAACCAAACTATAATTTTAGAAAAATATGAAACAAAGTGGGAGAAAGAAGAATGAAATAACACAATTGAAAGCATGAGCTAAAGAGCTCAGTCTCTTTATAAGTGACCCATTTTACATTGTTTAGCAATAAGAATATTTTTAATCATCTACATCATTTCAAGAGCCAAACTGTAGAGATACATATAAACACACACATTCCCATAGTTAGATGTTTCAAAACAAAGGTCAACAATACTGCCACCATTTTATTTTCTTTGATTTACATGTAGACTCCATCTCAACAAGGGTAATAAGGATTTGCCAATCTTATATCAAAGATATTTCTTGGCTTCTTGTGAAAGAATCACTGATACTGCTTTTATACACCAAAAGTCACTCTCCTTGCTTGGTCTCAGACAAACAGTGCAACTATCAATGCCTTTGACCAATGGCTGCATTTTATTTACCCATTTTGTCCATTCTATGGCAAGATCATTCTTTTCTCTGACAATATTCTTTTGCTTTCAGTGACTTTTTTCCCCTACTGCCAGAATTAGGAAATTTCTTTCACACGATACTGTTTATAATTCAACTCTATATCTATACCCTTACATGTATTCTTACAAATTTATAAAGAAGAATGTTTTGGAGTTCATTCTGATCAAGCAAAAATAAAGAGAAATATCAAGATGTATACAAGCTCTTAAGAACTTCTAGGCTTAAATGCTATTGGTTAGTTTTAGGGCAAGCAGACTTATTGAATCAAGTATTGAATAGTGAGTCAATATATAGATAAATCCTATTGATTCTATGAGTTTACTCTAAATGGGATTAACATTCTTTATATGCTGCACTGAGCATAGGCAAATAGGATGGTAGCTTTACTTGTTCTGAAAAAAAGAATATTAACATGGAGAATATTTGCTTAAAGCATCTGTGAGGAAGGACCCACAATGTACTTGATCTCCTCCACAATCTTTTGCTGAACATCTGTTACATTCTTCTTTGCTGCAGTGAGTAGCCTTCCAATTTCTTCATCTGAATAGCTGAGTTTGAAGGTTTTAAATGTTTTACGATATTCCTCAATTTTATCTGAAAACAAAGAACATTGGTTGGTGAATATGTGATGTTTCATTTCAACTGTTGCTGATACATGCTGTGTTCAATTCTACCCATGTTTACTGAAAAATAAATCTAAACCAATTTTTCTTCCCACAAAAAGGAACCAGTGCTGTGATGTGTCTGATGAAAACAAGTGCAGTCCACAAAAGCTTATGTCAAATAAAATATGTTAGCTTTAACGTGACTCAAAACTCTTTCTCATCAAAGGAACCATGGTTGTAATGTAACACTGCTCACAGGAGTAAACTCTCTGTTACTGCAGCCTAGGCCTGCCCGGAATAGTACCCGATATCGTTTTTGATATCAAACCATTTGGCTTTCCCTTGCCACCCCGCTCCATGGGTTTGCGAGGCAACAAAACAAGCACGCAAACGGGCACGGCCGATAATTACTGGACATTCCATTCCCCACCCAGGCAGGCCAGACACAGCTGGTTCGTCGCTTCAGGGACCTCTCCGGCAAACACCTCATCACATATGTGCGATACGAACAAAGGCTACCTGGCCCGAGCAGGCTACTGGACAAAGGTTGTGCTGTCCACTGGTAAGCGCCACATATTTGCATACTGACTACACCATTGTTAATTCAGCTTTGACTCAATCATGCAAAGTTGTGACCTTTCTGAGACATTGTCTTGCACCCAAAACTCATTGTTTTCCATGAATAAGGCACAGCCTGCAGTCCCAATTCACCCTACGAAAACCCCTGATTCCGAGACCTTCCTCAGATCACTCGGCCCGCTCTAGAATTCTACCTCAGATCGCTCGGCCCGCTCTAGAATTCTTACTGCCTCATCATTTGGCAAGCTCCCCTCAGCCAATTGAGCTGAGTTTCTTCTCTGCACACCCGGATTCTACACAAGGTCCAGGATGATGAGACAGGTGTCATATCACCCATTTTCCCAAAAAATCTCTATCCTTAACTCAAGCTCTATCTTCTTAGTTAGCTGTGTGATTGTGTTGTCTTTAATATTTGTCTGTCTGCAATAAAGCATCATTTTTATTACTGTACATCTGTGTGGCTGCCTGGCTGACCTGACCCCATAGACATTGGATTGCAAGATCCTGCTAAGTTACCCTGCCTCTCGCTAGCTTAAGTGAGTGCTCCAGCTAATTTTCTCCAAAATTGCGTGTGGCTGTTTGGTTGCTTAGGTGTCCCTCCCGGGACCCTCAGAGAACAGGGTAACACTCTCAGTAATGTAACGTTGCAACTATGAAGTATGTCAATAGTTACTAACATGAATTATCCACTGGCTCTGTTGGCCCAACCAGCCATCATAATAATGCAGCTTCATATGATCACTGTGCTCATGGAGGCTGGTCTGAGCACTAACAGAGAAAAGAACATCACTGCTGACCTAACAAAATAGCCCCAGCACGCCAACCACATATATTCTCCTAGGAGCTTGATACACAGCCCCATGACATTTTGTAGTCTCACCCAGTTATAATTTATTCACTATTTTTCTCCAATTTCTTCCATTACAGAACTCAGAGTAGTTTCCATTTTTCCTGGTTGATTTTCTATGCAGGTATTAATTAGACTCAAACCTGCTTAGCATCAACAAGGTGGTTTCATTATGTATCTCCAGACTGGGCAAGAATATGCAACCCATAACAGATGTTGTACAGCGCTGCAACTCACATCATGTATGTAAATCAGAGCTGCAGTCCAGCAATATCTGGAAGGCAATAGGTCAGCAGAGGTTTCTAAGTCAGCATAGAGCAAGGCACAAAGGGGAAGAGGAAAAAGCAAACTTCTTGCAATAATCTCTTAGTATAACAATAGCACTCTTAAATATATCCCTACTATTGTAGTTGTTGTGTGCCTTCAAGTAGTTTCCAACTTATTATGACTCTAAGGTTAACTTATCACAGGGTTTTCTGGAGCTGAGTGTGTGTGATGCACCCAAGGTCATCCAGTGGGTTTCCATGGCCAAGTGGGCAATAGAAACTTGGTGTCCAGGCTCAAACCATTATACCACAGTGTGTCTCATGTCCCTATTACCAGCTTTGAAATCTTGGAGAACATGAAACAGGCAGGAAATATAAGATCTCTCTAGGATGAGGCATACTGCTTAGGTGGCCACAAGCTATACATTCTGATCAGGAGCATATTCTGAAAATGTACCCATTTTTAAAAAAATGAAGCAAGAATTGATGTGTTTAAACTAGAGGGAGCCAATATAAGGGAAAACGTCATATTATAACAATTCAGCATGTGGAACAAAATAACTCTCCATACTCTTCCATCTATTCACTCTTCCATTTGATCAGTTGTAAATTTCCCAGACAAACAACATCCCTTTGTTCCTCTTGACAGCTGACTTGGTTGAATAGTTGGAACGATGTGGCAAATGCATGAGAGTTATGCATGACTCCAGCTGTGAAATGTGGAAATGAGTGTGTTGGCCGGTCACAAACTGTATGTAGCTGATCTATAAAAGGGAAACTTAAGGAAAAAAGAGTTCACCATTCTGGAAAAACATATAGGCAGAAAGAAGAAAAGGGGTATAAGAGCTGAAACTATATGGTGAGAAAGTAATCTCATGTTGACACAATTTGGCTCTGGAAGAAGGATGACTCATTTGTGTTCTTTTTAATCACTGTATCTCTAATACCTAACTTGTTAGATTTTATTTTTCCAAATGAATTTCCTTCCCATGTTACCTTGACAGTTGACTTTGTTGAATAGTGGGAAATGCATAACTGTTAGGCCATCTCCTTTGAAGATATAGCAATTTGAAGGATTGTCTTTGTCCTGCAGCATACTCTCCTCTATTCTGGGAAATTTAAGTCCACGAACTTTACAGTACTCAGCTGATTTTTTGACCGTCTGCACCAAATTAAAAGAAAAATCAATGTAATGATGAATAAATTGTCAAACTCTATCAGAAAAAAAAAGCTGCCATTTGTTTGGTGGGTGGGTGGGTGGGTGGGTGGGTTGGTTGGTTGGTTGGTTGGTTGGTTGGAAGGCCATCTATTTCCCCTATTCCATTTAGATAGTCTTCCAATATTGCCTCAGCCTCACAGGATGTGATGCAACATTGTTCCTTCCTGAAGTGCTATATTTAATTTCAGAAACCTAATTTAATGTGAAATAATACCATTCTCTCTGTGCCCCCATCTCTCCCTCACACAAAGAAAAGGTAACTGGAATAGTATTTGAGTAAGAACTTTGTTAGAGACTTTCCTCACATAAACAGAGACATCTGATATTAATGGATCCATGAGGAAAGGAACCACATTCAGTAGCTATTATGTTTCTTACGAACATAGTATTACTTGCACTTCTAATTTTTCATTCACTATTACTCACACTAGCTCTAAATTCCTAGTGGTATCAAGGACGTGCATCTTTTATATCTGCCCCATTAATTACACCAATTACCTCAAAAGGATCCCCACCACTGAAGTCAAAAGAGAGAATCAGCTTCACATTTCTGTCCGGATGGAGGACCAGAGGATAAGCACTGTTTATAGCCAGACCAGCGTCAATCAGAGAGACAACCTCTTTCCTTTTCAGCTCGGGGACTTTGACATCAGCTAAGAACGTGAAGTGAAACAGAACTTGAATATAAAAATGTTTGCACAAACACAAACATACTGTTAGTATTCAAGATCCATGCATAACATTTGGGGTTCAGATATATTTTCCTGGTGTCCAGCAGAAGCTGCAGCTTCATGATCGTGTATGAAGAGGGTTAGTCATAGATGAATACATATTTGTCAGTATCTATGTATCTACTAGAATTTGTGAGATTTGTTGATGGATTTCAAGAGCTAACAATCAATGTTCTTAAAATTATGGCAGACCTGAAGTCTTCTGTACAAGACAAAGTGCACTCATAGATTTAATGATGACTTGTAGTTTTAGCAGAGATACAGAGGTTCCATATGCATACTCTCCAAATGTCCTGATTTGACAGGAACAAATCCTGATTGATCTTCCGTCCTCCCATTTTTTTCAACTGCTTTTAAAAAGTTGCAGTTTCTGTCTTCTCCTCACACTTTCCCCCTTTTTCTTCAGTTTTACTTCACTTGTTGAGTTGAAAGTGCAAAAGTAGTTTGTAGTTAGTCGGCCATTTCTGCAAGACATTGCTGTCCTAGGATGGGGACACATTGCTGCCAGTCCGTGAGTCATTCTTTTGCATCGCATCATCACCATCCTGCTGCCACCCCCACCATCACAATCATGGGTAATCTGGCAATGGCCCCCAGTCAGGTAATGCTTCTGTCACCAGTGGCTGTACAGAAAGGGAAGAAGTGCAATCTAGGTGCTTTCTTCCCCAGTACAGCACAAGAAGTGGCAGGCTGCACATGTCACTCGCATTACCCTTCCACAGGCTGGTGTGAGGTGAGCATTTGGGTCTTGCTGCCGTTCCTTCCATGGCACTGCCAGAATAACAATGGGATGGTGATGGAAAAGAGTTAGGTGCGGAAAGGGCCAATTAACTCAGCAGTAGGGGAAAGAGTAAGGGATGGAATCATGCCCTTCCCAGTAGACTCAGGCAAATGCAAACTTACTACACCCTTTCCTAGCTTATATTTTCTTCTTCATTGATTACGTTTGCCACCTTGACCTCCTTCTGATGTAGCTTCAGAACACACATGTCCTCCTTTTTGTCTGTGAAACACTGGAGGGTATGCAAAGGAGATGAACTCTTTTAAGAACCACCAGTCCCTTGTATCTATGCAGGAAGGTCAACTAATGGGAAGGGGAAAATAACATAATAATCTGAAATAGATATGCCAGAGACTGTTGAAGCCGTTGCTCCTGGTAGCATTTATTGTTGTATTCCTTCAAGTCATTTTTGACTGATGGTGACCCATCAGTCCCCATCATGATGGGGTTTTCTGGGGCTGAGAGTGTGTGCTGTGCCCAAGATCATCCAGTCGGTTTCCATGGCTGAGTGGGGACTCAAACCCTTGTCTTCAGGGTCACAGTCAAATGCTCATACCTCTACACCATACTGGCTCTGTAGTAGCATTTAGAGGCTCCAAAGTATTACTCATTTTTCTAGGCTCTACTGTTAGGCTCATTCTGATCCAGTTCTTCCTTGGTTTTACATTGAAAGCCTCTCTCTTTCTTGCCTGCATAGAAATTTGGTATTTTTGGTTGAATTTCCAAGATGTTTACATTTTTGTGTCGTAATTTTGTTCAGTTGTTTAGGGGAGCAGCTGGTGAATGGCTGCTGTGGCAAGCAGAACCTGCATTGGTCATGACCACCTTGATTCTATTCATCACTATTTAAATATTGTTATATCCTTTCTTTTCACTCTCCCCATTCCTGTTTTGCAGCATCTTTGTTCCATAAAAACATGTTGTTCCTGACAAAAAAATATTCCTGTGGATTATCTACTAAAAAGAATCATTAATGCAACTGAGGAATAAGCTTACCCAAGTTGTACAAGAAATTGCTAGTGCTTCCCCATGTCCATGTCAGAATGCAAGAATTGGTCTTGTGGATGTGTCTGATCCAGTCTAAAAGAAACGATGTTCAGAGTGAAGAATAAGAAAGATGAATCTGAAGATCATGACAAAAAATATGTATCCTAAACTCCATTAACAGACAACAGATACGCTTCTTCTGAAATTAATTCTTCCATCTCCTATATAATAAGCTTAAATGGTGTTCTGTATTTCAGAAATTCCAGTTGATCTTGGAAAATATCTAAAATTTATTTCCACATTTGAGCATATGGAAGTTTAAAGTGTCTTCTATTTGCAAGTTTGATTTCCGCTCAAAGTCATTAAGGTCCACAACAAAACAAAAATAGTGCAATACACTCACATCCACACGCGCGCACACACAGTGTCAAGATTCTGTTTGGACTGTGTTTTGCTGATTTATATACACCTGCATACAGAAGGCCATTTTGATACAAATACCTAGGTGGAATCAAAGTAATTTGTTTTTAAATGTTGATATTATTTTTAATTACCAAGGTTACTCCCTACACACCAAATAATAAAGTTACTTTGAGCAACAGTTTAACAAATCACAAAGACAATGTAGATACAATAAAAGTCTATGTCCCTTGGGATCTCACTCAATGAGTACATGGTCAGTGTGGGACTTGAATTCAGCATCCACATCTGTCCAAGCCATATGACATGGGAGTCAGGATGTAGCAAAATAAAGTTAATATTGAGTTACTTGCCTTTAATTGCTTGGAGAGGGCTGTGAGGAACAGATGCCACAAGTTTTTCTATTGGTTCTAAGAGAAAGAAAAATAGAAAAGTGAGAAATAGGAAAGGCATCATAGGTATCATAAGCAGACAAGTGCCTGAATCTCATTGGTAGTTGTAACAACTATAGACCCATTGAATCAAGTGGATTTACATAAATATGGAGCCACCATTCAAAAGATGATGCAATGAGTTTATTATAATCGGGACTACCAACAAGATTCAGGCTCAGGTAGCTGTTATAAGCTGAAGATGCAGGCAACCAAAATTATCAATGAAAAAGGATTACACAATTTGGGAAGGAGAGCCAGGATGCACTTCTAGTCTGAATCATAACAAAGTAAGCCAACCTATACTGACACCAGACTTTATCTCTACTGATTTCTACTGCCATCTTACCAGATCATTATCCCCTTCAAGTCCCAGCACTTCAAAGGGATGCAACCTAGCTTGACCTCAAAAGTTGTTGCCCTCCCCTGCACCCCCTCCTACAAGATGCTAGTGTGGGGAAACCTGTTGATGGTCTAAAAGTGTCCGTGGTGCTCAGCAGTACTGGCTGTTTTCTTCCGAACTACCTATTTCCTCTGACTTACTATCTACAACAGCTCTTCCCTTAGCTAGTTTTCCCCATTTCTACATGCAAACCCTAAGTGTAGGATAAGCGAAAATTCTCCTGTCTCTCTTTTGTTTGATACGTCCATCCAGTGAGCCTAGGCCAGAAATTCCTATCCATCCCCAAAGCAGAGATTGGATTGAATTCATAAAGTGGGACATCAGGCCATACTAAAGACATAGTTACAGGAGGAGCAGACTTGAATACTCCTCTAACTCACCACCAAGATTACCTTGCATTGTGATGCTACACAACAACCTTGGTAGGTTGCTGTGGGTTTTCTGGGGTTTGAGGTCATGTTCTATTAGTATTTTCTCCTGACATTTCTCCTGCATCTGTGGCTGGTATCTTCAGATGATCTGAAGATCCTCTGAAGATGTCAGCCACAGATGCAGGCAAAACATCAGGAGAAAATACCAATAGAATATGGTCTCAAAGCCCGGAAAACCCACAACAACTTATGGATTCCAGCTGTGAAAGCCTTCAACTTTATATCAATACCTTGGTACTTTGGTATCCATTATCCACCTTATAATATTGAAAATTCACACCAGGTGGGGACAATATGAAGATCATATGCAGTTACTTGCTTTTAATTGCTAGAATGGGTCTGGAAACAGGAAGTGCCTTGAGCTTTTCTTCTGGTCCTGAGAGAATGAAAATGAGCAAAGGGAGAAATATAAATAGGCAAATCATTTGTGTCTTGGGATAGATAAGGCTTATAAATTAAGCTGTATTATTAATTCATCACATTAAAAATTAATTCTTATTTTTCAGAAAAAGAAAGGAGAAGAGAAGGAGCTGCACATTTTATCTTCATACATTAATTTGTCCAGTCAAGCTGATAGAGTGATACCCAGATACAAGGCACAGACTCTGAATCAATTTTAGCCAGGAAAATTTCCAATGTATATTATACCTCGTTATTTCAGACTAGACTCCTCTGGTCAGACATGCGTGCATACTCAGTATACACAAATGTGCCTAATGGTTAGCACAAAGCTGAAATTTTCAGACCAATTTGAAGTTACAAGTAAGACCTGTAACAAAAAGCTGCAGTTCTCTATAAGGTTACAATCATTTCCTCCATTCAGGGCATTCTGTGTAACAGATCCAGTTTCTTCCATACTGTGTCTGTGGCCTTTTCCGCACTTTGTTTTTGCAACGGGGCAGAGCGTCCTCCAGCAAGGATGTTTGCACTTGGGGGCGGACTGGGTCCGGACTACTTTCTGTAGTTCCGGACTTCAGCCCACTCCGGAATGACCAGAAGTGGTTGCTCGCCGTCCTATTGAAAGACCACTTAAAACAGGTCTTTCAACAGCGCGGCGCACCCCACTCCGTGGCTGCGCTCCAGTGTAGATTTGCAGGCTCGCACTAGCGTGAGCCTGCAAATCTTCGGGGGTCGGCTTTAGGCTGGCGAGTTTCACTGGTTGGTGGAGAGCCTCCACCAACCAGAAGCCACCATTTTCGTCCCCGGAGCAGTTTGTAGCGCGGCCACACACTGCTCCAGATCCCTGCATCCTCCGAGGGAGCACGCCAGTCCAGTAAGTAACAGAACAGGGCATTTTCTTCACCAAGTGTGAAAAAAGCCCTGTGTGTGTCTGTGAATAAATCAATAAATGCTCCCTTTTTTCTCTCTCCTACTATTACTCTTCATTCTGTACACATTCAGTCCTCAGACCTGTACAGGCTTTTTTTTTTTTTTTTTTTTTGAGGGGCATGGTTATTCCTTTAAAAAGATTCTTCTTAAAACCTCAGCACCTTTCTACACTGCACTGTTAGTATTATTCTACATTCAATATCCTGTGGAATCCTGGGGTTTGCAGTTTAGGGAGGAGAGTTTAAAATTCTCAGCCAGAGAGCTCTTTGGCCTCAGTAAACTACAAACCCCAGAATTCCACAGGATGTTGAAAGTGGAATCATAGCACTATAACAGTGTAGTGCAGAAAGGCCCTCAGAGTTCCTCTCGTGATGCTGATACCTCCCCCTCTGTTTTCTTAGGCCCTTTTTGCATGGCATTTGCCATGCAAAAGGACCCCTGGAGCATTGCACAACTGCGAGGAGTAGTCCACACAATGCAATCGCAATCGCGCAATGCTCCAGGGGCTGGCAAATGCCGATTGCGCACTATTTCATTTTCAGCTTTAAGCCAAAAATGGTGTGCGATCGTGCATCGCTCTGGGGCCCTGCACACACTTGCCATGCGTGTGGAGCTCCGGAGCCATGGTGCTCATGTTTCATACCCCAGTGCAGCCTGGGAAAATCCCACGCTGCACTGTGGAAGGAAAAGGAGGGGCTCTCACTCTACCTGTTCACAAGCAGGCAGCAGCTACGGAGCTGAAGCAACAGGGACACGAGATTCTCTCACAAGAGGCTGCTCACGAGATCCCCGCCCCCCAGCTCCGCAAAAAGGTGACTTGCGGAAAGGGCTTCAGTGTCAGCACTCTAATAGCATACTATTAGAAGAGAAGCAAATGGATAGCACATTACCAAATCCCAATGCGATCAAACTTGCATGGAGACTGCATCGAAGGAAACCACTGTTAGAAGGAACTGAACAGCCACTCCGGTACTTGCCTCCAAAATCCTTGTTCAGAGCTTCCCACAGATTCACACAACATTCTTCCCTTTTTTCTTCATCCAAGGACGACCAGTTTTGCCGCATCCCTTTAAGTATCTGATAGCTTTTGCTAGTTCTGTGAACTTCATAAAAATTCAGAAGGTCATGTTGGATGAAGGCAAGGAAAAGAGCAATGCAGTGAGGGAAAAGAAATCAAAAATGTTTAAAAAATATATGAAAGAAAAATGAGAGATGCGACATTTGATGCCCGAAATTTGATGCTATTTGATGCCATTCGAAATTTAATGCTCAACAAGGGGAGATTACTTCTCCACCCCCACCCCTTGGTCCCAGGACCTAAAGTAGCCATTCTAGAGCTCTACCATTCACCAAAGGTGTATTCTCCCTCCATTACCTGCCAGTGAAGCCTATTTATTAACACCACGCAGAGCCAATTGGCAAAGTCCCACAGATATAGTATGGGGTAGGCAGGGAAAAAAAACGGGTAATGAAGACAAAATTTTTACCCAGCCCTAAAGAAACCAGCAAAGCTCACAATGCACTGAGGGCAGGAATGTAGGCCACACTGTGAAAATCCAAAAAGGCACATGAAAAGCCCAGTCTTAAATAGCCTCTGAGTCTGCCCCCATCACATACCACTTCCTAGTGCACTGAGACACACATATATAACCTCTGTTCTGGTGGCCATCAAAGGCATGCCCTCCCCTGCAGTGCCGTTCCTCATGGAAGTCTAACTACAAATAGTTTTGCTTCTTCTTTGCCCTCCCTAACTGAGCTGTCACCACTTGTTCTACTATGAAAATTTTAGTCTCTTTAAATGGCAAGTTAATCCAAAGGAAGCTCTGTTTGATTTACTGGTAGGAACAGATTTTAGAATTTTTTCAGACCATGAATAAATGTGGCCATCATTACAATAAATGTGTTGAAGAAGAGAGGACCACATGATCTACTGGGTAAAACTTGATAGAAAACATCTTCCATTACAAATGCCATTTACAGCTATAATCTCTTTTCTTATTGGACTGGGCTGAAATAAGCTAAAATTATCAAATAAGTTGCCTAATTTCTGAGTCACTCTAGCCAGTTCTTCAATAACATAACAGGGATAGAGTATTTATCAGAGGCCATTTCCTCACTATACTGTTATAGATCTATTATTCCAGTTTCAACATGCTGTGGAATCCTGGGGCTTGCAGTTTATGGAGGGGCATGTAGAATTCTCAGTCAGAGAGCTCTTTGGCCTCAGTAAACTACAAACCCCAGAATTTCATGGGGTGCATTCATGGGTGGTAGCAGCTCATAGATTTCCGGGGCCCTCTCTCCTACCTAAAAGCAAGAGATGAGGCTGAGCCCATAACAGAATGGTAGCAAAACTCAGAGGCTTCTCTTCCAAAGTGTTTTGCAGTACAGCTTTTTGTACCAACTGCTGGACTATGCTACAGAGATGCATCTCTGCAATCCCACCAAGTGTTACTTTGAATAGGCAGCCTGAAGAAAAGGGGAGTGCCTTTCTAATTAAAAAAAGGCTTCATTAATCAGATGTCACCCATATTAAACTCCAAGTGTAATGTAGCATGGACATACAAATTTACATACTAATGAGTTGTGTACTTTATGCAAGCTTGCAAATTGTTGTACTCCAGGTCACTGGGCAAGCTGCTTAAGAATGGCTTCAGAATGGCATATCTGCCCCACTTGGTGATATCCTGGTTATTGTTAAGGAAAATGGCACATTACTCATGGGCAGGATCAAAAAAGTGACAAGTAAGGAACTTAGATATATAATCCTCTTGCCCATGATTCCATTTTCCTATATCAGCTATGGGAGAGGACAATACTGATGTTCAGTATAAATGGCCACTGTTCTTCCTGAACAAAGAAGATCTATTGTCCAAACTTCACTTACGTCCCAAGAGCTTTTCAAGAAGGTCAAAACATCCCTCTGCTTTCGATGCTCCCGCATCTGATGCACACAGCTGCAACTCCAGAACATGCTGATAAGCCTGGCTGAGTATGTTAAGGTTCTGATAATCTTGGGAATGAAACAAGAAAAGCTTACACATGCTGGTCTATGAACAGTGTAATCTACATTATCTGTCTTCACCAGCTGCCCAGAGAAAGAGGAGAAGGGGAGTGAACTATACTTTCCAGAAACTGATTGGGTCTCTAGTAGGAGCTGGTTGACAGCCAGGCAAAAATTTCCTTCTATACCCTATCAGAAGCACAAGGGAATCCCAGTTGTGATTGGATATAGCAGGATTCTTCTCTTTTCACAAGGAGAAAGACATGTTGCATGTCTTCAAGTAATTTCTGACTTACGGTAACTCTAAGGTGAATGTATCACAGGGTTTTCTTGGCAAGATTTGTTGAGAGGGAGTTTGCCATTGACTTCTTCTGAGGTTCAGATTATATGATTTGCCCAAGGTTTCCCAGTGGGTTTCCATGGCCAAGCAGGGATTCAAACCCTGATCTCTTGAAACATAGTCCAATGCTCAAACCACAATGCCATGCTGGGATCAGTAGGGAGCTTATTATACCCATAAACTAGAAGCTCTCCTTCCCAGCCCAAAAGCACTGGTCCAAGCACTGTAGAAGATCAAACTGCCTTCTCTTATCTGGTGACTCCAAGAGATCCCTAACAGGACCATCCGTCCATCACCTTTCCCCAGCATGGAAGGCAAAAGGGCAACAACACTTCACCTCTCAGCTCATGGTCTCAGGGATCTCAAAATCTCTGCTGAGGATATTTTATTCCTCTGTTCCCTGACATATGTGAGAAGGAAGATGGAGGAATTAAGCATGTTTCTCATCAGAAGCACCAGTTGGAAATGGTCCACCTGGTGCTTTCATTGAGAACCTTACAACACTGGAAGTGTGGATCATGAAGCATTTACAATAGGGAGAACCATGTCCCCTCAGCTTCCCATTCTGTTTCCTCATCTCTTATCCACATTTAACCTATGACTCAATAAATAATTATTAGTTACAGTTCTTCTCCAGTATGTAACAGGAGGAGAACAGCAAGATGGTAATACTGCTGTCACACAGGAATTTTCCAAAATATCTGAGGGTTTATCGAGATGGTCAGGGTGTCATAGCAAAGATGAAAGGAGATTTGAGGTAAAGTCAGGGACAGATAGCCTACTGTTCCACTTACCTACATCTCGTGAATGAGAAGCAAAGTAGCTTTCTTTGTCTATCTTGAGGAAGTCTAGTAAAGCACCTTGAAAGATAAAGTCATTCATTCATACACAGGAAGGCCTGCTTTTCCACCTTATTAAAAAAATTCCCTTTATCACAAGATGTCCACTGTTCACCTAGATCATGCTTTCATCACCAGGGGTATTCTATCACAAGAAAATGGTATGATTGAGAGCAGCCCAGTTGTTACTTGATGTAGCAGCAAGGCTTCTTGCTCTTACTTTAAATAGTACACAAGGAAAATCCTTTGGCCATCTTGCTGTAATGTCTTTAAATTCACTGATTCCCTCCCAAGGGATCACTGACTACCTATCTCTTTCTAAGATGCTCTTTCAAGAACTTGAGGGTGATATTCAGCATACCTTGAGTATTATTATCCCCATATTTGTTAGAGTTACTAATATATGCATGCCTGCACTCCCTAATGACTGGCTTCCACTTTACAGACTTCCTATCTGTTAGCTTTATCACACCTTCTCTCTTGTTCCATCCCTCCAAACTGCCTCTGTTCTTCTCTCTCCCCCCTCAGTCCTTCATTATACCATGTACTTGATTATGTGCAAGATTTGCCAGTAAAGCTACTTGATACGTTTTACAAAGAAGAGTAAATTTGCTTCCTTTCCCCTGGTAGACACCACATGTTTTAGATGGATGTGGAGCTGTTTTTTGTTCAGCTTCTGCCTTGCCAATTTGATTACTGTGCTTGAACAATCCAATAGTATTTCTCACATTTTTCAACAACATTACAGTCCTTGGAGCAGGAAGATGTTGACAGAAAAAATGTAACAGTTTCTTTGAAGAAACCAAGAAACAGAGCACAAGCATTACAAATAGGGTTTCTCTGCACCTCTTAACTCACCACTACAGTATCCTGAACTTCCCTACTGACTATGGCTTGAATTCTTAGTCCCAACAGATTATACCTAATGAACCAGATGCTGAATGATGAATTAATGCCTAGATAAATCCCATCAGTTCAGTTGGTCTATTCCAGCTGAAACTGTCAATAGGATTCAGGATCATAAAGTTGGTCAGCAAAATGTGACATTACCTTTGGCAATACTGATCAGCAGTTGTGAAGAAAGAAGGAGAAGGTGGCTATAATCAGTCTACCAGCCCAAGAGACAGATATTCCAGAAATATCTGGGCTGGCAGTACAAGCTACCTGGTTTCTCATTCTGAATTATTTTCATTTAGCCTCCCTTTTGGTCTTTTGAAGATTCCATAAAGAGGTTCCATGTGTATACAAACCCTTGTCTGTATATATACATGACTTTTTGTGGTTCACAGTAAAGTAACTTCATCTTTCCTTCCTCCTCTGATGACCTCTCCCCGCTAAGTGTCAAAACTCTGTGAAATCCTGTTCATTCCATGACCAACAGCTATGGTTCTTAGATAAGGAAGCTCTAGGAATACTTCCTGGATGAAGCACCCCCTCATGATCTTTTGTTCAACAACAAAAGGAACCATACCAATTATAGCCTTCTTAATTTCTTTTTCACTTGCAAGGGCACTTCCCCACAAACCTGCAAATAAAAGAAAGATGGCATTAGTGATTTTATGCATCACTTGGCAGCATTAATACACCCAAATCTATATTTTGTTTTATTACATAAGCTTATCATGGCTTACACAGCTCTATGAATGTCTAAGAAGGAACAATTGCCATTAATGTTTTTGTGTGCCTCTCACTCAACTCCAATTTAGAGTAACCCTATTATGGGATCTCCTTGGAATGATTTTTTCAGGGAAGGTTTGCCGTTGCTGTTCTCTTAGGCAGAGAGAATGTGACTTGCCCAAGATCACCAAGTGGGTTTCCATGGCTGAGCGGGGATTTGAACTCTGGTCTCCTGAAGTCGTACTACAACACTCAAGCAATGGACCAATTGCCTCTGGTAGAAGGACAACTGTTGGTCCCCTCATTCCTGCTATCCATCAAATGGAGATACCAGTTTGGAAAGAAACACATGGAAAACTCTTGAGCATGTCTCTACCTTGGCTCAGGTGTTCATGGGTAGCTCACTTAACAGTGCCCTGCTCTGAGTAAAGATGTATCCCCAGCAAGGCATTGGGAGACCTGTTCTCTGGTGTCTAATCTGGTATCAGAAATCAAGGAAGAAGTTATTCTATAAAACCTGTTCTATCTGTTTCTTTTTCTTAAGAGTCATCATCAGACACCATTGGAGTACCTACTGCAGGGAACTCCAGTTGGCTACTCCTTCCTGTACAATAGCAAGTCCAGTAGGGCTTTCCAGAGCAGGGATTGCACTGTCTCACTAAGGCCCTCCAGTGGAAATTTATCTTGACTCATAAGTAGTCTGGTCTGCTTTTTGCTTTCAATGAGGCATGCTGCTATCTCCTCTAGTCTTATGTGTCTCATAAAGGAATGCTGCAGTCCTCAACTGAGGACCTTTCTGCACTATGTTATTATAGTGCTATTATTCCACTTTCAACACCCTACGGAATTCTAGGGTTTGTAGCTTACACACTCAGCTCCCTGGCTGAGAATTCTAAATGCCCCTCTCTAAACTATAAACCCCAGAATTCCACAGGATGTTGACAGTGGAATAATAGCACTATACCAGTGTAGTGTGGAAAGGCCCACAGTTGCTAGGGAATACCACTGTAAACTGGACCTTTCTTCTTAATGAACATGCATAATCTTACAGTGGTAAACTTCCATAGCACTTATTTCACTCACATTATACTTTTTTTTTTTTTTTGGTTTGGAATGCAAACACATAGGAAGAGCTGTACTCCACTGGGGTTGAGTAGATGCTTTCTGAGCAAAAGGTACAAGATTCAGTTTTTGGCAACTTCAAATAAGACTAGAAAAGCCACTTATCTAAGCCCTGGAGAAAGACTGCCAGTCAAATGTGGGTAGTACTGATCTAAATGTACCAGCAGTTTGACTTGTATAAAGCCATCTGTACTCTCTAAAGAGTTCCTCCTGGGCATGTTATCTTCCTGGTTTTTGGCATTTCAAGAAACAATATGTAGATGAGCTACCTTGAAGATAGCAAATGTTTTTTTCCCTTTTCTCTTCATATAATTTTCCATTGCTGAATACACTTCCAAGGCGTTTCATGTCAACATAGCCACCTGTGCCAGGTTCTCCACCCACATCAAGAACTGCTGTGTTATGTGGAGTAAATTCAAACCAGCTTCCTGATATAGAAAGAAGAAAAAAAGATAGGGATAAACAGAGTAAGTTCTAAGAACTGAATGTCCTGGAAACAAATGGACATATAAAGTTCAGACAGAGCTTCTGATAGATTCCACCAAAAGCTGTATGCAAAACAAGCATGGTTCTCCTGCACATGAGTAACTTCAGAAAGAGTCTGCAGGAAAATAAGTTAAATTCCTTCCGTACATAGGCAATAATTGCAAATCTCTAACAACAGGATAGTTAGAACTGTGACTTTACCCACAGAAGCATGAAGCAATCTGAGTATATCTTTTGCTTGGGGTTTCAGGCCATTTCTAGACCCTACCTGATCCTGTCGTCGTCCCGTTAAAATCCCAGCAGCACCTTTGCTGGGAAGAGAGGGTGATGGGAATGCTCCCCTCTGCACTTGGCCAGCTCCACGCAGAAGGGATCTCAAATAATACGCATCTGCTTTCTGCAGTGCAGCTGGACTCTTTCCCATACTGTGCTGGGGAAGGAAGCACCACCATCACATTTCCTATCCTTCCACATGACCAAGAAGGAGAGCAGCAGCACACAATCATGGGTGCTTAATGGATTTATACTGTTAAGTTAATCTCCATGATCGCAACAGGTGGGGGTGGGATAGCAGTGGGGCCACAATGACGTCTTGCAGAAAAATGACCCATGGACCACTACCATCCTGTCCCCACAGTGGGACTGCAACACCATGTGGAAAGGGCCTTAGTGTCCTATAATTACTAGGACTAATTGAGAAATTAATTTATACTCATTTTCTGGGCCAGAGTATATCAAAATTTACAAAACTCCACAGTGGAAGAAAGCAAACCAAGTTGCCGATATCTCCTAAGAATGAGTGAGAAAATTGCCTATTTTGACCACCACACCCAGTTTTCCCAGCACAATCTGAAGAGGTGTCATAAACCAATTTCCTCATTGCTCCTTTTTGAGCCTGTATAAACATGGGAGTACTTGGCCCTTTTTTAACTCTTGTTTATAGCCAGCTGTCTTACAGTGAAGAGGGGCATGCAGAAATTAGCCTTTGGCAAACAACCTACACTGGCAGGCAGATTCATACAGGATAATGTAGTACCATATACACCTGATCTGAAACTGTTTAGGTTTTCATTAATTACCATTTAGTCTAGACTGGAAATCAACATGAAGCCAGTCAGAACTTTGAACTACTGTATATTCATAATTCAAATACCTGCATGGTGTTCACTGTAGGTGTGCTTGTCCACAGCGGCATAGATGGGATAAGGATTTTTCCCATTTTCACAAGGCTTCCTTTGCTGAGACAATTTACTCTCATCAAGCTGAAAGTGCAGGAATTGGTTTATTTTGATTTCATTTAAGTCAACACAGTCATCCCAGTGACCTCCCAAGTTATGGATCACCCCAAGCAGACTTGCCAAATTTTAATAAAGAGAGCCAGAAACATCATTTCTCATCAGAGTTTAGTACTTGTTAGTGTATGGGTGAAGCAACAGTTTGAGTCATATGATATATGAGAAATTGTGGTCAAGCCACAGGAAAGACGTTATTATTTATGTTCCTTTTAATAACTGGAAACACATTCTTTTGTGGTATAGTTTGGGGGCATTTAGGTTTTGAGCACAACCCTTTTTCTTCCAATCTCTACCTACCTCTTTTAGCATTTTATACACAATAAAATAGGCCCAGAAATCTGTCAGAGAGTAATTTTCATCTCTTGAAGCTTCCAGCACGGCCTTTTTAGCCTTTATAAAATCCCACTGGCCTTTGACAAGTGTTTCACGCTGAAGTTTTTCCAAAGTTTCAATTTTTTCTGACCAGTCTTCATTTTTATAGAGAGATGACATGCACCTTTTACAAGAAAGACAAGAAGTACATCTGAATTATTTGGAAACAGTTTTCAGCTATGATCCTAATTTGAAAGGCACTTTTGAGAATGCTTGCATACTAGGGAAATTACAATTCTTGAATAGGAAAGAAAGGCCCATCACTCTCTTCCTTTTTAGTTTCAACTTGATCTTCTGAAGCAAACAGACATTAAATGAACTTTACTGAATGATAAGTTGCAGTTCAGCTTACTCACAGTGAAATTCCATGACCATAGTGGCAAAACAAGTTTCAGGAAGTCAGCTACATAATGTATTAATATTTGGAGAAGCCTCTGTGTTGGGACTTCCTGAGACCCAACACATATCTATACATGGCATTTATATGTGTAATTAGAGAAAATATGTCACTATGGGGCACAGAAGCCTTGCATTCTTTTTGAACTCGCCTAGTCTGGCTAAAGATTGACTTGTCCATTGCACTTTCTCCCACAGTTAAATTTTGTGCATTATGTTAAATTCTGATTTTAGAAAAAGGCTGAAATGGAATGAAATTCTCACTGGTTCCAAGGAGAGATAAATCTGTCCATTTTTGCTTTTCTCTCCACAAAGTGGAAGTCAAGGTTCATACGAGATTGTCCTTTGCCTAATTCACTTATAACTTGAACCCGAGTAACAGGGATTTGAAATGATCTCCTATCTGTGATGATGAGATGTGTCAACATTAATCTGATATAGTCAATAAATGAAAAACATAAGTAGCATTATAGGCAATGTCTTTTCTTTCAGCTTGCATCTAGTTGTAAACACAGAAAATACATTCTGTCCATACTTCGGAAGTCTGGCTATGGCCATTGGGGGGAAAAATCACACACCTGGCTGTGGATTGTAAAATTGGTGGACTGGTGCATGAGAAGATGGTTTCTGAAATACAATAAGTGCCTGAACAAGTGACATGTTCTAAAGGCTATTCCATGTGCCAAGCTCTTTCTGCCAAACACGTGAAAGGTGTGTTGTCTTGTCCATGCCAAATTCACCACACTTTGGTCTGGACAGAGAGAAAACTATATTGGCTTGATGGCATTGACCAATATGATGCAGAGCATAGGTCTAAAAGACTTCTATGTAAAGCAGCCTATATATCTTTGCTGTGTTTTGAAGCAGCTCTCTTTCTGCTCAGTTTTCTTTGAGCCCAGTGGCAGCTGTTGTTCTTTACTAACTCCTCCACCCCACTGCTGGAAAGACCTGAATTTTGTCACATAAGTACTGATAGCTCATGGCAAAATCAGCTTTTGGCTTTCATCAGTGGCCACCAGCTATCCGTTGCAATATATGCTTCTGGCACATACTGTTCCTGTATTGGCATTCACACAGGAACATCTCTTACCAGGTGGAGCCTGACACCCCACTCAAGTATGTCACGTAGTCCAAGAGGTTGCATTTCTTCAACTCTGTTAGTGTGCCATAAAGGGCAATCATGGCCCTCAGACCTCCTCCAGATCCCAGGACAGCAATATTGGGGACTTTGTCCTGATGGAAGAAAAAGAGACATACTAAGGAATCTGTATCCTGCCTCTGAGTATAAACTTTGAATACATATGACGTCCTTGCAGAAATTAAAAGTGAAGAAAACAAATAAAAATATGCACATTTAATTGCCTGTATTCCTGTAGGTGTCCTCCATCTTCTGAAAGATGATCCATTCCCCACTCTACATACTTCAGTTTACAAAGCCTCTGACAAAGCTCCTTTTTTTTACCAAGTCTTTTAACACCAACCCAGTCCCTATTCTCCTCCTTGTCATCTGGAAGGGATATTTTTAGCACTATTGGCACTGGGGTGATGTTAAAGGAAGATTGGAGAAACACAATCTTTCAGTGTTGGGTTGCATTGGTGTGATTGCAGTAAACAATGAGCTAAAAGCTTGATCAGGGAAAGAATGGGATTATTCTCTAGTGAACCTACTATAGATAATGCGTGCCTGCCTACAACAAGGAAAGTGAACAGCAGCTGCCTTCAGAATTTCTTGCTATGCATCCATAAACAGCAAAACAGGAAGCAATGAGAGAGGAGATAAGCTTACCTCACAACTACGAACAGCATGTTCAAAAAAATAAAAATAAGTTTGGCTACAAAAAAATAAAATGGAGGTTAATGAAGGAAAAAAAAAACAACCCTTGGAATTAGATTTCAAGCAGCTTCCAGAAGATTCAGAATGTTTTTATCTACTTATGCAGAGTGTATCTGAACTGGCTGTTTCCTCTCACATCTGCATATTTTTAAACAGTTTTTTTTCTGAAACATATTGAACCGCTCTTCTTTTTTATAGTATGGAAACATATCCCCATTTTTTCCATGGTATTTCTGCCTCTGGTACCAGATCTTGTATCAAAGAAATGATGCCCAGAAACATATCTAGTTTGTTAACTGTACTGTGGACCTTCCACTTTTGCATGTTCAGCATTTGTGAATTTGTTTATTTGTGGGCTTATTTTATTTTAGTATGTTATTTTATTTACTTTAAAAATTCTTACTGTGTTTGCTCCCCACTATGGAAAAAATATATTCTCTTTAAGAATCTCTAAAGCCTCCCTAATGACTCGATGGCCCACTTCTGCTGGAAGTTGAATATAGAATTGTGCAGGAGGACCTAGAGATTCCTAGAAAAGTAGTTTGTGATTTTTATTTTTATTTCTGGTTTTCTTTCCACTTTGCAGGGATTCTATGTCCCTAATGCCTACAAAAGTGGGAAGGCTCACTGCATATGTATTTTTGACATCCCTGTTCTAATTAATGGGCATGATCCAAGGCAAAAGTCAGATCCAAATGGAAGTGACCCTCTGCTCAGAGGAGCACCAGAGTGGCTTCCAGATGAAACATCCATGATTCCCTGTGCAGATGAGATATTAAACAGGGCAAAGCTACGCCATAGATATTGACATAATATCCACCCACCATAGCACTCATTGATATGGAACGTTTTGCTCTGTTCTCATTGTTAACTTGTTTTGTGTAAAGGGGAAGTAACTCATTGGTGGAACAACAGAATGTCCAGATAGATCTAAGAATGTCTCCTGTCTTACATGTCAAAATTGTGCTTCCCATCAATGTAGAAGGTACTCAGCTAGATGGAACCATGGTAGCATTTGATACATGATAGCTCTCTGCATTCCTGTATTCATATCCACAGGACAGCTCAGTCACCAGAAAAAGAAAATAGAAAAAAAAGTGATAAAAATCAAAGAAGCCTGATGCATGTGCTGCAGGATTGCTTGGTGGGGGTGGAGTGAGGGTGGTTTCTTGCTTCTCAGACATGGAGACATAAATGAAATCTTACCACACTGCATTGAATCCCAAACTTAGCAAGAGCTTTCCTCACTTCTTCCTTTCGAGTGGCAATGGATGCTTGTTCACCTGATGGGAGGCTTTCAAACACATGGACTTCTGGTTTTACCTGCCAATAATGCACACCAAAATGATTCAAGATAAACATCTGTCTCTTACTAACAAACTTGACAGCGGGGCACTTGCTTCCATATAGTAGCCTTCTGTTAAGAAATAGGGGAAGTTGCTTCACTAGCAGCAGTTTTCCAAGTCTGTAGGGTGGCAACATCACTGAATTACTTCACTGATCTGATTTAGTCATATATGAATTGGGGACATGTGATCAATCAAGAACCCTCCTCCCTCCTCCTTCTTAATCAACCTCATTTTTTTACCACAATCCATCCTCTGTTGTTACATCTCAAATGGACCAGTTACGGATTGCTGTGAAAACTGAAATGAATCAGACACATAAGCAATAGCAATATAGCAATAGCATTTATTTCTATACCGCCTATCAACTAATGTTATCTAAGCGGTTTACAATGTATTTTAGCTAATTGCTCTCAACAAGCTGGGTACTCATTTTACCAACCTACGAAAGGATGGAAGGCTGAGTCAACCTTGGAGCCTGGCAGGATCGAACTCACAACCTTATGGTTGCAGTACTGGCATTTAACCACTGCGCCACCAAGGCTCCTAAGAGGAGGAAGGAAGGTAACAAAGGATCTTTGCCTGCCTGAGTGGCCTGGCAAGGTGTCCAGACCACCTTGCCTTTCAGAAGGGATGTTTTCATTTGTCCTGAGTTTGCATGGTCCAGAAAAGGCTGAGAGAAACATGCATATGTATGTGTGCTCACGGAGAGAAAGGTCTCTTTTTCACATCCCACTCTTGCTTTCTGGTGTTTACAAATCCCAAAATTCATCCTCCTTCCCCAGTTCTCACTCTGACCTGCTTTCCTCCTAGCCAAACCCACATGAGGTCGGGGAAGGTGGACATTTCACCAAAATGTTTAAGTATTCTGAAGATTAAAGTTTAGAAGAAGATGTGTGAGTCATTGACTAAAAGATTCAAAGCAATGGTAGCTTTGATAGACCATAAGACACATCCCAAAGTCCATATTGGGATAATACTAATTTTAGACCAACTCAAAAGCCATGCCTTTATTGCCCCCACTTTGATCAGGGCCATTGAGGATGTGGCCTGGTTTGTTTAATTTTATAATCCACAAACCTGTCTTCCACATCATCTCAAAACAACATTACCTGAACAGTAATATTATGTCTCTCCCTTTTTTCCCCTGCATGCTTCTTTTACCACCTTTGCCTAATAAGAAAAAATGATTCACTAGAGAGGAATCAAAGGAAATGCAACTAGTTTGGAAGGCACTGGAGAGACTCATATTGCTATGACTGGCTACAACCCTTCTTTCAAAAGTTTAAACAAAGAAGAAAAATGTGACTTCCTCACACCGAGTAAGCCTCCTTGTAAGTAATTAATAAGATACTCCCATACAGATCTGGGGGTCGGGTTTTGTTTGTTGTTCGGTTGGTTTTGTTCTGTATGTTTTTGGCAAAGAGGATAAAAGTTCCAAAAAAGTGCAAATATGAATTTCTAACCCAGAACAGCAATCTGTGTTTGGACTGCATCTCACCTGAAGTGGGATCATCAGATCCATCAAACCAGCTGTCTGGAGATTAGGTCACAGCATTATACCCCAAAATATTCACCCAGACCTGACACCACTATTCAGGAGAACTTCTATCCAGGAACACCTGGAAAGCAGACCTCTAGAGCAACTGCCCTCCAATAATGAAGATGTCTAAGTAGCCAATATCCTCTCTGTTAGGAACCAACAACTCTATGACAACAACATACCTAGGAATTCTCAGAAAGTAATGATAATGGACTCTAAGCCTCAAGTCTATCTCTTGAAGGCCTTCCATCAAGGCAGGAAGAGTCAAGGAACAATGGACCTAGAGTTAGGACGATAAAGGTGTTCAGTCTAAGAGAAGTGTGAGGAACAGTCATTCACTAGTGTTCTGCTTTTCCCTATCTGATGGGCTGTTCAGCATAACTTGAACAAGTTTGATTTTTTCCACTTCTTTAGCCAAACATAGCTTTATCCTGTTGACTGGAAGAGGAAAATGTTACCTGCTGATTCCCAAAGATGTTCATCTTCTTCCTGGTTTCCTCACAGACAATCCAGTTAATCCCTTCTTAGAACGAAGAATGAGTCCTGAAGAAGTGAGGGATCTGATGTTTCTTTCTGGGTGTGAATTTCTGTTGTTACTCGTATCTCTTTCTATTTACTTCCAGGCAATAAAAACTTGTTCTGCAAGACATGCAAGTGCACTCAGTTAATGTAGTTCCTGTTACTGGACAGTATAGAATGCAACAAAAAGGAAGGAACCTGCAAATGTAACAGTTTAGCACACATGGTTTGTTTCTGCTAAGCCTGGATTTTGAAATTCAGTGGCTTAATGCACTCTTTAAAACTTTGTGCAGAGCTTCCAATTTTGCTTCAGGTAGAATACTGTAATTTGTTGTCTCATAGATAGACAAGGATGAAAGGTAAGGCCTTAACTGGTGGAGTGGATAGGAACAGAACTTAGCAGTTAGTACCAATCTTGTTCCACAGACTTTCTCACTATCACCAGAACAGTGCCCTCCACTTTGCAAAAAAAAAATCAGATGTTTCAGAGCATGTACAAAAATACTTTGCATCAGTTTTAACATATCAAACTGGACATAGTGGCTTCCAGAATTCTACAAAACAGTAATAATTTAGAGAGATTTGAATATTCAAGACTGTTCTTTTAAAAATGATTCACTGCTTTGTTCTGTAAAAGTGGAGTAGGAGTAGATAGAACAGCTAACAGTGGGATGGGGTGATGTGTAGTAAGGGGAAAGAGAGGAGTTTAACTTACCCTTTCAGTTACCAGCCACATTCATCTACTGTTGTCCACAAAGAATGCTGCCTCTAGAGTCTCCCAAATGGGACTAAAATCAAGAAACCTTGACATAGGGATGTGGCAGAGAATTTGTCAAATCAAAGACATCACCTGTGGTCACAAGACATTCATGGGCTGAATTTCATATATTGCTATGATAGGACTGTTGTGTAGTATGAAAGAGGGCTCAATCTTATCAGTATTCCATAAGCTTCACCAGCAAAATACAACTCCACACTAATTAACATTTTTTCTGGTTGGTAAACACGCAATTTTTGTTGGAAATTGTACAGAACAGAGGCATGTATTAAGGATGGGAAGGGATTTTGTAGCAATCAAGATTCTTGACTTAACCATCTATGAATTTCATTGTGTGTCACAACTTTGTCTTGAATTCACAATTTTGTGGAGTTCCAAGAAATAAAATGTGCCTATAATAAAACATAGGCTGAAGAAATGTGAGTAGTCTGATATGTGTAAAATTGAAAAGAAAATTTGCCACAAACACACCATAGTTGATGGGGTAATAGTACTGTCCAGAAATATACAAAAATGTGTACATTGAGAAGATGTGTACAAAAAAAAAGGCTTTACAGAAAATATGTAAGGATTTTCATGTGGGAATTGAAAATAAAACCTAACGAAGTCCCTTTCGGCAACTCACCTATTCTCAGCACTGGGGTGTGGTGCTTGCGCGAGCAGCCTCCAGAGAGGCTCTCACGTCCGGGGTCCTTCAACTCTGCACGAACTTCGTGCTCACGCGAGAGCCCCACCTCTTCCTTTTGCAGTGCAGGTTGCACTGGACAGGAAGCGCGATCGGCGCAGCTCCCAAGGCTCCGCATGCCAGGTAAGTGTGTGCGGGGCCCCGGAGCAAAGCGCGACCATGCATGGTCCCTGTCAGGCCCTGGAGTGTCACGTAAATGTGAGTGCATCGTGTGGACCTCTCCTCACATTTGTGTGCCACTCGATGGGCCCTTTCGCATGGAAAATGCCATGCGAAAAGGGCAAGATGTCAATGAAACACAATATAAGTGAGACTTGGATTTTTTCATATTGCTAAGCATGAGTTTGAGGAATAGCTGAGGGATGGTTGGGCTTAGCAGTTACATAAGCGCTGCAATGTACCCCCATTTGTACACTTCACAAAATGTTTCATTTGCATGAAAAACAAAAATGGTTGTTAGAACTCTCAAAATTGCCTTCAAAGGGTGTAAATGAACAACAAGATGACAAATGTGGTTCATTGTAAATATAAAGTGAAGTGCACTTTAAAAATATGCTGACTTTTCTCATAGTGACACTATTTGAACTATTCTTTTGACCAGCCAGAAAAGAGATGTGGGATGTTGTTGGATAGCTCACCTGGAACACCGACCCATTGTCTTGGAGTTGTGCTAGGCCTTGCTACAAAAGGGATTTAAAAATAAGGGAACCAATGAATCCTGGACCTTTCTGCACTACACTGTTACAATGCTATTATTCCACTTTCAACATCCTGTGGAATTCTGGGGTTTGTAGTTTACTGAGGCCAAAGAGCTCCCTGGCAGAGAATTCTAAATGTCCCTCCCTAATCTGCAAACCCCAGGGTTCCATAGGATGTTGAAAGTGGAATAATAGCACTATAACAGTGTATGTGGGAATGGCCTAGGATTCCATAGAATATTGAATATGGAATAATAGTACCGTAAAAGTGTAATGCAGAAAGGCCTACTGTTTGGGTGCTTGCTGAACTTGTGAGGGACAGAGTTGTGTACAGTGACAGATCATAGACATTGGTTTTCTGTCTATCATGCCCCAGCCCCTCATCCTTGATCTTCCTGTACCACGAGAAGAACAGGACTGGGACAACACTTATGCATGATGTTGTTACAATCCCATCCTTCTCCAGTCCCCAGGTGATTGTGCCACAAATCATTGGTGGGTTTTCCCTGCCAATGACCAGCAATTGTGCCACCATTGCAAACTTACCTTCCCTGCAGAGGCTTTGTAAGCACAATGGCTGTGCTTCTTTCCCCAGCGCAGCCTGGGAAACTACCTGGTTGCACTCTAGCAGGAAGAGACATAGCCATTGCGCTTTCTGGAACACAGAGGCAACTGGGGCAGAGGAGAACGCTCCGTCGCATTGCCATCCCAGGCCATCCCAGGACAGCTGCTTCCACCATCACCACCGAATGCCACAGGGACAAAGGTAGAGTATGGAAAGGGCCAAAGGTAAACTCCCTCTGAACAAATCTTTCCCAGAAAAACCCTGTGTCCCTAAAAATTGGAATTTACTTAAAGGCACACAACAACAAACAACAAATTTGTGCCCATATTTGGACTTCAGAAAGATTTTGACTTATCCCTCTTTTCATCTCAATTTGATACTCCCCAAAGAAAGACTTCCAATCTTCAACATCACACTTCAGTGCCTAGAAAATTATATCGATGTGGTCCACTTTAACATAGTTTTCAAGATACTGTTATGCTATATCTTATGTCATATTTCTGGTATGGTGACAATAGGATAACCACCTCCAAATAAATTTTATTCAGTGTTCGATGCTGTCAAATGTGTGCAATAAATACAATTCTTCTGATGTGTTCATTGAATGTGTTTTTTCTCACTTCAGAGTGCAAATTCATGAGGGTTTTTTTGCGGGGGAGGAAACAAAGTTGATGTACAGAATGAAGAATAAATTTTCTGTTATATTTGACCAGGCAGTTCTATGCTTTAAGACTCCCTGGGAAACTAAATTGCTATTCATCTCTTTATAGATGCACTATTTTTCTTTGCTTTGTAATATGTTTTTTTATTGCTCATGCTAACATGTTTCATGATGTGACTCCATAAGATTCCTAACTTTTATTCTTCATTTTACTGTTGCAAGTTCAGCAAATTAAATAAGACAGAGGATTTGTTTTTTAAGCACTGATCTTAAATTAAATAAGTGATTTCAAAACTATATTGCCTTAAGGAGTCTTTGTGTATCTCAATCACATGCTGGTTCAATTATGAATAACACATTTGTTTGCAAACTTGGCCTTTAATATTAAGGACAGCCTGGTTTGATAGATAAGGCAAAGGGTGTGTGCATGAATACCAAAGTGATGTTATCTCTCTTAAAGGAGACTGAAGTTCAGGCATGGATCAGATTTATATCAGCCACTCTCAGTTCTCTGTCAGTGATCAGTAGATTTCTTCATCCTCAGACACAAAGATATCATCATTGCCATAATTAGTAAAGAAGCATGGTGAAGATGAGATTATGGGCGTTAATACTGACATACAAATAGAGAGATAGGCCCTTTTTGCACAGCACTTGCCATGCAAAAGGGCACCTGGAGTGTCGCACAATTGTGAGGAGCAATCTGCACGACACACTCACAATCACGTGACACTCCAGGATAGGGCAGGCACCGCTCACGCACTTTTTCATTTTCGGCTTTCAGCCGAAAATGGTGCACAATCGTGCATTGCTCCAGGGCCCCGTGTGCACTTGCCGTGCATGCGGAGCCTCTGGAACTGCAGTGGTCACGCTTCCTGCCCCAACGCATCCTGGGAAACTCCCAGGCTGTGCTGCGGAAGGAAGAAGCGGGGCTTTCAAGCTGCCTGCTCAGGAGCAGGTGGCTCATGTGGAGCTGAAGCAGGGGGGACACAAGAGCCTCTTGCTGGAGGCTGCTTGCGTGATTCTCACAGCCCAGTGCTGAGAAAAAGTGCATTGCAGAAAGGGCCATAGAATCATAGAGTTGGAAAAGATCAGAGGGACCATCCATTCCAACCCCCTGCTATGCAGGAACACACATCAAAGCACTCCCAACAGATGGACATCTGGCCTCTGTTTAAAAACCTCCAAAGAAGGAGACTCCACCACACTCCAAGGCAGCATATTCCACTGCTGAACAGCTCTGACCCTCAGGAAGTTCTTCCTGAGGTTCAGGTGGAATCCCTTTTCCTGTAGCTTGGATTTATTGCTCCTTGTCCTAGTTTCTGGAGCAGTGGAAAACAAGCCTGTTCCCTCTTTGATATGACATCCTTTCAAATATTTGACCATGGCTATCATATCTGCTCTTAACCTGCTCTTCTGCAGACTAAACATACCCAGCTCCCTAGGCCTCTCCTTGTAAAGCATGGTTTCCAGACCCTCCACCATTTTGGTCACCCTCCTCTGGACATGTTCCAGCTTGTCAATATCCTTCTTGAAATGAGGTGTTCAGAACTGGACATAGTTGGCTCACCCATCATAATCTCTGTTACTCTAAGAAAATCTGGAAAGGTATGCAGCATGTACAGTGGCCCCTCCACTTTTTGCGAGGGTTTGGGGCACAGAACTGTGAATAACTCCCCCCTGCTCCCCCTCCCATTCCCTTCTGTGGCTCCCCTCATTCTCTTGTATTTTGCCTTGGCACACATTCTCTTCACCATGGCAAAATGCATGGGAATTGGAGATGGAGCTCATGCGTGAAAAAAGAAAGCTTGCACAAGCCTTCCCCACACCATTGCTTTGTGTTTTACCTCAGTCCCCATTCCCCTAGTGGGGCCAAATGCATGGGAATGGTAGGGGGAGCTCCAGAGGGGAGAACACGCACACATGCACCCCATTCCCTTGCCTTTTTCCCAGACATGCTTGCTCCCTTCTCTATGACTGGCAAAACACAAGGGAAAGGGAGGAGAACGGGGAGGCAAAAACATACAGGAGTAATCAAATTCACTGAGGTCAAACCTGCAAATGTGGACGGAAGACTGTACTGTAGGCCAACTGGGTCACAATATGGCCAACATTTCTGTCATAATCTACCACACAGTAAAAGATCCCTGAAAGTCAATTTAGCATCTTTGCAATATTAGAGGAGGATAAATTATTTTCTAGTCCTGACTTTAATCTAGGGTAAGCTAACTCATCAGGCAGCAGAGCTTGGAAAAAATGGTGCTTAAAAGTAATTTGTTCTGGAATTTAATACAACACCACTGCCACCAACATTCTTGTTGCTATTACCATTTTCTTTCCCTAACTCATTACATTACTCACTACTTTCATTCCGGGGGGGGGGGATCTAAAATATGAAAATAGTGTAACATTTGGTGAAAAATGCCACCAAAATTAAATTATCCCCCCAAAAAAATAAAAAGTTACAAGTAATTATAAAGTATTGGCACTACCAATGCATATCTAATTTTCAAAAAGAATACCATTCTGCTCTACTTCCCACCAAAAGTAGTACATTACACATAATGCTGTTATTTATGATGTGTTACATCCAAATTTTGCCACAGAAGTCAACACATTCAATATGTCCCCTCTCCAGTTTAGCAAATCCCAATCCTGCTGCTTTCAGTAATCCCTCCATGCCGCAACACTTGCCTTGGTCTTTGTTGTTTTTCCTAAGAGGACCTCCAAGCTCTTTCTCTTGTCTGATTATTCCCTCCCGGTCTCTCCAGTGCTGTTTATATACATTTCTCTCCAGCTTGGGCATATTGCCCAACCTAAGCATCCTACTCCCGCCCATTTCTGGAATGTTGTAGATAAAGCTGTCCACATAACAAGCTTAGCAGATACTCCCTCTGATGCTCAAGTGTTTTTCAAATTTAAAATTGCTGGGTCTCCCACTTCACTTAGATGTGTGTTGTGTGGTATCAGACCTTCAGGTCGGCCTCTGACAATGGCAACCATGATAGTTAGTTAGAATGGATGATCATTTATTTTTTTTCTTCTTCTTCCTTCTGTAGAAAGCGTTCCCACACTGATCTGTTGAAATTTAGCCAGGAGTTGGAGTTCTTCAGAAATCCAATTTATTACAGCTAAGATTTCACAATTTAACGATGATCTGGATTTTTTCCCTGTATTTTAGCAAGGGCCTTGTAAAAGTATACATGTCTTTTCAGCTTGATTTCACCAGACATTCTTGAAAATTGTCTCACCATAGTCTCTCTACCCTCTCCATATGTTGACATGTATAAATAAACAAGAGTTAGAAGTCTAGTCCCACTTTTATTCTTTAACAGTATGGTTTAGGGAGAAAGATTTAATGAGAACTCCAGAAATTTCTGCTATGGGTCTATTGAATAATATGTATATATTTTTAATACTATGTACAACAATGTGATTTATCGGGGCATTTTACATGATTGTAACTTGAATTATGTGTTGTCCTCTACTAAGTTCTGAAAATGTATTTGTTATTGCTATTTGCATTTGTCTTTATTGTAGTGCTGGAAGAAGGCCTTTCAGTTCAATGTATAGGCATGTTGGGCTTTTTACAGAACAGAATATTCATCAAGGCATTAAAAATATAGCCCATTAATAAGCATGTGAAGACTCGTCTCCTCCTTTGCTTGTGAATCAATTCGGTGTGTACTCTGGCTGGGAATACCTGTAATGAAAGGATTTGAGCCACTATATTTGTCCACACCATCATATATCTACACAGGAATGCACACCCCTAACTCTCAGCACCAGAAAACCCCATGATAGGTTCACCTTAGGGTTGTCATAAATCAGATATGACTTGAAGACACACAACAGTATCAATGAGCGATTAGCAGCTCTGGAATTAAAGGAGTGAACGACAAAAAAAAAACTCATGATGTGAGCAAGCTATTAAAGGACTGTTCAGATTCTTATACTGTACAGTAGAAGTAAGATTGCTTTTTTTTTGCTTTGTCGTAAACATTAATACTGAGAATACTTGCTTCAACCTTCTATGAAGAAAGAGCAACAACACACTTTACTTTCATAACCATGTCTAGAAATTCTTGCACATTCTTCTTTGCTGTTGTGAGTAGCTCTTTGATTCACCTGAATAGCTCATACTGAGGGTGCCATCAGTCTCACTACGTTTAGCAGTTTAGTTCCCCTCATGTTAATTCAGATATATAGCCAACACACAAGTCCCATTTTCAGCTGCTGAGAAGGCTCTCTCCTGAATCCTCAACAGACATATCTTTGGTGGTGCTGAGACTCAGGGAAAGCCCTCCTCCATAGATGTTAAAAACTTGAGCAAGCTCATATAGGGGGACACAGTCTTTCATATAGTCTGGACCTAAGGCATAGGCCCAGGTGAGGACACAGGAGACAGCCTTCTCAGTGGCTCTTCCAGGCTTGGGACCTTCTTCCCACAAAAGGTTTGGTTGGCCTCATCACTTGTCTTTTTCCACTTTATTTACACAAGGCTTCAGCTTTTCCCTTGTTGTGGCAAAAGAGTCTTTTAATAGGGAGTGCTGTGATTTTCCTACCTTTTTACTATGTCTTAAATGCCTTTAATTGCCTTAAATTACTGTTTTAATTGAAGTCTTTTTTAAAAAAAAACTTCTATACTGCATATTATTTTAATCTATTTTTTAAATTTATATTGTAAGTTCCATTGGGTCTCATATTGAGAGACAGGTGGAACATAATTTAAATAAATAAATAAATAAAATGTCAAAGCCAGAACATGAAACTGGGGATCAAAAACATACTGTGTCAATAACAAAGCACTGGTGTAATTTGCTCATATTGCTCACTATGAGTGAATTAGAACACCAGTACACATTCATATTCTATACCAAACGAAACAGCTCCATATGGAATGCATGCCCTTACTAGTACCATGCCTCACAGCAATCCAAGTGATGTTATATAAGCCCAAAGGAATGCATAATAACTTTGGTAAAACTCAGCAGAAAAAGGCTCTTAATACAACCATGTTACATCATGATTGATGTGTTATACTGGGACAGATGTATACATGAGGCCCCTTGCCAAATTTTGATTGCTCAGAGATGGAGGTGCAAGAACTCTTCTAAAGATCACACCAAGCATTTGCTTTGAAGAGAGTGAATGTTTGGCTAGGGTGTGCTATCCCTTATTTGCCTACAGAATTATGACAGGAGATTGTTTCCCCTTTTAATTACAGTTAAAAAAAAACTTCCAGAACACCAGAGCAATGAACTGCACCTCTCCCTCTTGTCTACAGGACTTGTGTTGCTGCTACCTTCTTCACCGTACTCCTAACTTGTCTTACCCCCATTCTTTACTCTGCCACACTCATCTGTGGTTCTTTCCTCTGAATTTGCATGACTGGACATCAAGAACAGCGATAAAACAGACAGATACATAAGTACACTATATATGTATATATTTTATATGTGCACTATATATGCATATTTAGTCAGTAGTAGAATCTCTCTGGGTTTACTGTAACTTACCACTACTAACATTTAGGAATGAAGGTTAAATGGGAGGATTGGCTATAACAGCATGTCTTCCTGATCAGAAAAAGAAGAGGATATGATGACCAGAAAAAAAATACTGAGCACCTAATGCTAAGTGAACAACTTTTCCATCTTTTCCTTAAGGCCATTGCAGCTTTGGTGAGATTGCAATATATGACAGAGAAAACATAGCTTTTTGCTACTACCAACAGGGCACAAGTTTCTTAATACAGTTTCTTCCTTATTTCCAGATTTGCAGGGAAGTGTGTGAAGAAGAAATTAAGATTATAACTGGTGTTGTTCTTTTTTATGACTGAGACTCTAAGATTATCTATTTATTTTAAAAATTTTGAAATGAGAAATGATGAGACTGCATAGGCCAACAAGATTTCTCACGAGCATATTTCTCCAGAAATACTTGATAAGGTGTTGGAATGGACCTGATTCCAAGGAGTTGGATGCTACAGGAAGATCTAATAAGAGATATTCTATCACAAGGGAACATAAAGATGATTCTCGTTGCTGTTGTTGTTGTTGTTGTTGTTGTTGTTGTTGTTGTGTGCTTTCAAGTTGGTTCTGACTTATGTGACCCTCACACCCATTAACCTTTCTTGGGATTTCCTTGGCAAAATTTCCTCAAAGAGGGTTTGCCATTGTGTCCACTAAGGCTAAGAGTGGATTTCCATAGCTAAGAGGGAATTCAAATACTGGTCTTCTGGAGTTCTAGTTCAACACTAAACCACTACACTACACTGTTTCATGTCTTTTTACTGAGAACCATACAGTGTCAAGTGTATCCACACAACAAGGCTTTCAATATACATGACACCTCTGGGGGAGGCTTGCACGAGTCTTCCTTTTCTCCTCCAGAGCTCTCCCTCTAATTCCCATGCATTTTGCCCTGGCATGCATTTGCACCAAAGCAAAATGCAAGAGAATAAGGAGGGAGCCCCAGGAGTCACTGTTTTTCCATTTAAGTGGAGAGGCCACTATATTTCAGTCACTTTGCTGGCTCCCCTACTTAGTAACATAAAGGCAGCCCTTTACTAGATATGGACATTATGGAACTGTCCAATTCTGATTCCCACAGAGCTAAATCCGTATATGAAAATGTTGTTGTTGTGTCAAAATGTTGCCATTGTTGTTTCTATCCTCTTTGGTATAGACACATTAAGGGAATTCTACCTCATCACATGGAATACCCAAGCTGTTATTCTTCACCTCCTCCTTTCAAGAAGCAGTAGCTTCTTGTTCACCCTTTGAGAGACTTTCAGAGATATGGACTTTTCTCTGCCAAAATCAGACACACACAAAAATGGAGAAAATACACATCATGTAACAGCAAGCCATAGAAAATATATCATGGTCTTCAGCCATGAAAACCAAATGATAACGTAAGTTGCTTACCTATTTTTCCCTGAGGATTTCTTGGTAGTGACATCATTGACTATTTCACATGACACAGGACTGATAAGAGATATGGACTGCCTTAATGTGAGCAGGGTTCAGTACTGCACTTTTCCTCTTCCCCCATAAATACTTGCCCTCAGTGACTTCTGTTTTCATGTAAAACCATTGTTTGGTGTTATATCTGAACTGGGCAAACTATGGCTTAAATACAAACCATTCCCACACTCAGTCAGATGGCCCAGGGAGGCTAAAAACAGGGCAAAAATGCCCCCACAGCCGATCCCTCACAATAGGGGGCCATATGAGGACAAAAAGAAATAGTTTTGAGGAGGATGAGGTGGGGATGGCTAATTCTGTCCCCCAGCTTCTCAGTTACCCGCCCCCTGCTTTAATTCAACACTCCTTTACTAAAGGAAAAATGAACACTATGCCCTCAACCCAAGATTTCCAGCATTAGAAAGCTCACATCAAGCTCATAGTCTGAGATTTGACAAACACTATTTATTTTATCACTGTGCCAAATTTCAGAGCACTGCATTCAAAATGCTGCAGGTACCAGAAGTCAAAAATAATTTAAAAACACCCTAATTTTGTTCTAATTGTTAGAAAAAAAAATCTATCAGAGAGATTTCCCCCCCCCCAGTTTGGGCTTAAAATGATGGGGTACTTTCTTTTGGCCTTTAAGGAAGGTAATCTTCCACTAGTCTAGTGAATGTCAGAGCAGTGGTTCAAAATTTAAGGCTTCCTTCCTTCCCTTTTGCTCCTTTAAAACATTATGCAGCAGTAGCTGGGTAACAGGCTGTGTATATTCATTTCAATTCTGATATTTATAGGGGGCTACCTAGCAGAGTCAATGTGTAATCTCCATTCCATTTTTATGGAACCTGAACCCTTGGAATAGCATACTTTCCAACATCTCACAGATGAACACAGGACACGTAAGCCAAGCAACATCAGAGTTTGGTCAAGATGTCAAACTTTATTAATAAAGAAGAATCAACAAGCTACATTTGGACAATCTTTCACTTGGAGTGAGATGTACATGTGGTCACACATGGGTTTGGGTGCTTATGTTAGCAGTATTTAGGTGTTTGCCTGAATTCGCCTAGAGTAAAACTAGGGCCAGGATGTGTGCACATATTTTTACTTAACCCACAACATCCTTGAACACCCAGAAGTTAAATTAGACTTTAGTACACTGCATAGAAAAATCTGTAGTTGTTTTTGGCTCAACATAGATATAAAGCTACTGTGATCAGCAGCCTTGATTAGGGCAATGGCAAATTGGAAGACAGAGGGTAATGGGAAATTAATCAATCAATTTCCCATGAAGATGTTTGCATTATCCCCACACTGGGAATCTCAAGCATGGTTTGTAATTGTTTATCAGGAACTACATTAACTTTTCGTCCCTAATTATTGTCCCTTTTTGCACCTTGTATGTTCCTGGTGGCATCCAGTGGGGATCCCAGCAGTAGCTTTGCCGGAAGGGGAGCATGATGGAAGTGCTTCCCTCCACACTGGCTCCCTCCACAATCCAGAAAGCATGATAGCCCCGCCTCTTCCTACTGTAGCACGGCCAGGTACTGTCCCAGGCTGCACTGGGGCAGGAAGCACAACCGACCCAGCTCCAGAGGCTCCACACGCCAGGTAAGTGCACATGGGGCCCAGAAGCAATGAGCAATCACACACCATTTTCGGCTTCAAGCCGAAAATGAAAAGGTGTGCGATCGGCCCCTGCCGGCCCCTGGAGCGTCGTGCGATTGTGAGTGCATTGTGCAGATTGCTCCTCGCAATCGCGTGATGCTACAGGCCCTCTTTCGCATGGCAAATGCCGTGCGAAAAGGGCCTAAGTAAGGTCAGTCTTCTTAGTATTTGGAAGATAGACTACTAGGGAATACCATGTGGTAGAAGGAATTCAGAAGTAGGCAATGGCAATCCATCTTGGAGTACTAAAAGATCTGCATCTCCTTGTCCAAGAAAATCATATGAAACTCATGGGGTCACCATCAGTTGGCAATCAGCCTAAAGGCACATATTAGAATGCCTGCAAAATGATTTTATCTCTCTGAGAGAAGGCCTCAGATATATGCTCAAGTCTGAAATTTCTCTGTCTGTCAGTGCCAGTCTAACATTTTCAGTAAATGATTCCAGCTTCCGAGGTATCATTCACATCTGTGCACCAGGAAAAGAAAAGATACATGCATTTTTAAGAGCACTAATTATTATTTATGTATATTGCTGGCAGTGCAACTAATGAGAGATCACTCTGTGTCCACTAGCCCGATATCACTTGCCGTCCATAGAAAGGGAAGGAAGAATTATGATGACTGGTGGCAAGGCAAATGATCTCTCAAACTTCTCCAACTTATTTATATGCAGAAAAATGGTCCTCAGACAGTTTCTTAGGGGCTGGTCTCACCCAAATTTTTGTTGCTTTGGTAGCAGCAGCTGCTGCCACAAGAGCAATTGCACTACCGCTTGGTCAACATTCTGCATCCTCCATAATGCCTGCCAATTTCCTCTCTGTTGTCATACCAATGATGAAAGGTAAAGAGAGATAAACATACCATTATAATTTAAGATGAGTTAATTACTTTTGTCACAGGGCAGAAATCCTGGAGTAAAGCTTTTAAACCTGTAGGATATAAAATGGACTGATGATGACGATGACGGCGATGATGATGATGATGACGACGATGGTGATGATGGTGATGATGATGATTTTGATCCTAATAATATATAGCACTGTTCTCTGGTGGAGAAAATAAGCCTTAGGAGAATTTGCCATTAAAGCAGAAAATATTTGCTTAAGCTTTCTGTGAAGAAGCCACGATATGCTTGATCTCCTCCACAATCTTTTCCTGAACATTTGCTACATTCTTCTTTGCTGCACTAAGCAACTTTTCAATCGCCTCATTTGAGTGGCGCAACTTGAAAGTTGAAAACTCCTCTCTGTATTCAGCAATTTTGCCTGAAAATAAGATACACTATGAATGAAAACACTGCATATTAGAAACGGAAAGGATCTTTGAAAACATTTGAAATATTCTTTTAGAAACATTCTTGGTTTTCAAGACTCAGCAAACCCTAATGAGAAGAATTCTGGACTGACAAGAAACCTCCATAGTTCAAGATACTGTACAAAATTCACACGTGATTATTTTGTACAGGAAACAGCAATTTCTGTGAAGAAAATTATAGTTCACTTCAGGAATACCATTTCCTGCACAGAAAATGCTTTCATTGGGGAGTTATTCTGTTCAAAATTTGCAAGTGGGTGATCTGGATAATAGTAAATAGAATTATTATTACATTATTTTTCTCTGCAGAAAATGCTGCTACTTGTACAGTAAATGCTGTTTTCTATGCAAAATGACAACATGTGAATTTTGCACAGAATAAGTCCAAAACTGTGAATAGACTTTGAAAATTGTGTGGGTTTTTGTGATTTCTCCACAACAGCAAGAAAGCTGCTAAAGTTATTCACTGCTTCCTTTGAAAAGAAGCTTAGTGAAGAATTAAATCACTGATGCTTATGTCTCCAAACTGAATGAGGCACAGAGAGGTAGACATTCTACACACTCCATCTGGAAATTACACTATCAAGTACACTGAGGGGGGCATATGGGTGTCAATGAATGAGAATCTGGTTCCAGTGAACTTTTCCACTGCCCATTTCCCCAACCCTTTGCAAAGCTGTGCTTGTTTGGAAGGTTGGGAAAAAAAATAAAACAAAACAAAACAAGACGAGATTATCCTGAGCCAAGCTTGTAATAATGTGTGAATTTCTCATCTGGGAGTCTTCAGATTATGGCATGCTCCAGTTCCAAGTTGTCCACCTTGCATTAGGGAGGACAAGAGGTTTATTGGAACATAGTCAAATGATTTCTGTTTAATGGGTCAAAAGTTGTACAGGCCTCATGTGGAGAGAGGAAGGTTAAAAGAGGGGGAAGCCCACAATTCTGGAGGAGTAAAAGGACAACTGAAGGAGAAAGGAAGAAACAAGTAGAGAAAGACAGATTTTATTCAAATTTAGGAGGAAAACAATTCACTAGTAACAAACAGTAACAATTCTCCATTAAATGTTCCTTTTGTCTCCAAGTTTCTAACATCCAAGAGTGGGAAACTGAAAATGGTTCATACTTAGATTTCTTATGTTTACTGTATACCAGTAAATATCTCTTATATTTACTGAGTACCCAATAAATTTACCCAGATCTCTTGTATATGCATATCCTTGGTTACTTTGCCTGTCCTTTTTCTTTGGATGCCTAAACTGTATTGCTAAATACTGAGATTTTAATTACTTCAGTTTAGAGACAGGTCAGAATTCTTATTTGGAGGGAGCAATGTTTGCATTTTACCTCCCCTGTAGCTACACCACTGGATTTCAGGTTTTTGTTTTTGTTTTTAAACAGCAATATCTGGACAAGATATTTCCCATATGAATCCCATTCCTGCATTACCTGGACAGTTGACTTTGTTGAACAGTGGACAATGCATGACAGTTGGGACCTGCTCTCGTCTGAAGATGTAGCAGTCAGATGGATTATCTATGTCTTCCAATTCTCTCTCGTTGATCTCAGGAAATGGGATTCCATATGCTTCACAAAACTTCGAAGCTTTTTAATGGTCTGAACCAATGAGAAATGTCTACCGTTAATTGCCAACATTTGAAATTATTATCTCAGTTTTGCAATCTACCAGCTGTTATTGTTAAATGAACATAACAGTTTATAGGCTGTTATGGTATGAAAGTGATCAGTTACCTGAAAAGGATCTTCACCACTATAGTCAAAAGAGATGATCAGCTTCACCTGCCTCTCAGGCCTCACAACAGATGGGTAAGCTGTGTTTATGGTGAGACCAGCATCGATCAGCGAGATGATGGGTTTGCTTGTCAGCTCAGGGAATTCAACATCAGCTAACCGCATAATATGAAACAGAACGTTGGTGCAAAGATAAAGCCCTGTATGGTCAGCATAAGCTTGCTAGTTACTATAAATCAGTACTGATCTTACTGACTGTTAGGATATCATACCAAGTGAGTGACAGGAGCCATTTCCCACCAAGCTCCCCAGCGCCTGACACACAGCCTGCATAGCCACACTCAAAATGACCAGAATTGACAAAGCATCACTGCTGGTTCTGAACGTTGGCCCACATACAGTCAATTTTCATGAGAGTTCAGTTTTGAGGCCATAGTTAAATGAAGGGAGTCAAACCACCACATTTATATAGTGGTCTCAACAGGTTTTATAATTGTTTTCCAACCATTTTTTCTGGGGGGGGAAATGGGGGGGCCATAGGGGCATCGAGCATCCCCAGGAAGGCTTTGGGGCACAAAATGAGCCAGAAGCCCATGGGCCAGAATTGAATGGGCTTGGAAAAATAAGGAGTGGAGGAAACAGATAATTAATTGGGGAAGGATTTCCTAAAGCTCCTCAACAGTTTGCTTATTGTTACTTTCTTCATTTGGAAAGAGCACTGTTCTCTTCTGATGTCATCCTCTCATTTAGCTGCTGTTCTAACATTCTTTATTTCTTTTATAATAAAGAGACGTATAGTTATCTTTAATGGGCTATAGTATTTCCTTATTCTTTCCTGATGGTTTTAGCTTGATTTTCTTATATGCTACTTCTGTCCTTTTGTTGTTGTTGTTTGTATATTTTATATTTTTAATGTACTATGCATTAACGAGAGGACTCTAGATACTGGGTAGCAGAAAATTAAAATAAATAAATAAATCTATAAATATGCAAGCATCCCCTATTGTTTACAGTAGAAAGGAGATCTCTCTTCTGAAATGACAGTTATTTTCTGCAATTTTATATCACAGTGAAATAATATTTTCAATCTGCTGCCTCATTAATTGGGATGTCCTTTTAGTCATCTTGGAAGTTCTACATTTATTAATGTAACCAAGCAGCCAATTAACTGGTGCACCTCTTTTAAATTATTTGGTTCCTCATACTCTTTTCTCACTAGTTCACATCCCAAACAGCCCCATTCTGCATTCCTCAAAGATCAGAACTATATGTTACATGCACAGGAGGAAAGCAATGGGTGAAAACTTTGTGTTAAAACTTACAAATTTGACTATGTTTGAGAAAGAATTGTTGGCAAATTCTGGCATGGGGCTTAGCTAGCATAGGGATTCATTTTCCTTAGCATGTCAAAATCTTTTGCCTTCCCACCTAAAACCTGAGTTTTGTTCTTTGTGTTATTTAAATGAATGGCTGTGGTATCCAGACCATGTGACCCAGGATAGATAGTGGGGTCATTCACCTAACATAAAAGACCACACTTCTCTCTTTTCACTCTCTCTTTGCCATTTTGCTCACACTTCCTTCTCTCTGACCACGTTTCGCCTCTCCACCAAGATGACAGTGAGTGAAGAATGAAGCTACTATCTTACCTAATCTTTTTGTTAGTTAGTTAGGATCTAGGCCCTTTTCACACGCGGTTTTTCTTGTGAAACAGCCCCTTGACCGTCGTGTGAATGGGAGCTTCGCTCCATACGACACTCGCACGATGCTCACGAGGCTAAAGCAATGTGCAAGCGCATTTTTTTATTTTTGGCTGTAAGCCGAAAATAATGTGCACTCACGCAATGCTTGTGGCGCCCTCGCACACTTACCTGCATGCGGTGCTTCGGTGAGCCGGGCGGGTCACGCTTCCTTCCCCCAGTGCAGCCTACAGCTCCCAGACTGCGCTGTGGAAGGAAGGAGTGGGGCACTAGAGCGATGGTCGAGCTAGCAGGAAGTGACCTGCGATAAGAAGGAGGTGGGAAGCGGCAGCGTTTCGAATGAGGTTTCTCGCGCGAGCCGCTCTCCCCCATCGCCAAACAGGTAAGATGTGAAAAGGGCCCTAGTCTCTCCAATGCATATATAATTGTAAAATTCATTAGTAAACTTCTGATAAGTTTTTAATCTGAAACCACCTGCCTTATTTTGTTTTCTGAGTCAGTCTCAATTCAGAGAAGCCACATAGAGATTGGGAAGTGCTTTTTCTGCAACTCTTCTAAAGAAAAGCTGATTCCTAACAGTTTTAACTTTTACAGAGGCCCTTTCCACACCAGGCTATTAAAATGGCGCAGAGTGACCTCTGACGGAGGTCTTCTGCACCGTGGAGTGGATTGGGGCAGACTACTTTTTGTAGTTCTGCACCTCAGTCCGCTCCAGAGCAACTGGAACTTGTCGCGCAGCATGCTTTTTAAAAACCTCTTTTAAGAAGTTTTTAAAAAGCACGGAGCGTGTGACTCTGTGTCGCTCCATCACCACGCTCCGGTGCAGATTTGCAGGCGCACACTAGTGCGCATCTGCAGATCTGCCGGGGGCAGGCTTTAGTCTGATGAGCTTCTCCGGTTGGTGGAGAGCCTCCACCAACCGAAAGCCGCCATTTTGGACGCTGGAGCAGTGAGGAGCAACGAGCTCACACTGCTCCTCGTCCCGATGGACTCACCCGGATGCTGAAGAAATCTGGTGAATCCCATTTTTGCGCAGTTCCTTTCCCACGTGCGGAAAGGGCCAGAGTTTCCTTAAAGGGCTAACACCCTTGGAAACTCTAAGGCCCTTTTTGCATCTTACCTTTTCACACTACTGGGTTGGGGTTCTTGCGTGAGAAGGCTTGGGAGGAACACTGCCGCGTCCCTGTTGCTTCGGCTCCACCGCTCCTTCCGCGAGCATCCCGCCTCTTCCATTCGCAGTGCAGCCTGGGACCTCCCAGGCTGCACTGAGGAGAGGACACACGACCGGCCCAGCTCCTGAAGCACCGCACACCAGGTAAGTGCGCGCGAGGCCCCGAAGCAATGCCCGACCGTGCACCATTTTTGGCTTTAAGCCAAAAATGACAAGATGCATGAGCGGTCCACATCAGGCCCTTGAACATCATGTAAATGTGAGTGCATCATGCAGACCACTCCTCACATTTACACGACGCTCAGGGTGCCCTCTCGCTTCAAAAACACTGTGCGAAAAGGGCCTACAACTAGTTTTATAGCAATAGCAGTTACATTTCTATACCACTTATCAGTGCAAAGCACTCCCTAAGCAGTTTACAATGTGGTTTTTTTTTTTTTAGCTAATTGCTTCCAGCAAGCTGGGTACTCATTTTACTGATCTATGGAAGTATGGAAGGCTGAGTCAACCTGGAGCCCTGCAGGACTGGACTCACAATGCTATGTCTACGGTATGGGCGTTTAACCACTGCACCAACAGGGCTCCATTTTACATTGACATGGCAGCCCCAACAGGATTCCAGCCCTGGAATCCCTTTATATTCAACCATGTTAATACGAAGTTAGGATTACTAACTTTTTTGTCTTCATCTTTAGCGTTGATATGACAAGCAAGTATAACATAGTACTCTCTGAGCTCGGAAACCTACAAATTTGATTTGGTTTGTACAGTTAGTTAAAAATTTAGTTTCAGATTAGTTTCAATTACCAAAATTCAGCATTTTTTTTTCAGAACAGAAAGAACTTGAAAATTCAGATACAGGAGAACGCAAAACATCTACCCATGTCTATCACTAGTTGCCAGAAAAATGGCAGCTTCATTTTGAGTGCTTCATCTTGCCTTGAAGAAACATTTATTCCAATCTGACTCCATCAGTCAGAATTTCCTCACTTGTACTCTTTGTTTCCAGCAGGCATGAGTAAGCTCACAGTCACACATAAGACAGGTACTCTAATGTAGCTGAGCTGTATGGAGGAATACACCATGAAAGTGGGCATCCTCCAGTTGAAATGTATAATATTCACACAAGCTTTTTATATACAGTGGGTTCTCAGTGTCTACTAGGGTTTGGTTCCAGGACCTCCCATGGATATCAAAATGTGTGAGTGCTCAAATGGAGTAGTAAAATGATGTCCCTTATATAAAATGGTAAAATCAAAGTTTACTTTTTGGAGATCTATGCAAACAAATATTCATCCAGTGGTTGGTTGAATCTGTGGATACAGAATCCATGGATATGCAGGGCTGACTGTATGCACAGAAATACGAATATACATTCGATGGAAACTTACAGCAGTTGTACAGGAAGTTATATGTGCTTCCCCATGTCCAGTTCAAAAGGCACAAAAAGGTCTTTCTCATTACATTATGGGCAACTTGATAGGAATCATTTGCAAAATCTATGAAAAAAGGATATGCAGAGATAAGAATGACAGAGAACCTGAAAAACAGCAACTGAAATGCACATTCCCAAAATTACTCTTCAGCCTCTTGAATGCTGCATTCCCAACTTAATGAGCTCAAGAACACAGGAACAGACCAAAGGCCTATCCAGTCCAGCATTCTATTTGTACAACAGCCAACTAGAAACCCACAAGCAGGATACAATTCCAACAGCATGCTCTCAAAACTCTCTTTCAGACAATATTGCCTATGATATGGGACATAATATACGGCCATCACGACTAGTGCTCATTGTCTTGATAGCCTTTCCTCCATTAAATCTTAACATAAACTTATATGTACTATTGTATGTCACGCATTTGTTATTTCCACAGATTTGGCCATCTCCTATCTACTTCCAATTTTATGTTGGAGCAGCAGATTATCTTTTTGAAGGGCCCCCTTTCACATCAGTGAACATTCCCCAACCATCTCATTAAGTGTTGTGAATAACAACATTCTTTGCCACCATTTTAATTTTACAAAATACCTCAGTGTGATGCTATGGCAGGGTTATTGATGGTTATTAAAAGGATATGTGTTTCCTAGACTTAGCTAAACTGAGGAGAAGGGAAGGGCAGCTGAACCTTCTGGCCTTGGAACCAATACATATGCCACTACATAAATATGGAAAGAATTCAAAGGCATTCATCCAAACTATATTGCACTACCAAATCAAATGTTCTTTTACATGCTACACAGTTATAACATTTACATTCCATTTTAACTTCCATGGCTACTGCATCCTATAGAATCCTGAGGCTTGAGAGCTCTAAATGCCCCTTCATAAACTGAAAATACCAGAATTCCACAAAATGGCACCATAGTCATTAAAGTGGTATCAGTAGTGTAATTCTGTAGCATGAAAGGTGACCTGGAAACTCTGATGGAAGAACTGTTACTCAAAACAAAATCTGGCCACTATGATACTTGCCCCCAAAATCCATGTCCATAGCTTGGCTCAGACTCAAATATTCTTCTTTTCTAGACTCTACATCTGGAGAAGGCCAGGTCTGATGGATCTTTCTGAGCAATTCACAGCTTTTGCTGGAACCTTTATAAAAAGTGGAGAAAATATGGTAGCTCAAGACAGAGAAAAGCACTTTTTCCAGGCAGCAAAGGAAAGGGAATGATGGGTAAGCATGAAATGTTCCAGAAACTGAGGTTAATAGGGCATATGTGTTTTAGGAAGCAGGTCACATTAAAATCAAGTGGGCTTACAAATAAGTGGGCACAGTGATGGCAGGATCACCAGTATTTGTTGTTTATGTGCTCGAATATATCCAAATAGCTGTTGGTACATTTACCAACAAAGATGAGACGGCTGATGACCAAAGAGAAGAACTACTTGGTGGACATACCCCCATTGTGGAATAGGCATGGCAGGAATGTTCAAAAATATTTGGGGAAAAGGTTGAAAAAGGTTGCAAAACACATTTCTCGAGTGTTAGAAACTCTGACAGGATGGATGAGCATTTTCTGCACAGGAAATAGCATTTTCTATGCAAGAAATAATACTTCTGTGCAGAACTATTATTTCCCACATAGAAAATGCTGTTTCCTATGCACAAAATACCATGTCCAAATTTTGCCCAGAATAAGTCTTGAAAAGTAAATCATTTTCAAAAATTAAACAGTTGTTGAAGATTTACTAATAGGGAGAAGAAAATTGCTAAAATTACTACCGGTTTCCTTTCAGAAGAAAACTGTGGAAGAATTACATACTTACTTTAGAATGCCTTCTCCAAGACCTCTCAATTTATTACCTTCCAGGTACCAAATTAAGGCTATTTTAACCTACTGAGCTTTTAGTGAACAGTGGCTAGAATCTAGCTGAATACTAGTAGTTGCATTTTTTGCAGAGTTACACAGGAGCAGCAACAGAAGGCAAGCAAAATCTGCTTACTCTAAACAGCCCATTTCTCCAAGGCCTACCTTCCTTTCTGACCACTGCACCAGTCTTTCCCCTTCATCTGTCACTACCTGCCTCAGCAAAGTTATGCCAGCATAGTACACCAGTAGGATTCTGGCCCCTATTTCACTACCGTTCTGGCAATTTTATTGCTGGTTTTGTTGATTGTCCATCTCCTTCTTATTGTTTTTACCTATTGGCACATGCATTAAGTTGACCGCACTCATTTTTGTTGTTATCAAGCTTGGATCTTGGTGGGAAACCTAATAAGCATAAGTAATATGTGACTATTAACAACTCAAAAAAGAAACTTGAGGTTGAAGTTCACTTACCTTGCAAGACAGTTTCTAGGTGGTCAAACTGTTTCTCTGCTTCTGCTCCTTCCGATGATTCGGACAACTTCAGCTCCAAAACAGACTGATAACCCTCAAAGAGTTTACTGAGTTTCTGATCATCTTCATCTAGGCAATAAAACATAGCAGGAAACATAGGCCCTTTCCATACCATACCTTTTTTCAGCGCTGAGGTGCGGGGATTGTGCGAACAGCCTCCAGTGAGAGGCTCTAGCATCCACACTGCTTCAGCTCCACATGAGCTGACTGCTCCTGAGCAGGTAGCTCAAGAGCCCCACCTCTTCCTTCCACAGCGCAGCCTGGGAGTTTCCCAGGCTGCGCTGGGGCAGGAAGCACGACCACCATGGCTCCAGAGGCTCCGCACTCATGGCAAGTGCATGTGGGGCCCTGGAGCAATGCGTGATCATGTACCATTTTCGGCTGGAAGCTGAAAACAAAAAAGGGCTCGAGTAGCTCCTGGCAGGCCCTAGAGTGTTACGCGATTGTGAGTGCATCATGTGGATTACTCCTCACAATCACGCGACGCTCCGGGTGCCCTTTCGTATGGCAAATGCCATGCAAAAAGGGCCATAGTTATAAATACTGTCATAGTGATCTATTTTTTGGCTCTTTTTTTTTTTTTAAAGTCTCGTTGGCTTCTACAGAGAGTTCAGCCTTGATTTGCTCTAGCACAGTGGTTCTTAACCTTTTGCAAAACCTTGTTGTTGAATGCCAACAGCAGTGGCAGAACAGGAATACAGCAGCAGGGTGGGTATGTGGGTGCTGAAACTATGCCCTCACTCACAAACAAGTAGGAAAAGTGAGTCTTACAATCTAAAAAAACTCTGAAAAGAAAAAGGACCACAAATGCCCATGAGAGCAAGCCCCCACCAGAGATACTTTTGAGGGGCGGCTGAGGGTGAAGGCGAATAGAAGAAGATGGTGGTACACCTTCACTTAGCACAAATGGAAGAAGGTGGTGGTACCACCACTGTCCAGCTGAGGAGGCCCAGCTTCTGTGTCGTCATGGCAACATCATGCTGTGCACACTATGTTGAATCCCACCATCTGTCACAAGAAGCAGCCACCACCTGCACCTCCCCTCTCCTGGTTACTTTGGAAATGAAGGGATGCTGGTTCGGTTTTGGATCCTGCAACCCTCTCCCACTACCATGTCCTTGAAAAAACAGACACAGCAGCAGTTGTGCACACACCCAAATTATGATTTTGGAAACCAGCATTTGAATTCCCACTTGGCCATGGAAACCCACTAGGTCACCTCAGCCAAGTTGCATTCTCTCAGCCTTAAACAAAGGCAAAGGCAACAATCTGGCCAAGGAAACCCCCATGATAGGATCACCATATAGAGGCCATAAGTCAGTTTTTAAAGGAGAAAGACATGATGTCTAGAAAGAACCTCCTCCTGACAGTGGCACTTTGTTGTTTTGTGCCTTCACATCTCTTCTGACTTATGGCAACACTGCTCTAGACAATATCTTCCTTCCTGAAGATACAAAGGGCATTAGTCTACAAAATATAAACTAAGATAGTTCTTATACAGATAAAAAAAATGCCTTTGAGGTAAAAAAATATTGAGTGTTCTCTCCTTCCCTTGAAAGCATCATTACAACAACACTCATTACTTTGCAGTTTGCTCATTCCAAATTAGTATGCTTTCAACATTCTGTTGATGGGAGTAATTAATGTACTATTCTGCCATAAAGATCTTCAGATGCAAACAACATTTCCAGATCAAGAACGGAAACATGTGATCCTCTAGAAGTTTTGGATTGCAATGTCTATAGCCAGACAGTAGGAGTTATAGTCCAACAATATCTAGAGGGCCACACATTCTCCAATGCTGTTGGATCTGTACATGAGTTCGTATATTTAACAATTTAAACAGGATCCGGCTACCTAAGGCATGCCTCTCCTTATGTCACTTTCCCCATGATCTGATTGGCATTGGGGAAGCACATCTGGTTATCTCACCATCAAATAAAGTCAGGACTTCACAATAGAGCCTTGTTGGTGGTAACATCCCATTTCCTTTGGAGATTTCCTTGGTTACCAACATTTGTTATTTTTCCATACCAAGTGGAATCAATTATTTTCTACCAGGGCTCTTCACCAGTAGTTGAATAGTTGAGCATTAGAGAACTCACATGTGGTTTATCTTGAATCCGCCACTAATTGGTAGTTATACATTTTTCTTGGATTCATGCAGGTCTACTCCATATTGTGCTTGTTCTGAGATCATTTTATAATGACCTGTGGGATATTTTTGGCATTTATAAACAAATTAGAAGACCGATTGGCTATGGAGCATAACTAGTATATACTAGACCCAGACAACTTGCTGACTCATAAGAGTCTTTCAAATTGTGTTTACAGTTTATAAGGATGTTTAAACCATTATGCAGATGTGTGCAGGGGAGAACCAGATCTGAGGGGTAAATAATGAACATTGTTGTGACATCTTACCAATGTCTGCTGAAAGAGCATCTTCAGATCTGCCATGTTTCAGAAAATCCTGTAAAGCGCCTTGCAAGACAAATTCATGAAGTTATACATACGAGGGGTTACTTTTCCCAGTACAACATAACACAATGGTGCTAGCAGCATCCACGATATGAAAACAAGGCACAGACAACATATTGTTCGGAGTGTTGGATTTTCCCTTATACTTTGGCCAAAATGCAACAAATGCAAGGCCTGCTGGCTCACAATCTGGGCTCACTACCTTCTCATTCCCCTGTCGGAGAGCTGTATTCTCTGCCCTGAGTAGTCTCAAACAGTGAGAGACTCCCCAGGGCAGAGAATACAGCTGTCCAATTTCTGCAGTCCTTGTTCTTCTACAATTTTGTCACCAAAATTTGGTGATACCACAGTGATAATAACAACCCTATATTTTAAGTTCTTCTAATTTAGAACACTTCTGCTGGCCTATTTTAAGGCAGTCTTGGGAACTTGAATCTGCTTTAAAACAAATTGTCTGTTCCTCACACAACTTGTTTTCAAATGAACACATAGCTATTTTGCCATTGTCACATTGCCTAATGTTGGCAGTCAATTTAACAGCAGTCCTTCCTAGTGTCTTAGGGAAATGAACTCGGCTTCCAATCCCACATCCACCACAGCCTTGGGAAGCAAGAATGATTTTTCTCCTTCATCCTGATCCATGCCAACCCATGGCCTCTGAATATGATCTTGAGCCATACCTTTTATAAGATTTAAAAGTGCTTCCTCACTTCCATAGGCACTTCCCCATAAACCTGAAAATGAGAGAGATGTCATATTAATAGTCTTGTGTGTGCCCTGTTGGTAACAAAAAGGGAAAAATTAAGGCTTCATTTTCTTATGGCATAACTTCACAGGCCAAAGATGCCCCCTTTGATACATAAAAAGGAGAAATTTTAAAAATGACTTCACATATCCTCCTATTCTCCTGGGCTTCATGTACATTTTTTCCCAACACTGTGCCATGCTGCTATTTACTTCACAGCTCTTAAAAAAGTGATTAATTCATATCTTGTTTGACCTAGACTTTTAAATGTTTTCGTAGGACTTAGAGGCTATGCAGACTCTCTGCATTCCTTTCAGTTAGCCATGCAAACAAAGCAGCCCATTCAAAACAGAGAATATGCTGTGCTTGGAGTGTGACATCCTAAGAATGGCATAACACTAAGAAAAACAATTTGGGTGGGTTACCTTGAAGATAGCAGATATTTTTCTCCTTCTTTTCTTTGGTCAGAAACCCATTTTCAAAGAAACTCCCAAAGTATTTCATGTCTACATATGCTCCCAGTCCAGGAACTCCAGCTTCATGTGGGGTAAATTCAAACCAAGTGCCTTGCAGAAAGAACAAGTGTGAGAAAAAAAAGAATAAACTAAGTAGAAATGAGAAAACTGAATGCCCAGAACAGCTGCTGTTACCACCGCGATCTGGCCTGGCCTTTGGTGAACCAAAGATATCATTTTTGATATCACAATGCGGCCTTAATCTGCCACCAGCCAAGTGTTTGTGAGGCCCCGCCGAACAAGCGCGAAGCTCGGCATGGGTGATACTTACGCTCTCATTAAAGTACCAGATATAGCCAATTCCACTTCAGGGGGAAACCACCTGACACAAAAACCTTAATTACAAATGCACAGTAAAACAAAAGGACTCTCTGCCTGAGAAAACACCCTGGCGAGCTAGGCACTTAACGGCCGAGCTAGCCGCATCTACCTATTGCCAATTCGGCTCATAATTCAATCACGTAAATCCCAACCTTTCGGAGGCTTTGTCTCCAGCCCAAAACTTATTGTTCTCACCCGAGACCAGACTAGCCTGCGGTCATTCTTTTCCCTATAAAAACCCCCAGTTTTTGGTAGTTCAGTGGACTTCGCTGGACCTGGCTGAACTCCACTGGAACTCTTGCTGAACCACTAGCTGAAATCACTTGAAGCTCCCGTCAGATCTTTTCCCCACCTTGCTGCCACTTGGTCCAGCAGATTCCCCTCGGTCTCCATGCCAAGTTCCTTTCCTCCTCTTCATTTGGTGTCTCCAGGACTTTGGACAGGTGGCGTATTGCCCACTTCCCAAATTCTGTTTCTTTCCTTTTTTAGTTAGGAGTTTGCTTGTGTTTTATTACTTGTTTAATAAATATTGTTAGTATTTTGAAACTGCTTGACTCCTCACTGACCCGAACCGGTATACATAGGATAAAAGATCCTGCTGCATTGCCCTGCCTCTCGCTAGCCAAGAGAGTGCTCCAGCTAATTTTCCCCATCTTTGCTAGTTTGGTTTATTATTTGGGCACCCCTCCCAGGACCCCCAATTTACAGGGTAACACTGCCACCAAGTGCCCTCTTCCTCCTCTAGGACAGAAGGAGGCCAAAAGACTTATCAACTAAATTAATAAAATTCTTTAGATTAGTTTGGGGTTTCTCATTTCTAACTGACAAGACATTAGGAAATACTGAGGTGCTGCCATCTTAATATTTACAGCATTGAAAGGCAGAACGACCTCTTACTCTGTCTGACACTCAGCAGCCTGGCCTTGGTGGCAGATATCCGTTCAAAGAGAGGCCTTGGCAACCACTCTCAGTAGCCCTAGTCACTCAATTCCATTCACACATCATCATGAGTGGGGAGGAGGCAGCAAAGCCTGCCAGGTCATCCTGCCTTTGACACAGCAACTTCATCCCCATGCTGTCTTGCGTTCTAGAATCAGTGGTTCTCAACGTGCAGTCCCGGGACCCCTAGAGGACTGTGACATCCTCAGAGTGAGTCCACGAATACTTGAAGAAATGTTTTGAGTTTTTACAGTCAGAAAGAAAGAAAGAAAGAAAGAAAGAAAGAAAGAAAGAAAGAAAGAAAGAAAGAAAGAAAGAAAGAAAGAAAGAAAGAAAGAAAACAAGCAAGCAAGCAAGCAAGCAAGCAAGCAAGCAAGCAAGCAAGCAAGAAAGAAAGAAAGAAAGAAAGAAAAGACAGACACATTTGTATAGAACCATTCCAGTAAAAATATTCTAATATTCTTATTTCTCTCTTCTCTCCCAATTCAAAAACCCTTGAAGACCAACTTTAAATAAATATTTGATGCACTCTAAGGTTTTGACTCTTAAGTAAAGTCTTGGAGGTCCAAGACAACAAATGATATTTGAAGGGGTGCATGGTAAAGAAAAAGGTTAGGGACCTCTGTTCTAGACAGTTCTGCAGGGAAGTAACCTTCTTCGCTTGAGTATCATCCATATGATCTAGAGCACGTATTTAGTTGGTTTCCTCTCTGCAAACATGATTGCAAATTTTGGATAGTGGGAGCAGGAGTCTTGAGGGGATAGAGACAATGACTGTGACCCCATTCACCCCATAATGCAATTGTTAATTGTGTGAAAGGGAATAATTAACTAAAGCAAGTAGGCCTTTGTGGGATATCTCAGTTCACGAGATAAGCTGGAAAGTGGAATCTTGTACATTACCCATTTTTAAAAATGTATATGGATTTTGCTTTTTCTAGTGAAGACATGAGTGTTTCTGTTTATCTTAAACTAATGTACATACCTACTCTGGACATAGGGAGAGGGAGGGGCATGGAAGGGGAGAGAGAGAGAGATTGAGAGAGAGATGGCAACTACCTTCATGTTGTGTCAGGTACGTGTCCTTCTCTACAGCTGCATATATAGGATAGGGATTTTTTCCATTCTCACAAGATTCTCTATGTGAGGACAATTCAGTCTCATCCAGCTGAAATACAGAGGGTTTTAATTTGATAAGATTATTCCAATTTACTCTTTCTAAGGTAACTGCCATCTCAGTTTCCATGCATGCTTTAGGTTAGGAATGAGGAAACTTTGGCCCTCCAGAAGTTTTGGGCCACCACATTCATGGTTCCTTTGCATTGGGCTATGAATCTAGGAGCTGAAATCCAAGCATCCTGAGGAACAAAGATTCTCCACCTCTGCTTTGTGTTAATTTTGTTTTATTCTGTTTTGTTTGTATTCTGCCTTTCTCCCAATGCGGGAAATTAAAAGAAAATACAGCTTTTAAAGATTATTTTAAAAGTTTTAAAAACTATCTGCTTTAAAACAGCACAAATTTAAAACAGTTTCAAAACATATGGAGAAAAAGAGAGCCTCCCATGGAATGAAGTTCTACAGCCTGGAAGCAGCCACCAAGCAGTCCTCTCACGTCCTCACCAAGTGTGTCTGTGAGTGGTGTGGCTGTGAGAAAACCCTTCCCTTGAGGCACTTAAAACTCAGACTCATACAGGGAGACAATAGCCTCTCAGATAGCATGTACCCAAGCCACATGGGGCTTTATGGGTCATGCTAGCACTTTGAACTGTGCTTAGAAATGGATTAGTACATCATGGATGGTTGCCTTCAAGTCCAAAGGCATATCTGGTCATCAAATAATTTCTCCTTAGCTCTGTCCCACCACAACTTCTGTTGTGATTTTTTTAAAAAAGTTTGCTCATCTCTTCTTTGATCTCAGGGGATGTGTGGTATTTAAGAGGCATAGAAGAGAGCAATGTGATGTCATATTACTATGTCAGAGAGATGTCACTGACAAGGTTGCTCCTAGCAATCATAGAGGTCTCAACTTAGTTCTGCACTCACCTCGTTCAGCAGTTTATGCACAAGAAAATAGGACCAAAAATCAGTCAGGGAGTAACATTCATCTTCTATAGCCTCCAGCAAAACTTTGGTTGCCTTCTCAAATTCCCACTGGCCATTGGCAAGTTTTTCACACTCATGTTTTTCCAAGATTTCTATTTTTTCTGTCCAGTTTTTTTCTTTGTAGAGAGCTGACAGACACCTTTTTATGAAACCAGGAATATACATTTGAAACAAGGGAACGAGCAATGGATTTCAGCACTAATTCTAATTTATAATGTATGATTTTGAGACTGCTTATAATGATAGGAAAGGAGGACTCATAGATATTTGTTTTTAGTTTCAGCTTCATGTTCCTAAGAATGAACAGCCCAGCAAGAATAAACAGTACAGTGGGCCCTCCGCTTTTGCAGGTTTAGCACACACAAATTTCATTATTTGTGGGTTATTTATTCAGTTTATGTATTTAAAAAATTCTTACTGTATTTGCCTCTGCCATGGAAAAGCCTTAGGAAGCTCTAGGTCCTCCAGTGCAATCCACTTCCACTGAAAGTGGACCACAGAGTTGTGTTGAAGGACCTAGATTCCTAGAGAGAACACTTCTCTAGGCATTGTTCCACACTCCAACTTGACTCTATGGCCCACATCCACCAAACACTGGCTACAGAATCTTGCTGGAGTGCCTAGAGATTCCAGGCAAAGTGTTCTCAGTTTAAAAAAAATAGTGCTTGTGATTTTTATTTTTCCTTTGCATTTTTCAACTTTCATGGTAAAACCCCCATGAAAATAGAGTGCTCACTGTACGCAGTTATATGAAATGATAAAAAAAATGCCACGCAGTTACCTGAGAATAAAAATTACAAGCCCATGACAATAATAAATACTGAATAAAAAGTAGAAATATAATGTCATTGTATTATAAGTGGAAGCAGATGGCTCTGATGTTGATGGAGCACTCCGGGATTTAGTTCAAACTTTAAAGGTCTCAAACCTATATGCAAGACACCTCAAGTAAAGTTCAGAGTAAAACCTGAAATAGATCCATCATTCCACTGACATTACCACCATCAGCCATCAATGTCCTATATGCTAATAGTGAATAGATATAACAGATTAACAATTATTTGAACATTTCACAGTGTGGATTCCAGGGGCAAAGTGGCTCCCCAAATGGTGATAAAAGACTAAAAACATTGTGTAGGGAATTATTTGACACAAATTGTCTATAGTGTGGAACTGTTACTTGCTAACTCTTGAACTGGAGACTCTCATGTGTTTCTTAGAGCTGTTAAGTTTTTGCTAAACCATATTGGATTGTTTTCATGTTCTTAAAGACCACAGAGAGAGTCAAGCCTCTATGTCTTCTTGCCATATGTCTTTTTAAATAACTTTCTATATCAGTGTTATCTCCTCCAGGCTTACTTGTCAGCAAGTGTGTAGGGAAATCAGTAGACCCAAATATCTGCCATATTAATTTCCCATCAGCTCATTCAATGAATTTTTAGCAGAGCCAATAAATAAATAAATAATGATCAGCCAACAAAAAAAGATTCAAACAGCAGATGATGCCACAGTCTCAAAAATGTAAATAAATAGGTCTGAACTCAGTGAAGTATACCACATAACATAGGCCCTTTTTGCACCTTACCTGGTGCAGCTGGCATCGCACAGGGATCGTGAGAAAAAAAACCCTCCAGGAGAGAATCGTGTCCCCTGCGTTTTCCTCTGTACCAACTTCATGCTGGAAGGAAGCACGATAGCTCTGCCCCTTCCGTCTGCAGCGCAGCTGGGTACTGTCCCAGGCTGCACTGGGGGAGGAAGCGCAGCCATCACGCTTCCTGACATTTCGCATGCCAGGTTAGTGCGGAAGGGATGCAGGAGGAATGTGCAATCACACATGTTCAGGAAAAACCCCAAAATTATATACTGTGCAATTACCATGGGATCGCTACGGGAGCGACACGTGATCACGAGAATGTCATGCAGAACCATCCTCGCAATTCCACGTCGCTCCCGTGGCCATTTAGCATTCAAAGTTGTATGTCAAAACAGTCACAGTATAGATGTGAAAAGAATATGCAGTGCTGGTTTTTTCCTCTATAGATTAACAGATTTCTGACACTTGCAAAATCAACACAAAAAGAAGGGGAGTGGCAAAGATGAAGTCTTTCAAGGAATTATTTTCTTGAAAAACACATGCATTTTGCTTCTGTGAAACAATCACATATATATCATCGTCAGATTTTTATTTTATTTTATTATTTATTTATCCTAATATATGTGATTTATAAAAAAAACCACTGTTTCTGGTGATTATTTTGGAGAAAAATCTGTTCATTTCTGTACAGAATAATTGTATGAAAGACCTCTCAATGTGGGAATATTAGGAGAACACCACACAGAGATCTTCATTTTCTCCCCCAGCAGGGAGAATGCCATCGAAACTGTTCATTCTTGCATGTGACAACTAAGATGATGTACATCCTCAGTCTTGTTCTAGGGCTTAAAGTATGGATTTTCTTAAATTATTAAAACTATTTACAGACAGTTGCACTTAAAGAAGACAAGTTCCCCACAGAATTAATTCCAAATGGATGATATGGTTGTTGCTGTTGTTGCATGTCTTTAAGTCATTTCCAACTTATGGCAACCCTAAGGTGAACCTATCATAGGGTTTCCAGAGGCTGAGAGTACATGAGGTGGGTTTCCCAGTGGGTTTCCGTGGCCAAGCAGGGAATTGAACCCTGGTCTTCAGGATTGTACACCCCTCTGGCTCTCGTATGTTTACCTTCTCCTGAATTCTGAGGGGTGAAATGCACCTGGGGACACAGCATGTACCTAGGTATGATTTCCCTTGGAAGGAGGTCACAGGAGATTTAGTGGCATTGTGTAATAAATACTCCTGTTATTAAAGATTTCTTCTTCTACCACTGTGCACTTACCAGCTAGAACCTGACACCGCACTCAAGTACATAACACAGTCCAAGAAGTTGTATTTCTTCAGCTCTGATAATGTGCCATAAAGAGCAATCATGGCCCTCATACCTCCCCCTGATCCCAGGACAACAATATTGGGCACTTTGTCCCAATGAAAGAAAAGGAGGCATATTCAGCAAATATCTTTTGAAAAGTCAAACATAATTCAGCTTTTTGTCTGATACATTAAACACACTTGGCTTTAACATTCAGTTTCTGGACAGTACATATAAGAACAGTTTGTGGTGGCTAGAATGTTTTGGTATTTAGTATATTCAGCCATGGATAACTGGCATTTTTTTATACTTACAACTTGTGCGTAGAACAAGAAGGTGGCAAATCTGAACTAGATGGTGGCAAATCTGAAGTGATCAGATTGTACTTGTTAATTCACTTAGTGGCAAAAAATCACATCCAACACTTGAGTTTGAAGTTATACACTTATAATCATACAATTAAAATGTATGTAATAGATGCTGGGGCTTTTGTGTGCAGGAAGGATTCTGATTTTTAAAAATGTATTCCTGTTCTTGGGTAATTGCTTCACTTAAAATTATGGCCCTTTCCACACGGGGGGCAGTGAAACGCAGGGAAACGGGGCGGTGCACGTGGGGACGGAGCTTACCTTGAAGCGGGAGGCTCCATCCCCACGGGGAGCAGCACGCGTTCGCCGCTCTAAACAGCGGTGCTGGCGGCCAGCGGCGCCCAAAATGGCGACCGGTGGCTTCAGGCAGCACTCCGCCAATCGGGGCAACACGCAGCCAGAAGCCCACCCCCGGGCAGCTCTGCAGGGATGCGCTAGTGTGTCCCTGCAGTTCTTAACGAGGCGCTGCGATGGGCTAGTGAGCGTAAGTTTTAAAAAGACCACTTGAAAAGTGGTCTTTATAAAACATGGAGCACCACCCCCGCGGCCGCATGAGGGCGGTTTGTGGTGTAGAATCTCACCTTTTTTAACCGCCCTAGCGCACCCCACGGTGTAGATGACCTCCAGGTGAGGTCATCCCAGGGCGGGGTTTTACCCCCGTGCAGAAATGGCCAAAATCTAACATCCTTATGGCCTCTGGGTATATAGTCAAAGTATGAACAGATGAACATACAGAAACAGGGAATTATAAGATAATTGTTGTCTAGAAAAAAGACACCCAAATCTGTTCTGTGTCAGTTCTGTGTGGTTTAAATAGGAAAATATATGCTTTTAATATGTTTTTCCCAGATGTATATGCTAAGGGACAGCTGTCCACATTGATTAAGATGGATTTGTATTCATGTCAGACATGTAGTTAGCAGGGGGGGCATATTTTCAAACATGTACATATTAACAAATTCATTGCTTTTGCTTTCACATCATGTATGCTTGCCCCACTCCCACACTGGAATGCCCTGTGTTTTGGGGCCACTTGGTACAGACCAGGCCTCCTCAGACTGGTGGTTATCAGACAGTTACTGCTCTTTGAGTCATTCAGCTGCCAATCTATTGTGATTTCCAGAAAAAAAGTGAACACAATAATAACATGGCACAAATATGGTACCTGTCCCTGGGAAAATGGGGAAAAAATACCAGTCTGCCATATCAGATAGTTTGGGAATCACTAACCTGCATTGATTGTCAGTGGCTCTCCAGCAAGGATGTCAACTATACTCACAAATTGTCTCACCCAACAAGAATGAGGATGGGGGCCTAACAACTTATTGAGGAAAATGATCAACTCCTGAAAGATGATTTTGTGTTCTGAGTCTTTTTTTGCCAAAAGAAAAAATAATTGGTTTTTGCATTTTACAAACTGTACACAGAAAATGGAGTCTTCTGTATGCCACTGATTTTTATTTTTATTTTTTTTTGGTAGAAGAAAACTTGCACAATCAAGATGTTCACAGAAAATGTGAGAAATCAGTGAACATTTCACAAAAACACTCATAATTTTGGATTCTAGGGGAAAACTGTCTCAAAAATTCACAGTTCTTTCTCTCTCCTTCCCCCAAGAACTGAACTGTGTTCACTTCTTTGGCAGAAAAAAAAAAAGACTGTATGTCATATTTAATTGTAATGCCTTTGAAGGGAGAGCACGTAAAATGGAATCCTACCAGATCGTATGGAATCCCGAGCTTCTCAAGGCCTTTCTTCACCACTTCTTTCCTAGATGCAATAGCCATTTTTTCACCCTCTGAGAGAGATTTTGAAATTCGTACCTTGGCTTTTCCCTGCCAATATACAACATGCTTACATGAGACATAAAAAACCCATACTGTTACATGCTAGCCAGCCTTTGGGGTCTGATTATTTTACTCCGTTTGTACATGTATGTAGTTTAACATTTCAAACAACTTTTTTAAAAACAAATTGTTATAAAGCTTAAGAAGAGCTCAGCCTGTTTTTTTTTCTTTTTACAGTTTTTAATTTTACGTTGTTTGAATTGATATTATAGTACCTTTGCTGTAGGGTGGGACAAAAATAATTTAATGAATAACCATATAGTGTCCTTTAGCCAAAAAGCCCGCTATCTTAACACTGGCAGTTGATTCACCAAGTTTACCAATATACAGCTTTGTATCTTGGCTTCATCACTCAGTTATTTTACATCATGCTTATCTGAGAAGTGCAAGATCCCCTCAGTCCTCAGCTCTGCTTTATCATCTGGGAACAGCAACAAAGAAAAGTGCAGGCAAATTTGACTCTACTCAGGCTGTGCAATTTGAAACAGGGGGCTGAAGAGAAACACCATTTTTAGTCCCATAAAATTGCTGATAAATAGATAAATGTTTAATTATCAAGCCATAGAACTCACCTTCTCAGCCACATTGGTCTCCATTTCTTCTTCTTTTCTGTTCTTTATGATCAGTCTGTTTAGAGAATCCCACTCAGAGGAAGGAGTCAGTAGCAGAGACTTTTAGAATTTACAGTTTCTGTGAAGCAGTATTGTTTCTGTGTTCTCCTCCTCTTCACATCAGGGCAACAAAGAGAAATGAGACATTCTGTTCCTGACACTAGACAGCCTGGAATGTCCTAACGGAATGAGAAGGAGCACTTGTTAAGTAATATGATCCCTCAAGCATTTGCTTTACTGCTGCTACTTCTAGCCTTCTAACCAAATGACTCAGTGATGCAGATCAGTTTTTTCTGGGACAGAATAAAGCAGACCACATGTTGGACAGAGTTACTGAGACATTTGGCTGTCACATTCTGAAGGCCTAGACAACATTTTTAAAAAACTACCATCGCCACCCCCAATTGGTCCCAGCAAGCTAGCAATTTGATAGGTTCATTTAAACTGCAAGAGAAATAGAAGTGACACTGGAGGACAGAAAACCAATGGATTTTCCATAGAGAGACAAACTTAACTTTAAGAATAAATAGACAATGCTTGTTTCTCTCTATCTTTTCTTAGGAAGAAAAGATGCTTTGAGCCTGTTTGCAGCTATGGCTTGGCTTTCCTTAGGTGAGGGGCAACTGGTGGCTTCCGTTTCCAATTTAGCAGAGCAAGAAATGCATTCTGGATCCAGGGCACTGAACCTATTAGTGAGGAAGTATAATTCAGTACTTTTTATAGTTAAAGTTTAGATTCAATCTTAGAATGGATTAACCACCCACTGATATGTAATAAAACAGTTGCTCTAGCAGAGAACATCTAACCTCATTGGCCATCTCACTTTGCACCAAGAGAACCTCAAAAATTGGACCATGGATGTTCTCGAATCAACCCTAGTGCCTCCCTTGAGTTCATCCCCAAGCCCTGCACCTGTAGGCAGGGAAGAAGAATCCCACTGTTAAATACCATAGTAGTTGCAACTACCCACTGCAACATTCTTGTTCCCAACAGGAAGAAGAGTGGTGCCCAACACTGGCTGCTTCCTTTAGCCAGATCTTCAGGTGACAGCAGAGCCATCAACTCACAGTCCAGCTAGCAACTGCAAATGCTGTCTGAGAGAGCACTGCCTTTCTTCTCCTTTCTCCACATGGTGTGAAGCCATCCACTAGTAGTTAGTGTTTGTGAATGCCAGCTGAGCCCCAACACCAAAACCCACCTGATACTTGTAAGCAGTAGCTGCTCCATGGTGAAGAGGAAGGCGGGGGGGGGTAAGCTGGGCTACCACTGCATGCACCAGGCACAGAAACTTCACCCTGTGCTGCTTCTGTCAGGCCAATGATGATGTGGAAGCTTGGCAGAAAAGTAGCTAGAGCAGGATTAAAATGAGAGCCCTGCCTCCTAATGAAATAAAGAATCAGACAGCCCTGGCTTCCTAATTTCCCAGGGTGATCTTGACTGTCACCACGAGCAGCCAATCCCCTGGGACCACTCCGATGCAGCAGGTGAGTACCCACTTCAAAGGAAAAAAGATGGCCACCAGAAGGGCTTCAGCTGGCCCGTTTCAGCTCAGGAAGTGAGTTGTATGCAGAGAGGAGTCACTTGCATGACTCACACAACTCGAGCCAGAAAACCAATTAAATCAAAATACTCCAGAGGGGAAATAAATTCAGTCGCACATTTGGGAAAGTGCTTCCTGTCCCCTCCCTGTTCTCCCCTAGCTAAAGGGCAGAGTTTTCGCGGGGCGGCCAAGGCGAAGCGCATCCTCCTGACTCACACACCCAAGCAGCTGAGGCTGCTGGGCTTTCCGCAAAGGAACCGTGCTGCCGGGGTCCCACCAACACACATGCGCACACAGAGGCAGGTCCCAGCCCACGCCCATGGCTATCCACCTCTCTCAGAACCAAGGAGGCACCTCTGCTCAGGGGGCCAGCAAGGATCTCGGGGCTGGGCTGGGTGCTTAGGTTGTTGTTTCTCCTTAAGTGTCTGTCACAGAAAGCACGGCCCCACAGGGCCCCTTCCCAGTGGGCTCCTGAAGAAAAGAAACATGTGGATGGCACTTCTGACATGACTCTGCTTCCCCCACCAGCCAGTTAGAAAACACCCCCAAGTCATTCCCCGGGCTCTTGGTGCTACCACAGACCTCAAGCACTGGACGGGCAGTGAGGCACTAAGGATGTGTGCCTCGGCCCGAACTAAACGTGACCATAGCTCGAGCTAAAAATTATGGCAAAATTTACCACCTTGAGAGCCTATTTTAATATACATTAGAGAAAAGGAAGGGATTACTCTATTGTGTCTCTCAGAAAGTCATACGTGTTGCTGGAGGACTGATTGCTTGTCTAACTGTTTTGGTTAGCCTAAGTCACTCTGGACTGAAGCCAAGGATGTTATCAGAGAGGAATAAGAAAAGGAGGTATCTGTAGCCAAAAATGGAAGAGAAGCCTCAGTGGATGACAGATGAAACTCTTCAAGTAGTTAAGGACAGACAAGAAGCAAAAGGTGACAGAAATAGAGTCAGAACCCTGAGTGCAACTGTTCAATGACTTGAGTGCAAAGATGAGGAGAATGAGAAGACCTCTTCTATAATATCTGAGAAATCAGAGGGAAATTTAAACCAAGAGTGGGAATGCTTTAGGAGCAGTAAGGGAACATATAAAGTGACCAAGCACAAATAAAAAGACAATGGAAGAACCATTTGAAGATGAAGCATCAGTTTTAGAAAGTGAAGTGAAAGCTGCACTCAAGAGCACTTGGAAGAAATAAATCACCAGGAACAGATGGAACACCAATATAGCTGCTTCAGTCTACAGAGGCAGAATCTACTCTAGTTTTAACTAAAATCTGTTAACAAATATGTAAAACAAAAGAATGGCCAACAGATTAGAAATGCTCAATATGCATTCCAATCCTCCAAGAAAGTGGACACTAGGGATTTTAATAGCCACAGGACCTTGCTTGCATTATTTTCCAATGCAAGCAAATTCATGCTCAAAATTCTACAACAGAGACTTCTGCCATACATGGATTGAGAAATGCCAGATGTCCAAGCTGGGTTCAGAAAAGGAAGAGGCACTAGGGATCATACTGCAAACATATGTTAGATAATAGAGCACACCTAAAAATTTCAAAAGAAAACCACCCTGTGCTTCATAAATTACAGCAAAGCCTTTGATTGTGTAGATCAGTATTCCCTAACCTTTTCTTTACCAGGGACCCCCTGTAAATATAATTTGCTGTTGTGGTGTTTGGTCTGAGCTAAAATGCATATCCTTAGCACCTCACTGCCAGTCTAGTGACAGAAACTGCAGCTCCAGCACAATGGGATTGGTGGAGGGGCAATGCCATCACTTCAGTTGGTGTCACACACACACCCCAGTGGTGCAACCTGATGTGGGCTGCTCCCCACTAATGATGCCACTGTCTCTCACCATGAAATTTTTCTTCAGTCCTCAATTTTCTAACATTGCAGAGACTGAGATATTGAAAGCTATATACACCTCGAGCACTTATATTTGCTGTGTTCATATTTCCTTGGTAACTCTTGTCTCTTCTCTGGATGCCTAAATTATAATTCCCAGTGCTCAACTGAAATTTTAAGTTACTGCTATGATAAACGTTTGAGGACTGAAGAAAAATACCATTTTTGGAGTCAGAATTCTGTGGTTACATCTCTGGAGCATAGCAAGAGTTTCTGGTATCATTTTATCCATGCAGAACTCACAGCAGGAATATTTCCCCATCCCCCAATTTCCCCCAAAGGTCAAAATATTGTTGGCCCAAATACTCTGGTTCAGCACTACTGCAAACGCCAAATGCAAATCATTTGATTTGCTCCAGCAGGTGACAGAATGAAAATGTTAACACAGCACATTCCTGCCCATCCCCAGCATTAGAAGAGTTCTAATAATAAGACCTCACAACTGCAAGATTGTAGAATTAGAGCATGAATGAACTCAGAGAGAGCCCAACTAGTATGATACAAGACATTTTAAATGAACATATTTTCCAAATGAACTCCAGTCCAATTCCATCATCAATGTACAAAGCAGAGTTGTTGCTTGTAGTGTCTAGTTTTCTGTTTTGTTCCATGCTTGTGTAGACCATACTCACTCACCCTGGACATGGGGCTGTTTCACATTACACAGTTACAGCACTATGATTCCACTTTAACTGCCATGGCAACATCTTCTGGAATCCTGGGAGTTTTGCAGTTTAGGGAGGACTGTAGTGACTCACCAAACTACAGCTCCCAGAATTCCATAAAATGTAGCCATAGTAGTTAACAGTGCTATAATTATGTATGGTGGAATCATAATGCTAGATTTTATAGAGTGAGAGGGACTCTGATACAGGATTGAACAGAGCTGTAATTTTGAGTTTGCTAAGGTCGAACTGGCAAATATCCTCTAATTCCCATCACCCTCCCAACTACAAGTCCAGTTGCCCAATTTGACCATTGAAATGCGTCTGGCTCACTTTCTGCAGAAGAAATGTAAAAATCATCCAGTCAGAAAGAACTATTTCACTTTCATCCTTGCTCATTTCCACCTCTCTCTACTCTCTTCTTGGTGTTTCCTCATTACCTCAGCAGCTTCCCTTCTTTTTTTCTTCTCATACAGGTGCAGTCTAGACCTGTGCCTATTTACTCATGAGGAAACTCCACTGGACTGAATGAGACTTCTTCCATGGTGTCTATGCACAGGATTCCATGCCTTCCTCACCTTTTGTTGCTCCTTTCCATTTTTCTCTTAAATTCTGACTCTCTTTTCATTGATTGCATGCTATTTCTCTAAATGGTGTGTTTCACATTCCTGCCACAACTTTTTTGTTCGAATTAAAAGTAGGTGCTATTTATTATTTTTTAAAAAAATTGAAAAGTGGAATAGCTGCCAGAAAAAAAGAGGATAGGAAAGGGCTCCTTGTTCCAGTTGTATAGAAGGGAAGAGGGATTTCAGGAGGATCTCAAACACAACACACTTATGAACAAAAGCAGCATAAATAGACATATCTCAGACAAGTAACAAAAACAGTAATTGATGTTTTAACAATATTTTTTAAAAAATAGCAACAGCCGATGCAAGTAAGAAATGAACAAAAATACAAAAATATAGCGGTGAACAGAATTCTAACAACACAGAGTATGAACATACATAGAAAACAACTACAATAAATCCTAACAAGATAAAAGAACAATGAAAGAAATCAGATCCAAATAAATACAATCTGTAATATATCCAATAAATACATCTGATTGCCACAACTACTTCTGTCTACTCCTGGGAACTATGGAGTTATTCTTCAGTGAGGTGTTTTTCACTATTCAGTGTACCGATTCCAAATGGATTAAAATACTTAAAAAAAAAATACAACCCATGCAGACAATGCATATAATAATGATGAACAGCTAATATACAACTTAACTATAATTCTGCTTACTGTATAGGTTTACCACGAATCACAATCTGGCATGGTAGCATTTTCCAAAGCAGTGCTTATTGGCTGCAATACTGTCTCATTATAAATAGTTCTGTGGAAGACGGGAAGCAGTAAATTTAAAGAGGTATAACCCTGTCTACATTTCCACTAACAAAAGTTACACATTTTTGCTAGATAATATCATCCAGGAAAACACCTACAATCTTGTCATGCAATTACAACAATAGCTCATTTGTTATTAATTCAGAGAGAACATAATCAAAACAATGTAGTGGTAAACATGTAAATTATCCATGGAGAAGAGTCTAATGCTATTTACATATCTTTGCATTGATTACATCTTCCCATAGTCTCATTGTGTGATTAGAAAGTGTCGCTTAGGCTACTTTTTTTTTCAAGGGGGGTATATGGCAACAAATAGCATCCCTTCCCTACACCTTTTCTCTGTCTGGGGACTCTCAGGCAAATCCTGAGTGACTAGGGATGTAATTCTTCGCTATGTTGCTTCCTGAAAGAAACACTGTGTAATTTTAACCATTTTCTTTCCACTGTGAGAACATCTTGGAAAACCACACAATTTTCAAAGCCTATTTACAATTTGGGAGTATTTTAAACATATGCACATGGCTATTTAGTGTGCAAAACAACATTTTCTGTGCAAATCAACCACATGCAAATCTTGCACAAAATAAACCCCAATTACATTTTTTTCTGTACAGGAAAACATATTCCCAAGCTCTATGCAAAGTAGGATGGCTCTACAGCCCAGAGCGTGGGGCTTTAGCTCCTCATGCCACTTGGTCTTATATCAACCCCTTACAGGAATCCTGACTCTGCTGCCTTTCTCCACTCATATCCACATAGCGTGGTGGGTGGCCATAAAATATTACAGCCCCACATCAAGGGGAATCTTGAACTCCAGTGCCACGTTATGCAGTATTGCTCACAACAAACTTTGGCACCCTTTCTGGATGTGTCATAGTGTGCAGTGCCATGGGCTACCTGCTTCTGTTGTGATCATGTTCTCCCACCGGACAAGGGGGTAGGCCACTTCCATGAGATTTCCAGGTATAAGTACAAAACTGAATGAAATACATGTAGCTGGGATTTCATGGACATAAGGTACGAAGCCATGGTGATTCCACTGTTACTTCACCCCCCCTCCATATGAAGGTGCCTCACCAGCTACTTCACCACCACCCATGTCTCCCCCATGCTCAGTCTGGTATTCCACCTCATACTGTCTGCAATGGCACTTCTGTGTAGGGAGGTTGCCAATTAGATGGTGGCTTACCAGTTGAAGAGACTCAGCAGAAGCCTGAAAATCATCCAAGCTTCCCCTCTGTTCAACAGGTCCACTTGAGATCAGAGCAGCAGGAGAAAAAGCCAGCAGTCCCAGTAAAATGTGCAGGCTCAGGTATCTAGACCAGATTCTTCCTCTCAGACACACTATGAGACTGCAATCAAGGTCTAGAAAAAAAGCACATCTGAAGGATGCCATCAGCAAACAGAGCTGGGTATCTGGGCACTAGCCAAACATCTCTACTATAAAAAGCAGATAAGAACACTTACTTATTGTTGAGAGTTCTGACTCTTAGCTCTTGGCATGATTCCCTTGGATTACTTAAGGATTCAGGTATGGATAACCCCTGAAGTTCTCAGTCTGTTTGACTTCCTTCTTGAGCTGCTTTCTCTCTTGCTAGTGACTACAGTTGGCCCTCCACACTTGCTAGGATTAGAGGAGCAGATTCAGAAGGTGGTGCTGGGGAATGCCTGTTTGACATCCTGGCCATTGGCCTGGAGTATCTCTCAGGGCTCAGTTTTTCCCTCCATCCTGTTTAATATTTACAGGAGACCATGTGGAGTTTTGGAGTTTAGTTTTCACCAGTACACTGATGACACCCAACTCTGTCTCTCCTTTTCATCCAATTCCAAGGAGCCTGCTTCTGTATGAAACCAATGCCTGCTGTCAGTAATGGACAGGAAGAGAGTGAACAAACTGAAATTTAATTCAGACAAGACAAGGTGTTCTTGGTCAGTTGCTAAGAAGAATATGAAAACTAGTGGGCCAGCTGAGCCTATTCCTTGAGAAGTCAGATCTAGGTATGGTGACAAATGCACTGATTACATCCCATTTGGTTTACTGTGACACAGTCTACATGAGACTACCTTTGGAAACTGTTCAGAAACTTCAGCGAGTCTAAAATGCTTCAGCCAGGCTATTGACTAGGGCTGGTTACAGGAGTTGTGTGACCTCCCCTGATGAAACAACTTCATTGGCTGCCAGTCCATTTCTGGGCATAATTCAAAGTGCTCTTTTTGATATTTAAAGGCATAAACAGCCTGGGTCAAAACTGTCTGAAAGACTGTATGTTCTTATACAACCCAGCACAAGTTTTAGGATCTGCAGGAGGAGACTTTCTTTCAGTCCCCCCCCTTTCACTGGCTTGTTTGTTGAGGACACAACAGAGGGCCTTTTCCATGGCTGCTCCCAGGCTGTGCAACACCCTTCCACAGGAGGTCCAATTGGCCCCTTCCCTAATCTCCTTCTGTGAGCAAGTGAAGACCTTATTGTTCAAAAAGGCTTTTGAAATGTGAATTGTGTTAGCAGTAGTATGTGTGAAGCTGTGCATTGAATTTTATCTTATTTTTATTAGTAACTAGCATATATACCTGGTGTTGCCCAGGATTTTATTTTCTCATAGATAATACTTGTTGGAAAGATTTGAGATCTTGAGTCTCTAATTCCCCAAACTGTCTTTTCCAGGACCTGTAACTTTCCCCCATATTCTCCAATCCAATCTGTATTCAGAGTTATTAACATGCAGAGGTTGGGATCCTGAGGGAATACACCACCCTCCTCCTTGCTGCTAAGTGTCATCTCCATAGCAACCAGCATATTCAGAGCTCTATGGATGAGAATTCTAAAGGCCCCTCTGTAATGTCTGCAGCAGGCAGTAAATCTCAAGCAGCACAGCGCCTACTTACAAGGCAAGAATCAAAGAATGTCCAAACAGAATGGAAGCCTAGAGCAAACAAATCCAAAGGGGAAAATCCAAACCATAGTCCAAACAGGCAGACTTCCAAGAAGACCAGATCCAAAAGCCCAGCACAGGGCCAAAGACACCAGTTGCTGACCTTGGGAGGAAAGGCCACCTGGACCCCGCTTTTATCTAGGGCTCCTGTCACCACAGGTGTTTCCTCATAAGGACTCACTTGCTACTTAAACAGGCCGAGCAACACAAGCCCTCCCTTCCACGATGTCTCTGCTGCAAGGTAGGTGTGCCAGCTATGTTTTCCTCTATTTGTTCCCCTGGCTCAGGCCCTTCTTGTTGTTGTGTATTATCTTCCTCTGGACCAGCTTCTGGGAACACTTCCACCTCTGGGGAAGCCTCTACCTCGGAGTCAGAATCCTCCTCACTGCCACAGTCTCCAAGGCAGGGCATGACACCCTCCTTAAGCTGCAATCCCCAGAATTCCATATAATGTTCTTAGGCAACCAATCATTTGAGGTCCTTGTCTGCCTGAGACAAACAAACTTTGACTTTTGTATATTAGTAGATCTATATCTTAAATACAGTTTAACTTTTTAAATTCTGATTTTAGTAACACTGACATTTAGAATAGAATTTTTAAATGTAAATTTGTTTTATACTTCTGTATATGGATCCCATCCCAAAAGAAAGGTGGGACATAAATTCAATAAATAAATGAAAATTAACTTTATTGGGCAATACACATTTGAAAACTGTGAAGAACTCTTTTCTGTGGATGCTATGATAGGGGGTATAATTTTGGATCTAAGGATTGGTCATGATGAGTTTTACACATTTCCTAGGCTAACAGGTAACACTGTCACTCTCTTCATGCATTTTTTAAACATATAATCTGGTTATGTCCAGCAGGAAAGGTAGAACTTCACTTATTCCATTTTCTCATACAAAGAAAAAGACTTTCAAAAGATTTCTGCCCCATGAACAATGATAGTTTTTTTAAAAAACTTTTCCTTATGATTTTTCACTTTTCAGGATTTTTGTGAACAATTTGATATGCAAAAAAAGTTTTCTTTTTTCTGAAAACCAGTTTTTCACACAAAAGACATTTTTGCACAGAACATAGTGCTTCCTGTATAAAAATAGTGTTTTCTCTTCAAAACTGTTGGTTTTTTGTGCAAATCAGCCCCACACACACACACACACACACACACACACACAATCCTACAATACAAAACATCTTGTGGTGTTTGATCATGTTTTTCAGTGTCTATGGATACACCCTTTCCCTCTGAGGATGAGAAAAATCATGAATATTGTTCGCTTTTCTATGCCCAATGGTCATTTCTTTTGAGAGGGTGGTTACTGCTCCTATTGATTTTGATTCATTCTATGATTCTATGACACTGTATTGGCACAATCTTCCAAAATTTGCAGAAATCCATGTGTTTTAAAATTGTTTACCTTCCTTTTTTTTAAATTTAACTGCTAGTCAATAGAAATGGATTGTCATTGCTTTCTTATTGACTAAAAACTGGTATTACAATACTGCAAAGATAAATGCCTACCGTCTTCTATCCTGTGGATTTAACCTTGTAATGCTTTCAGCATCTGAATATAGCATTGATTGACTGATTCATTGATGATGTCAACATCATCAGGATCTCTATCTAAACTTCTGGTGACTTTTTCACTAAATTCTATATATAGATCTCTTTTCATCCCTATGCTGCCTTTTTTTTTCCATAATTGTTCAAACACTCACTCAGAAATTAATGATAATCTGCTCTACATTTTCACCCTTGTTGCACCCCAATACATAACTAGCGACAAAACCACAGACTATTATAATTAAAATAAATTAAATGTTTATTGATAGTAGATTCTCAATTCAAAAGCAAGAGAGCATTAATATCACAGAGACGAAATACAAAAACAATAAGGCAATACCAAGTACAGAAACAAGGATATAATATCAAAGAAATGGTGCAAGGATGACATTTCAAAATGATCAGACTGATAAAATTGAGCAACAATCCTAACTTTGCAACTTTGTCTAATACTCACTATAAATTTCTTGTGTGCTATAAGCTGCCCCATATTTTGCAACAAAGGCCCTTTCCACATGGGGGACGGGGAAATGGGGCGGCGCACGCAAGGGCGGAGCTTACCTGGAAGCGGGTTGCTCCGTCCCCGTGGGGAGCACGCATTCGCTGCTCCACACGCTGGCGAATTTCGGCGGCATACGGTGGCGCCCAAAATGGCGGCCGGCGACTTCCGGCGGCGCTCCATCAATCAGGGCAGCGCGCCAGCTGGAAGCCCGCCCCCGGGCAGCTCTGCAGGGACATGCTAGCACGTCCTTGCAGTTTCAAATGGGGCACTGCAACAGGTTAGCACGCTTGCGTTTTTTAAAAACCACATGAAATGTGGTTTTTAAAAACACGCCGCGCCACCCCTCGCAGCCGCGTAAGAGCGGTTTGAGGTGTGGAACCTCCACTTTTCAAACCACCCTAGCGCACCCCACGGTGTGGATGACCTCCGGGTGAGGTCGCCCTAAGCCTTTTTTTTTACCCCGTGTGGAAAGGGCCAAAGTCATTCTAACAGAAGCTCATAGATACATATTCCACATAGTGGTTGAGAAGGGAGGAAGCAAGGGAAAATTGGAGACAGCAATTAATAGGGAAAACAGAGAGAAATGGAACATGATGGAGTATGCCACTTTGAGAACAGGATTAGGGGTGGAAATGCAGATAAGTTCACTTCACACAAGTGCCTAAATCTATCAAATTAAAAGTCACAGTGCTTCTTTCACTGTCTTCTTTTTTATTTCCAAGCATGCTCCAAGGATGTCAGCTCCTAAATCAAAATTTTTAGTCCAAATTGGAATAGACCCAATGAATCAATCTGGAATCTTGCAAATTAGCAGTTACATAAATGCTGTTGTTTCTGTGAGTCCAGTTCAGACTAGTAATTAAAACTTAGGCCTAAAAGGTTGTTGACTAATTCAACAAAGGTTTCTAGCTTCTTAGTTAGATTATTATTTTTAATAACAAATACTAAAATTATGCACAAGCCGACCCAATGGTTAGGAAGCAATCAATGTTATTTAATTCACACATTTATATTTAGCCACACCAACCTGTATCCACCCAAACACAAATGAATAGAAGCTCTCTAGTCAAAGAAAAACTCCAAAACAATCTTATTCTTTAAATCAGCTGATTAAGATGCTTTGTGGTTTATTTTGGCCATATGGAATGTAGAACTTCTGGCTCTGTAAAATGTTAAAAAGCAGATTTCCTCAAGCTTTCTGTGAATCCACAATATGCTCGATCTCCTTCACAATCTTTTCATGAACGCTTGCTACATTCGCCTTTGCTATAGCGAGTAGCTCCTCAATTTCTGTATCTGAATAATTTATCTTGGAGGTACCAAACTTCCAACTAAGCGCAGCAATTTTATCTGAAAATGAGATATAGTTATGAGTTAATATAAAGCAAGGGTAGCAATCCTACAGCCCATGGCCCACAGGTGGTTCTCTAGGCCTTTCCTTTGGCCAATGGGCCATGTGCATATCCCCTTATTCTTCCTTTAAACTGTCATGTGTTTTTAAAGGAGAGATTTATTTGGAGAAGAAAGGGCTGAAGCAGCCAGGACTTTTTTTTTAGAATGTCACACCTTTAGGATTGAAAGGCAGATGTTTCTCTTTTCTCTGTGTATATAAAATATTATATATTATATATAATACATAATATACTCCTGCAAAAGTGGAAAAATCACAAATATCAAAATGTGGGGGGGAGGGAAGGGGGCTGAGGCGTGGCAGAGGGAATGGGCACCCAGGATTCAATCCAGGTCAGGGAGAGGAGAGGGTGTGATTGGCATGGTGGCCCTATACTTCCTCTGTCTCGCCCATTTCCTTCCTTGGGTGCTGGAAGGGGCATCAGGAGAGGGTTTGTGAGCTGTCCTTAGCTGGCCAGGCCAGGCTGGTGGAGGAGGAGGAGGAGGTGGTGGGTTTTCAAAAGGCTACATAGCCTGATAAGAGCTTGCAAGAAGTAAGGCTCCTCCAGTAAAGAAGCACCTGAAGTAGGGGGACAGGGGTTGGAGAAACTCACAAATAATTGTATCTTTGAAAGTTAAACCTGCAAATGTGGAGGGTTGGCAATACTTAAAATTCAAATATTTTAAGTGCTCTATCCCAGGTACTCATTGGAGATAAGAAAGAAGCTTTTCCAGAAAGTGCTGAAGAAAGCTTCCTTCTTCTTTTACGAAGCTCTAAAGTGAATTGCTGTTCCACTGCTGCATCAATAGCTGATTGCACTGCAGAGAAAACTGGAGCCTATGCAGGCCAAGACCACAAGTTGTGTAACTCTTGTGTGCAGCAATATGTAAAGTATAGGGAAGAGGCTTCTTATAGAATTCTCTTAGTTTGTAATACTAAGTTAAACTCTTAGTATTAAACCCATTAAACTCTTAGTATTAAATTCATTTTTTTTTTCAGCTTTGAAACTCCTGTGGGTATGCAGCCATCACTGACTATGGATGTTAGTATGAAACCCTGGCAGAATAAGATCTACTTGATGGTCACAAGTTGTATGTGTCTGATATGGACTGTGGAACATGAAGAAGTAAATGAAGCTTAAAGAAGTGAACCATGTTATTTTTCAATTCTGGAAAACTACAGATGCTAGAAAGAAAAGAAAAACCATAATGGACAAGAAATTACACTGAGACAGAGTCTGGCTAAACAGGAGGGATAAAATGTGAAATTTCAGCACTTAAAGATAAATTGTTAAGTTTCAATAATTCTGATCTGATGAGTTAGAAATTTTTCAAATTAAACTTTCTTCCCACGTTACCTTTAGTGTTGACTTGGTTGAATAGTGGGAAATGCATGACAGTTACGTTGTCTCCTCTGAAGATATAACAATCTGAGGGGTCTCTCTCTCCTCCAGTTCTTTCTCATCAATTCTGGGGAAACTGATGCCGCGATCTCTACAGTAGGCAGCAGCTTTTTTAATGGTCTACCGAAAGAAAGAGAAGAGCCCATATGGTCTCAGGGAATGGCCATATCAATACAATAACTGCTAGCACTTACTTTCTGTGTTGCATTCAGTGACCCTTCTAAGATTACCTCAACAGCATGGGAAGTATTGAAGCACTACTTCTACCTGACTCAGTGTATTAACTTCAGATGTTTTCTTTCACATGGGAAACTAATTTTCATGTCACTGTCGTCCTGAGAGTGGGAAAGAACAGTACCGGGTACATTTCCCATACAAGCAGTGGTGTCATTCAACCAACCCAAACCAGTTCACCAACACTGGTTGCTAAAATTGTTAAAATTTATATTGTGCATTTTAACTGTTGTTTTTTAATTGGTGTTCTGTTTTTAAATCATTATTAATTGATATGCTAATCTGTTGTGGTCTTCCATCTCAATCCATGGGGAGAGGGAGGTAAGAAGTTGTTGCTGTTAGATATGGAGACTGGGGAGGTTAAAAGGGGAGCCAGGAGTAACAAAGGAAAGGAGCAGAAAGAGACTGGAATGGATGAGGAGGATGGAGAAACAAGATCAGAGGGGTGTAGATGCACTGCCCTGTTCAGCATGACTGCTGTTGAGGGGTTGGAGGAAACACTGGCCAAACACAGAGCTGAGGAAACAACATCATCAGCCCCTGAGATCCCAGCAGGGAGGCAGCAAATGTCCGTAGTGACAGGAGAGTGACAGGATGACCTTGAAGAAGACCTTTGAAGCACCCATGGCAAGGCTGGGCCAGCAGCAGTGGTTCATCTGTCTTACTCTCTCCTCCCCTCTGTGTCCTTTCCCACCAAGAGCCCCTGCCTGTGCCTCCCTTTCCTGTCTTGGCACCATAGAGTGTGCTTGCACTGATAAGTGGTATAGAAATCCACATGCTATTGCTATAATGTCTTCATCTCTGATTGTATATGTCATTGTTGTTCCGTACTTTGGTGTAAAGGCTGCTACAAATAAATGTTGTTGTTGTTGTTGTTGTTATATTTACACATATAAGGAAAAAAATAGAACCAGTTGTTAATTATTTTGAATGACACCACTGCATACAGCCATAGGACTACACACCTCTGATATGAAGCCACCTGGTGAGGAAAAGAACTATATTTTGGCAAATGCCATACACCTGAACTAAAGTCAGAAGTGTGTCCTCAGAGAGCACTCTATTGCTCCACAATCTCATTTTATTTAATTACGCTTATCTTCTTACGTTTCTGCTAAAGAAGAAATGTCATGCATGGTAGCTAACAAGAACAAAACACTAATGAAAGCAGAACCTCAATAAAAACATAAACAGTAAAACAAAAATTTATTACAAACGATGAGCATCTAACCAGTCAACAATGTTCAAAAATAACATTTAACAATATTTACTCATCCCTGTTGGACAACAATAGTAAGAAGACATAGGGCCAGTGGTGGAACTTGGAGTGTGTGGAGGGGGGCTGGAGGGGGACGGAAGGGGGCAGGGTGACAGTGTGAAGGGTGTGGCTGCTGTGTGCAGGGGCGTGGCTGCAGTGCATGGGGGCATGGCCAGGGCAAGAGGGAGCATGGCCAGGGCATGTGGGGGCATGTCTACCAGCCAGGAGACCCCAAAAACATTTCCAGCTGGGGCAAATTGCCCCCCTCGCCCCCATGTCCCTACCTGACTGCATAGGGTTTAACCACACTATGCTGTTATGGTGCTATTATTCCACATTCAAAATCATATGGAGTCCTGGGGTTTGTAGTTTAGCGAGGGGCAACTAGAATTCTCAGCAAGAGAGCTCTTTGGCCTCAGTAAACTACAAACCCCAGATTCCACAGGATGTTGAAAGTGGAATAATAGCACTACAACAGTGTAGTGCAGAAAGGCCCATATTCTAGTCTCCTATGGTTATCCTATTGTTCAAATGTGTTACCTGAAAAGGATCCCCCAGAGGATACCCGATACCAAAGTCAAAAGAGAGGATCAGCTTCACATTTCTTTCTGGGCGGAGAACAAGAGGATAAGAACAATTTATGGCAGTACCAGCATCAATCAGAGAGACAATGGGTTTCTGTTTCAGCTCAGGAATTTTGACTCCAGCTAAAACAACATGAAGTGAAATACAACATTAATATAAAGATGTTCAAACCAATATCATTTTGTTACTGGTAAACTGTACCAGAGCTCAGCCTGGGGTCCAGTTTGAGATCAAGCTTCAGGCTATGGAAAAACATGATTATCTTTTCTAAAAAATGATGCACTCCAAAGGTCTTTTAGAATATTTCAAGTAGGCTATCTTCCTTTATGTAGGAGTAAGTTCCATTGAAAAGCCAGCATGCTATAATGGACTGCACGACCCTGAAGACCCACCATGGAAACCGACTGAGTGCCCTTCGGCACGTCACACACTCTTAGCCCCAGAAAACCCTGTGATAGGTTCACCTTGGGTTCATCATACATCAAAAATGACTTGAAGACAAACAACAACAAGGTCCATTGGATCTATTGGGGCTTACTTCAAAATAGTTAGGCATATGATTTCATTGTTAATGTGAATAGCATACTGCTCTGCAGAAGAAAACTTTCTTGAAGTAGCCAATTGCTCCTAATGCTGGACCTCTATAAATTCCTTTTTTAAATTCCCCTATGATCTGTTGAACCATGGAATGCACATGCACTTGCATGGACACAGATGATTAGTAATTGAAACAGAAAGGGGTAGAGAGAAGAAAACCAACACTCTGAACTGCATGTGGTATGAGGGAAGAGGATTACTGCCAGCTATATTCTGAGAGCTGGCACATGATGTGAGCATCCTCCAGGAGCTCCAAGTGGCCCTCCAACTGTCCCAAAGGATGATATCATCAGCTGGCAATAATCTTTCTTGTTCAGTTGCCTCCCACTTTCTCACCAGTCTCTACATGGTCATGTTAGAGAGAGTCAAAAATGAGTCTGAGCTTAGGAGAGGAAGCAGCAGTCTATCCAAAGACTAGAGGGGAAAAAAATGAGAAAAGGTCTTGAGTACATGTGCTGCTGAAGTAAGCACATGTGAAAAAAGGTACTGAGCAGAATTCTCCTGATCAAAACTACTTGACCCTTGAGAAGCCCCTTTCTCACTTTTTTATATGATGGTGATCATGATGATGATGATGATGATGATGATTTTGTTATTTAACATATTTATTGTTTATTTATTATTTTTCAAATATAATTTCCATTCCTACATCACAGACAAACTTATTGGGAATACATATGTGACTATTCCCAGGCTATGGAATTTCTTTCTTAGAGAGGCTAGATTGGCTCCTACCTTGGTGCCCATCCCTCTGTAAGTGAATACTACTACTACCATTATTATTATTACTATTATTATTATTACTACTACTACTATTATTGCTTTGAGAGCTGATTTTCCACAAAGAGAGAGATTTTAGAGGTATGTTGTACTGTTTTTCTTTCTACAGTTGATGTTTATTCTGAATTGAGCTTTCAGGGACATCATTGTTTCATTTGGAAGGTTTTCCTTGCTAGGAACAACTAGGGCCCTCCAGTGTTCATTGGAGACCTCTGATAGTTACTATCTTGTCCTCCTACCCAAAAGTAAATTATTTCCTCCTGGGATGAGGGAATACAACAGCAGCTGACAAAAAGCTAGAGATGCAGTGAGAACCCAGATGGAGTTGACCACCTTGATTTAGTTTATGGTATTTCAAGCATAGCTGAGAATCTCTGTTCCTACTGCTCAAGCCACGCTTATAGTGTAACATTTCCATAACATAATAGCATCATGCTCCAGCCCAAAATATTCAGATAAACTATCTATTAATAAAGATGCAGCAGTGAAATTTTAATGCAAACTTACAGCAGTTATGCATGAAGTTATTAGTGTCTCCCCATTTCCAGTTCCACAAACATGTTTTGATCTTCCAGTTCAGGCTGATGAAATCTAAAATGAAAGAGATTGAAATTCAGAGAGAAAAAAAAATAAGAGAGAAGTTGTTCAAAATTAAAACCTAAAATTCTTCCCTCCAACTGATTTCCAACTGGCACAGTACAAGATGTTGGTTATTACCTTTAAAGCCCTTCATGGCTTGGGGCCAGCCTACCTGCGGATCGCCTTCACCCATATAATCTGCCCCGCACATTAAGGTCCTCTGGGAGGAATTTACTGCAGCCAGTCAGAACTAGATTGGCTGAGGTTACCCAGAGGACCTTTTCTTCTATCGCTCCCAAGTTATGGAATGGCCTGCCGGAGGAGACCCGGCATATTACCAGTCTTGACTGCTTTAAAAGAGCAGTCAAGACTGATCTCTTCCGACAGGCCTTCCAAGACTAGCATTTCCATCGTCTCCCATCAATTGTCTTGCTGTTTTGTTCATAGTTAATGGATTGACTGCTAATTGTTGTGTGTTTTAAGGGGTTGGGTTAGGTGTGTTGATGGCTGGGGAGGATTGGGTATGGTTCTAATGTCTTTTAATGTATTTAATGTATTTTGTGTTGTTCGCCACCTCGATCCATGTGGAGAAGCGGGATAGAAATAATAATTATTATTATTATTATTATTATTATTATTATTATTATTATTATTATTATTTCCTTCTTTAGAAATGTGTATTTTCCATCACCACTACAGTCAGCCATCTGTATCCAGGGATTCTGTATGCATGGATTCAGCCAACCATGGTGTGAAAATATTTTCCAAAAAGAAAAATCCAAAAAGCAGACTTTGATTTTGCCATTTCATATGAGGAATGCCATTTTGCTACACCATTGTATGTAATGGAACTTGAGCACCCATGAATTTTTATATCCGGGGGGGCAGTCCTGGAACCAAACCCTAGAGGTAGCAAGGGCCCACTGTATATCTCTTGATCCTATACAAAGTTCTGTGCCTGTTGAATTCCAGTTTATTTATAAGAATGCCCAAAATTAATCCATATATTGCATATTCACTTTGGGCCACAACATTGTTGTTTCTTGTAACTAATTTTCTTCTCAAAAGAAGTGGCAAATTATTTCAGAATTGTCTTTCTGCTACAAGAAAGATTTCAAAGCTTTCACAATTTTCAAAGTCTATTCACAATCTGGGACTTATTCTTTGTGAAATTCACACAGAAATGCACACAGACACTGCTTCCTGTGCAGAAAATACTGTTTCAAGTGCAAATCAACCACACAAAAAATTTGTGCAGAATATGTCCCAAACTGCAAAGATTCACATCAGGATTCTTTTTTACCAGGGTTCTTCAATACTTGAAAAATATGTTTTTCAATAATTTTTTTGAGTATTTTTGAGTATTCTTTCTATCCCTAGTCATCTATTCATCCAGTACATTTACACTTTTTCTACTCTACATTATTAATGTGCCCATGCAAGTACATATGACTGCACCCCTACCTAATATTAGTACTACAAGATAGTTCTCAAAAGCTTCAGCCTTAAAAAAAAAACTTAAGTATCTGCTGTCAAAATGATATTGAAGAAATCACAACTCAGGCCCTCTAAGAGAGGATATGACAGAAACAAATGGACCATTACTTGAGACGGCCATTGCACTCAGTGCCACCCAGCATATCTCATTTAGCTGATATACTCACAGAAAGTTTTGAAGGATGGCTGCAGGAACAGAGAAGGTCCAAGTGAGGTCAGTAATGGTTTAGGTCAGAGCTTTCCAAATGTTTCATGTTGGTGACATACTTTTTTAGACATGCATCATTTCTCAACACAATAATTCAGTTTTAGTAGCAAACCAGAGGTTAAACTAACCAATTACACATGTGCAGTACCCAGAGGTGTATATTAGGGTGGGGACAGGCACCCCCCCCCCAATTCTGGCCTGCTACCATCACCCTTACCAGGAAAGACCCTGCCAAGGATGGTGGCAGCAGGAAAGGCTTCCCCCCTACTCAATCCTGGCCCATTGCCATCACCATCAGACAGAAAAGATCCTGGCAGAGGCAGGGAGAGGCAGTCCCCTATATGATCCTGACCTGCTGCTGTTGCTCTTGCCAAAGAAAGACCATGGAGAGAGTGGTGGCAGAAGGATAGGCTGCCCCCACCTGATACTAGCCAGCTGCCTTCGCCCTTGGTGAGGAAAGACCTTAGCAAGAGCAGCGGCAGCAGGAATTGCTTGGGTGAGGGGGGGTCTTTTTCAGCCCAGGAAAGCAACACACCTACATACTTCAGGTGACACACTAATGTGTCATAACACACCATTTGGAAAGCCCTGGTTTAGGTACTAAAATTCCATCGCATGAGGAGTAGGTTGTCTCCTGTCAAATTATGGTTATTTCCAGAAGGTAGAAGTATAGTAGGAAGGAGCCAAATCTTTGAGTGTATATATGAGTGTTTGGAGTAGCATGATACTTATTTGCATATCTGTTCACAAAATAGTGAGGGTCCATCCCCATACGCATACTTTTTTTTTCTTTTACTTAAAAATAAAGGTAAAACACTAATATTGCAAGTAATGACTTGCAAGCAATGGAATGATGTGAAGACCTCACTTGCTGGGTAGCCATTCCTATACAAATGAACCAGAATGCACTTGTGGGAAAACACTGCTTATTCCCTACTTATGAAAATAGAGAACCATTTGTGGTTCACCATTCCTGTTTTCCTTCTGCTACTAGATCTATGGCAAAGGTGGGACTTGGATTCAGGCAATGATGGGCAAAGTATGAATATAAAGAATATTCATAATTTTTCTCATTCTCGGCAACAAACGGTGTTTGACACAAGGAGAAGCCCTGTCAAAAATTGTCTTTTGCTGCAAGATGTTTTCACTATTTTGAAATAACGAAATGACAAATGCACTGTTCTGCTTTTCATTGTTGGTCAGATCTTGCACCAAAAAATTATATTTTGTCTGTAATAAAATATTTTGTTCACCTTTACCCCAAACCTTTATGGATATTTGCAAATAAATAAATAGCAAATGTAAGGGAAAAAATTGACAAATTGACAAAAGCTCTTGCAATTAAAATCTATGATGAGAAAGCTTATTAAGATTTTTTTTTTAATCTTCACACTGAGAACATTGAAAAGCAAGGATCTGTATCCCTGGATTCAATTCCACCACTCTCTGTAACACCAGCTAAATTCAAAGAGATAGAAAGTAAATAGGATGGGAATATATTGTTCAATTTCTTGCCTTTTATATTTTCGAAAATACTCAGAAAGCTATATTCAGCAGCCTCATCTTTTTCTTGTTCTAAAAGGAAGAAAATGATAACATATGAAGCACGTAAGCAGATAGCACACAGATCTCAACAGGAGATAACACTAATATCTTGAAGCTCAAGGTATTTTCTCATGGACTTGTTAGAAATGGACACTTAGTAGTATTTTTTCCCAAAAAATGCACATGAACACGCAGACAAAATAGACACATTTTTCTAGATTATTTTTGTCAGTAAAATGTACTGCACATGTTTCAATCTAGAAATCCTTGGGCACTGCAGATTCTCCCTCCCTCCTTCCCTCTCTCACACAGAATATTCACCAGCATTTTCTCAAACAGTAAGTATAAGAAAAAAAAATGCTTACACCTAGGTATAGTCCATTTCATTCCATTCAAAGTTCCACAAAAAAGACCTAGAATAAGGCTGCAATAACTTATCCTGCCTACTGATTATATTCTGGATTGATGTCTATTGTATACAATTCTGTAATATCATTATGATATTATTCGAGATAAGGTGCAATGGACCCCTTAGCAATTCTTTAGTGTTTTACTCAAACAAGGCTGGGCTCTCAGACAAAAAAACGAAAAGTTTTCCTCAAACTCATCCCTGATTTCTTTTTCTCTTGGCTTCTCCCTCTCTTCTCTGCCTCTTTTCATTCTGTTTTTTACCCACCCATCTTTTAATTATGCAGTTAAAACAAAAGAGGTCCAGAGCAGAGGGAGTTTGTTGGACACCTGACCATTAAAAGTTCCAATGCCACTGGTTGTATTTGGAATCTCTGGCTTCTATGTGCAAAACATGTTCTCTACCATTGATCTTTGCAGATCACACTTGGGGTAAATGGGCAGAAGGTGATTCACTCGTGCAGAAAAATGTTCTGCATAAACTCAGAGACTCAAATCTCAGAATAATCTTAGATTAATCTCAGATTAAGATTTCTTCACTCTAAATTCACTGACTTATCTTTGGAACTATTAACATGCTGTACTTGTAGTGGATTGGTGCCATTAGAACTGAAATAAATCTTTTCTTATTATTCTTTAAACACAGGAGGAATTTGAAGAGAGAGTAACATGTCTGTGTTGTTGGAGTGGAGAGGTGCTGGTGAGTGACAAACTGAATTGAAGAGATTGTAAAATGAGATCTCATAGTTTGAGACATCCTTCTCCAATCTGACAGTGCCTAGACATGCTAAACTCCCACCATTCCCAGGCAATAAATTTACTATGGTCTCTGCAGTCCATGGCCATTTCCACACAGGGTTTTTAAAAAGGGGCAGAGTGTCCTCCAGGGAGGACGTCCGCACCTGGGAGTGGACTGGGTCGGACCTACTTAACGTAGATCCGCACCCAGCCCTCTCCAGAATGACCCCAAGTGGTCGTCCAGTGTGCTTTTGAAAGACCACTAAAAACAGGTCTTTCAAAAGCACGGAGCGCGCCACTGCGAGCCTGCTCCCTTATGTAGATTTGCAGGCTTGCATTTGTGCGAGCCTGTGATCTGCTGGGGGCGGGCTTTAGGCTGGCGAGCTTCAGCGGTTGGCTGAGACCCTCAACCAACTGGAAGCCACCATTTTTGTCCCTGGAGCAGTGCGGAGCGGCGGCCACGGACTGCTCTGGAGCAGCATGGACTGGACCAGGGAGCACAAAAGTCTGGTGAGTAGTGTCACGGGGTGATTCCCTCATCCCGTGCAGAAATGGCCCATGTGGGGAAAACTTCTAGGCTAGAAGAAGCCTAACTCAAAAATGAAAAAGGGATACTTTTCAAAGGTACCACTAACAAAATATATTCCCTTAAGCTCATCATTGACAACTTCCCTGCCATTCTCTAGTAGTTCCCTGGCCTGGCCTGACACTAGTAAATTAACTAGTTAATAAAAAACAATGTGCTAAATTAAATCAATTCACCTATTGCTGTTTATGCTGGTGAACGGATTTAAAATAAAAAAATTAAAATTAGTGAAATAATTTTCCAACCAAATGTTCCAAGTTCATCAGTTTAGTTCTGTCCTCTGCATCATCCAGAACCATGATTCATTGTGCACCATGGGACTTGCTGTCCTGCCTTATCTTTCAGGGAACTCAAAACAGACTCACTCTGCAGCCACCAAGATGCACGGTGCTAAGACAGAACCATAATTTCACTGAATGGGGCTTGCTCTATAGAAAAGGGGTGGGCAACTGTGGTGACTCTAGGGGGCAATTTTCTGCCCCTGGGATCTTTCAGGGGCTGCACACACTACCAAAACAAAGAAAAAATAGATGTAACTGGAAGTCTTCTCCTGAGTTTGAAATATGGGTAGTTTTTATGTTAAATAATGCAGGGAGACCTTGCAACCTGTTTAAAAAGGGAAACTCTCAGGAGAAGCAATTCTCCCTTTTTGGTCAGAGAAATGACAACCTGAGGAATCTGAAGGGGTCAGATGTTGCCAAGACAGCTTTACAGCACATGAGTCTCTAGGACTGCACTTTGCCCATCCCTGCTCTAGAACATAGGGTTCACATAACAATGTCCCTGCAGTTCGTTTTAGTTTACCTCAGGTATAATCCAAGCAATTTCCCCCAAAATGGGAAAGCTGGCACAAATTCAATATGGGAGTTATGGATTTGTAACCTAAAGTTACAGATCTATAACTGATTCTTATTCACAAAGCCTGTACATTTACTATGGTGGCACTATTGCCATGATCATAAAAGTTCCCCAGTCCTGCTTTACCAGACATCAACTGCTGTGAGCAATGAAGGTTTGTTCTCCTGTTGATCAGGGTGCAGCATACTGTCATTTCCACTCTGTCCTCCAGCAATCTTTGGCATAACAATCAGAAGTAGAATTGCTTTTCACACTCCAGATTACTGGTCGGATCACAGTGAAATGTCAGTCTGCTGAGCTCTAATCAACAGGAAAAGAAACCTCTGTTGCTCACAGCAGCTGATACCCAGTAAAGCAGGACAGGAGTGGGGCATCAGACCATGAAACACTACTTAACTAAGTAGGCATTCTAGAATCTTAATGTAATCCACCCATCTCTATCCAGCCCTCAAACTGGTGATTCTGAAAAATAGAACAAATACTGTCGTACTTGCCTTCCCACTCCGTTTCTAAAGTTTCCAATAGATTTGTACATGCTTCTTTTCTTGTTTTAGCATCTGAAGATGGCCAGTTGTCCTGTATCTGTCTGAGGACTTCATAGCTTTTGCTGGATTTATTACCTTCATAAGAAATAGAAAACCGAGATGAAAAACAAAGGAAAAGAAGGAAAATATTAAGGTGAAATATTTTAAAAAGAGATCCATTTTACTAGTGGAATCGAGATTAGTTTAGCTTCTTTGTTTTGGCTTGCCTAATTCAGCAATTGTCAGAGAATGCAGCCAGGGTTTGGGCTTCAGAACTGGATTATTATAGCTGCTGTAAATGTCATAATTTTTGCAGCTGGGATTTTTCAAAATCATTTTATATATGTTGATAATTTGCTTTACATTTTCCCTCCATGTTATGTTCTAACTGTGCTCTGTACTTCAGTTTACATTCTGCTTTTCACTACCTTAAGCAGCATGGTGCTACAAATGTAGCAAGCAACCAAATAGCATTTCAGAATTCTACAACAACAGATAAAAGTCAAAAGAATCCAGTGGACAAAAATCCAGAGATAGATAGGCAGACAGATACATACATACATACATACATATGCGTACATACAAAAATTAAAATATCTTGGATAAATTCAAGCCATGACAAAAAAGCATGGTCTCTATTAGCCACCTAGAATGTACCAAAGATTGCATTAGGTGCCCATTTCAAGGAAAGAAGTTCCATAGCTTGAGTTTCGCCACAGAAAAGGTCCTTTTTCACCAAGAGACATTAATCTCACCTGTGCTTAGATGGGGTTACTCAGAAAGTGCCGTCTGAAGCAAATCTAGCAGTAAGTGGCTTCATATGGGGAAAGGCCGTCTTTTTGTCATCCTGGTTCCAAACCATTTAGGGCTTGAAAGGTAAAAACCAGTTCTTTGAGCCCAGAAATTATATGTTACTTTCCACTCAGCTGTAATTTATAATCTGAGTGCCACATTCTGCACTAGTTGGAATTTCTGAACACTTGGCAGAAGTAGCTCTGTACGTATTGAATTACAGAAATGCAATTGAACGTTACCACCAGAATACAGGTTTTAATTGTGGCAAGACCATTGTACTCTGAGAAGAGACACCGGCCAACATGGGTGAAAACCTCTATATGTTATCAATGTAACCTCCACCCATAAGTGGAAGTAGGGCATTTCTCAGCTCACTTGGATTAGCTTGATTTGGCTTTCCCACCCTCCAGAATTTGGATATATTGAATTAACCTGGCACATCCGGCATATTTCATGACATACTGGTATTTCTGAATGTTCTTAATGAACAACATCAGTACACAATTCAAAAAAGTGACTGATAAAATGCTAGCACAGGAGCACTAACAATTGGGTAAGGGGAAAAGTGCCATCTGGAAGCATCCCGTCCGAGAAGAAATTTTTTAAAAAAATGCTCCAAATTTGCTTACTGATCAAGATGTGTTCAAGGTGAACAAAAGATTCTTCTGGTCCAGTAACTACATCATGCGCGGCATGCATCCTAAGATTTAGAGCATGCTGATAAGCTGTGATACCAGGATTCTGGGAACCTTGAGAATGAAACATAGCAGGAGAGACTGTTACAGTGGCTGGTCTGTTCTCAGTATATTCTAAATGAACCATCTATTATGTGTCTTTTGTTTACATTTCCTGCCACCCACCTCACAAACACACTGAAACCCTGGAATGCAAAATTACCTTTTCGTTCTTAAGCTATAACAGTCTCCTAAAACCCACATCGAACAGGATGACCCAGTACTATCTCAAGACACTTTGCTGCTTGAAGCTGAACACCAAATCACGACCAAGACCCAGCCCCTCCCCCAGTGACCAAGTTCTTTTGACCCTTGAGGAATAACATCCCACAAATCTTTCTGGGAGACAAAATGCAATACGTGTGCATTAATTAACCATTTCCAGCCATTTCCAGTCCCCTCAGAACCCCTATTCTTAATGGTAGGACAAGCAATGAGAAGACTCTCCAAAATGGATATAATACTAGAAAAGAAGGAGACCGGTTTGTGCTCTCGAAGTTACACATTGGCTTTGAGATAATTTGCCTCTCCATGGAAATTATTTGACCATACCTCACTAAAATCCTTGTTGATATCACTATAGTGCCTGTCATTATACACTCGGCAAAGTCCATTAGTCAGGATGAAAGAGTCAGAAATGATGAAAGACGTGCATGCAAAGCATGACCTAAGTTCGTTTCTGAAACTCATTTCAGGAAAGAAATCATGGTTTTGATGAACATATACTTGGAAGCAGAGTGGAAATTGCTGAACTACTACCACTATTGCTACTAACATACCCTCTCCCATTTCACAGAGGAAAGCAGGAATATGTTTGGCAAAGAAGCATCAGGATTTGGGAGGATAATGCTCTGTCCTCCCACTTTTCCAGCTGCTTTTAAAATGTACCAGTTCCCTTCCCTTCCTCTCACTTTCCCTCTTCACCTCCAGCTTACTTGAATTATTGCAAACTGAGAGCCTTATCACACCATACCTTAATACCAGGCTGTTCCATTGGAATCCCACTATAGCCATTCCCGTGATGGTATCAGGTTATTAACACTCTCTATCACACCCTTTTGACATCTGTGGATAAGTACTGTCATCCTCACTGTTCTTTCTTCCACATTACAGTATCATTGCTTGAGTCCTTTTCCCTGCCTCATAATTCATGATTGGTCTGGATGAAGGTTATTGAGCAGAGATCTCCTTGGGAGTGGCTGAGGAAGGGACAATTTGGGAATGTCCACACCACACCCACTACTGGATCATCTATGGAAGGAAGCTCTACGAGGTAGTGAGTGTTGTGTGGACATTCTCGGGTTCCCACAGCTACCTGGATTGTTGCAGGAAAGGAGATCATTAACAGATTATTTACAGTATGAAAAAAAGGGCACATTTCAAACAGACTGCAACACAATAGCTGCTGGTGAGCAATGATATTGTGCAATAGGACTGATCCCGAATCAGGAATAATGCATTGCTCTGATGGTATGACACCTTGGTATGATAAGGCCCTGAGTGTAAAGCAAAAAATAGTTTGCACTCAATTATCCCAGCAAGAGGAGAGGAGAGGAGGTGGAATCTTGCCCTTCCCAATAAGCTCAGGCAAAAACAAACTTCTTCAGCCCCCTCTGGCTTGTCTGTTCTTCCCCATTTTGTCATCTTGACCTCACTTTGATGTCACTTAGCTACACATGTCCCAATTTTCATATGTGAAATATTGGAGGATACATTTATATAGGGCCATATGGGAGGGAATTACTTGTGAAGAACAGGCTACATCAAGGATAAAACATTACCGAGAACTTTAACAATGAATTCTTGTTCAGAACAGGCAAGAATGAGTAGGAAACCAAGAGCTAAGAAGGACATGTGCATTTTCTGGTATGGGGACCCAGGAGGGCCATTACACTACAAAAACAGAGCAGCAGAGATGGGGTTAGCAGGTGAGGTCAGCAATAGCTTTTCTTTTCTCTTTCTTCTAAAACAACCCTATACTAGGGATGCAAATCTTCATGTATTTCATTCTTACGGGCGTGAACAACTAGATTTCCCATTTTTCTCTCTGCATTGAGAAAATCATCAAAAACTGTGAAGTTTTCAAAAGACCTTTCCCAATTCAGGCTTTTGCAGGAAAATGCACAAAAAAAATAAGGCAAGGTGGGAGAGCGGAATACTGAACTCTCCTATGGTTATAACTTACCCATATCCAATGAAGAAGAACGAGATTTCACAGACCTCGGACGAATATTAAAAATATTCTTTAAAGTATCTTGAAAAAAAGAAGAAATGCAAGCGTTTACTTTTATGCTTTTACAGTGGCCTACATGATCCTATAAAATGCAGCAATATATAGTAGGTAGCAACTTTTTTAGATTACCAAAATGAGGAATAAGTAATGTATTGTAAAGAATGCTGAATTTTTTGTTATGGTGTTGTGCAAATTTAACACCTAGTGTCAAAATCCCAGATTCACTCTTCAGCCACCACCCATTCTGAAGAGTATTCTAGCCCAAGAAGACAACATTACAGGAAGCAGCAATGCTGTTTCTTGATGAGCACGTGCAAGGGATTTTTTTTCTCTTGATCTGGGTCTAAAAAAGAAAACAAATAGAACATCTCGCTATCTTGTCTTTACATTAAAGTAAGCTGAAATTCCTAAAATCTAGCACAGCTTACTTCCTGTTTTCTTGTATCAGAAGCACAAACAAAGTAAATTATTTAAGGCCACGTCAACAATAGAGGGCTGTGGGACTTAAACCAGAGGCTTTACAGTTTTCAGCCTATTCTTTTAACTATGACAGTACCCTAGCCTTCATAATACATAAAACTTCCTCCATCAACTATAAGTCCAGATGGGGCTGATTAGTAAGCCACCTTGTTACCCTTGATAATTATGATTTCCTCTTTTGAGTAAAAAAGCATTTAGAAAAAGTCTTCCCATTTACCAGAAAGATGTTCAAAACTGTCAGAATTGACAGGATTTGTGAAAGCATAGTTTCTGAGTCCTTCCCTGCCCCAATAACAGACAACTATGCACAGATGGCATGTAGCATGTAAAGGCCTGTTTATATATATATACACGATGGATGTGGCTTCACAGTAAAGGGGCATGATCTTTCCTAGCCCTGCTGTGCCTCTGAATCCACTTTCTAATAGTACTTGACTCCCAGGAACAATGTTATTCCATCTATGCGTGGCTAGATCTTCTAGAAATTCAAGCTGTCTTTCTATCCCATGTTGTCTCATGATCTCTGACCTCAATTGTAATGACAGAAAAAAATAATACCAAGCAGATAGTTCTTAATTTCTTCTTCGCTTCCAAAACAACTTCCCCATAAGCCTGAAAGTGAGGAAAGTAAGGAAGAAATGTCATTAACAGTCCTGTTTTTCATTTGATGTTTTTCATTTTCGTTTGATGGCAGTATAAAGCCTGTTTTAATATAATATAATCTGGCTATTCCTGAGAAGGACCCATAATTGTCAAAGGATACTGAGACCCTTTTCGCACGGCATTTTCCACGTGAAAGAGGGCCTGGAGCATCGCGCGATTATGAGGAGCGATCTGCACAATGCACTCACAATCGCGTGACACTCCAGGGGTCAGCAGGCACTGATCTCGCACCTTTTCATTTTCAGCTAGAAGCTGAAAATGGTGGCTGATTGCACATTGCTCCTGGGCCCCGCACACACTTACCTGACATGCGGAGCCTCCAGAGCCACACGGGCCATGCTTCCTGCCCAGTGCAGCCTGGGAAAGTCCCAGGCTGCACTGCAGAAGGAAGAGGCGGGGCTCTCGTGTGAGCGGGCAGCTCGTGCAGAGCCAAAGGACCCCGGACACGAGAGCCTCTTACCAGAGGCTGCTCGTGTGAACCCCGCACCCCAGCGCCGGAATAAGGTAAGATGCGGGAAGGGCCGGAGAGTCAACATGGTATAATAGTCTGAGCCTTAGATTAGGATTCCTGGAAACTAGGGTTCAAATCCCCACTCAGCCATAGAGATTCACTGGGTTACCTTGGGCAAGTAACACTCTCTTAGAGAAAGGCAAAGGCAACCCCCACGCTGCACAAATCGTGCCAAGAAAACCCCTGGATAGTGCGGCCTGAGGGTTACCATAAGTTAGAAATGATCTGCAGGCACACAAAACAACAAAAGATTGTAATTATGACAATAGCTTCTCAATCTTATTCCTGATTTCCCTCTCTCTCTCTCTCTCTCTCTCTCTCTCTCTCTCTCTCTCATTTACACACATACACATACAAATACACATTAATTAGGCATTCTGTTGTCTACAGTTTGCCATTATTACTACTACTACTACTATTACTACTACTATTTACCAACCTCTCCCCAGACAACAGGGACAACAATAGATTAACATATAATATTTAAAAATAGAACATCAAATAAAACAGTAATCAAAATGTATATCATCTTAAAAGAAAAGATTAAAATTCTTTGTTAAAATTCACAATGTAAAATCTTCAGGATAGGTCTGCTGGAAGAGATTGGTCATTAACACTGTTTCAAATGCGGACAGTATATTCAACTGTCAAATCTCTTCTGGCAGGTCATTCTACAGTCTAGGAATGGATGAACAAAAAGTCCTTTGGTGACTGTTGCCAGTCCAGTCCTGGCCAGTTGAAGTAAATGTCTCCTAGAGGACCTGAATGTGTGGGGCAGATTATATGGGAGGAGGTAACCTGGACCCAAACCATGTATTAAAGGTAATAATCACCACTTTGTTTTTTGTCCAGAAACTCATTGGCAGCCAGTGGAGTGACTTTAATATTGGTGTAATATGCTCACTCCTAGATATACCAGTAACTAATCTGGCTGCTGTGTTTTGAACCAATTGAGGATTCCAAACTTGCTACCGAGGCAGCCTCTAAAGAACAGGCTGTTTGAATCCTAAGCAAATGTAGTTTCGTTATATGCAGTGTATTTCATTAAAAATGTGTTTCTGTTTGTTTGATCATGCAAACCCAGAATAAAAAACTAAAGTTCGGTGATATAGCACATGGTTTGTATATGAAATACTGCAATTTCAATACTTGCCATCTCTTGAATGGCATATTCTGTTCCACAGAGTTTGATAAAGTATTATGCTTAGTAACTTAACTAAGGCCTGTCATTGTAACATCACACTTGTACATTACTTGGCCTTGCATCCTCTGTTATCACAAAGAACCATCCCTAGCTCTCAAGTTTTGACCCTGAAATTTCAGGGCCTGGATATCTATGGATTTACAATTGAGAAACACCAAACACAGAACTGATTTTGATGAAGCAATAGCCTGACTGAAAAGGGTGGCTTCTTATTGAACTGCAAACTTATATATGGATTATGTACCTTGAAGGTAGCAAACACTTTTTTGCTTCGTCATCTCAGTCAGTTGTCCATCTCTAAATATGCTCCCAAACTTTTCAGTGTCAACATATACTCCTGAACCAGGAGCCCCAACTTCATGTGGAGTAAATTCAAACCAACTGCCTGAAGGAAACATAGTGAACAAAATGATAATGAGAACTAAATGCCCAGGAAATCAGTGAACAAAGGGGAGTTCAGAAAGAACAGCCAGTACATTCCATCCAAAAGAGAATGGTAAGCATATGTAGTGGTCCTGTACAGGAGAAACTTTGGACTTTGAGAGAAGTTAAAAGAACTTCTATAAGACTCTTTGCACGGGAAACAATGTGCAAATCACTAGTTGCTCAAATGTCAGGAGAGAAAACTCTCCTCAAATATGCTTCACAATCTGAATTTAATCCTTGGACTCTGACTATTCCCCATGGGCGTAAGCTTAAGACTGCCCCAAATTTTTTCAGGGACATTGCTTCAAAACATCAATCAGATCAGAACAATGGAAATTGAAGAACTGTCCGTTGGAAAAAGCGTATTCAGATTGCACTGGCAATGAACAGGATCATTTCCTGATCTGAGTGAAAATGTCTTGGGTCACCTCAAAGCCACTGTAATGTAATATGAATTGACATTCCATTCCTCTCTCTTTCTCTCTCTCTCTCGGTAGCAACCAGCAGCCTAAAAATGGAGTAGCAACTTTGGTCAAAATTTCAGTTGGCAGACCGATTCATATAAGAGAAGTGGATCTTGAGTATCTTTATCCAAGGCTATTTAGGGCTTCTGAGGGGGACTTCTAGTCTATGGATTGGTTCTAGAATGCCACTTCTCTCACCAGCCACATCCCCCTTTTAACCACTTTTTTTACATTAATCTATAAATTCAGGAAGAAGTGAGTTCCTGAACAATCAGACCACTTAGATTTTTCATACTTAGAAAGACACTTCTTTCTAGAGGTAGAGTGAGGCAATTGTGGTGGGAGAGAGACAATGAGATCAGAGAAGAAGGAAACAACGCTGCTTTGGCTAGACTTTCACTTTGGACATGCTCATCTCTGTCATGTGGCCTCAAGTAGATTATACAAAAATGAAGGCAGCACACAGGTTGGAAAAGGTTCTCTGTTCTTGGTTTAATACTTGCTTCATAGATCAAGCCTGGCGCTTTGGGCTTTTTCTCTCTACCCTGCTATAGTGCTATTATTCCACTTCCAACATCCTGTGGAATTCTGGGGTTTGTAGTTCACTGAGGCCAAAGAGCTCTCTGACTGAGAATTCTAAATATCCCTCCCTAAACTATAATCCCCATAATTCTACAGGATGTTGAAAGTGGAATAATAGCACTATAACAATGTAGTGCGGAAAGGCTGTAGATTGCACTGATGAAATATCCTGGAAGCCAATAAGGATTTCAGAGCACTGCCCCTGTCATATTACCTGGATGGTGCCCACTATAGGTGTGCTTGTCCACAGCTGCATAGATGGGATATGGATTCTTCCCATTCTCACAAGATCTTTTTTGCTCAGGCAGTGTGCTTTCATCAAGCTGAAAAAGCACATGTTTATTTGATCTTTTTAAATTAAATTGAATATTACTCTCTTCTCCCAGCAATGTCTTTCACATGTCTGACTAATCTGTGTCCCAAAATACTTCAGTCCAGCCCTAAGCAGTATCACCCCATTTTAATCAAGGGACAGAAATTTAACTGCCCATGTGATTTTAGTGCTGGTGACTACAGTCAGCCCTTCACATTTGTGGGTTTCATTTCAAGAATCTGATTATTTCCAAGTTTTTTCAACCCCTGCCTGACCCCCCCCCCCGTACAGAAGTTTTATTTCCAGAGGAACTTTCCCTCTCAGTGGCTCCAATCAGACTGTGCAACCCTTTTAAAACCCACTTCTGGTCTTCCTCCTCCTCCACCAGCCACTGCCTGGAGGGATCACAGCCCAATTTCTCAGCACCAAAACCCTCTCCCAATTCCCCCTTCACCCAAGGAAGCTGATGGGCAAGAGAGGTAGTATAGGGCTACCATGCCAACTCCCCACATCCCTCTCCTATCTGGTTTGGACTCTGGGTGCCCATTCTCCTCACCATACCTCAGCCCCCCTCCCACGTTTTGGTGTTTGTGATTTTTCTACTTTTGTGAGGATCCTAAGCCCCCCGACCCTAGCAAATATGGAGAGACAACTGTATATGGTGGATTAACATATCTTGTAATACATGTGAGAGATTTACTCAAACTTTGGGAAAGATGTTACTGCACAGGCTGCTTTTAGTAACTGGAAATTTAACTCTGCTTTAATTTTACATTCTTGTTAGGGAGCTTGGCTCTTGGGATTTTGGACACAGCCTTTTCCAGCCTCTACTTACCTCTTTCGTCATTTGATACACACCAAAATAGGCCCAGATATCAGTCAGAGAAAAGCATCCATCTCTTGCAGCCTCCACAGCAGCATTCACAGCAGCCTTAATATCCCACTGATTTGATGCAAGACGTTTTAGGTGAAGATCTTCCAGCTCCTCAATTTTTTCTCCCCAGTTTTCATCCTTGTACAGGGATGACATACACCTTTTGAACAAAGGAGAAGAAGTGGTGGATTTCAGCTAATTTAAATTCACTTGTATTGAAAGAACTTGAAGGACTGGGAAATAAGAAATCTGAAATCAGAGGTAAAGGCTTTACTAATTCTTTTCCATTTCAGCTCTTTTTTCTCCAAGCAATATATATCATGTGTTATATTCACATTTAGAATGACAAAAGTAGTCCGCTGTTGTGTGCCTTTGGGTCCTTTCTGACAATGTTTTCTTGGCAGAATTTCTTCAGAGAGGATTTGCACTTGCCTTTCCCTGAGCCTGAGAGAGTGTGACTTGCCAAGGTCACTCAATGGGTTTCCATTGTGAGTGTGGACTTGAACCCTGGTCTCCAGAATCCTAGTTCAACATTAAAAATTACTTCACTGTGATGACTCACAATATAATAAACTTGAGAATAAGAATTCCAAGTGAACAAAGATTACAAATATTTGAGAAAGAATAAAATTCCATTGTGATCTTAATGAGGGATTTGATGAGGCTCTGGTTAATGCATGTGTGTGTGTGTGCACGTGCATGCACATGTGCACAGCACACACATCTTCTTTTGAAATTCTGGTCCACCTATCCAATAGATACCTGAGGTTGGATAATATATGGCTCTTTGAATCAAGCCCAACTTGCATGACTGCAGTTCTACAAGAGCCTATTCTTCTCAATGTATAGAAGTTAAGGCCCTTTCCTCAGCACCCTCCCGTCCTGCCATGAGGACAGGAGAAGGATAGGACTGTGACAATGCTTCTGCCTGACAGCATCACAGTTCTGTCCTTCTCTCGTCCCCAGGCTGTGCAATCATTGGTTAAATCACTGACAGGTTTTTCCCATCAATGACCCATGATTGCACCACCATCTTGCACTTATCTGGCCTGTGGAAGCACCAGAAGCACAATGGAGGCACTTCCTGCCCCAGCACAGCCTGGGAAAATGCCCAGCTAGGCTGCGGAAGGAAGAGAAGTGGCCATTGTACTTCCTACGATGGGGAGCCAGCTGGTGCAGACAGGAGTGCTCCCGTCATGCTCCCTTCCCAGCAGACCCACTGCTGTGATCCCCACCAGACACTGCCGCAAGAAGGAAAGCTGCAGAAAGGGCCTAAGAGTCAGAGCTAGCTGCACTCCCTTCCATGTACCAACAGAATGGATAAACCAGAGCATGATTAATGTAAGAGCTCTGTTAATGTCCTGAACATGTTAATATGTGGGAACTACTGGTCTATGCATGTGAAAAATCATGATGGTATGAAACAGCATCCATTTTGTTGCATTTTTGAATACCTGCTCTAATATGTAGAGGAAGCCTATGCAGTGAAGCTGATAGGTGACTATGTACTTGGACTGCAGTCTTTGTATAATTTAATGCTTGAAGCAGAGTTTCTTAACATCTCTCCAAATCCAGATAAAGACAGTTGTAGCTTTAAAAAAGACACCATTGATGGTATTTCCCCTGCATAAACTAGGGTTACCAGGTGTCCCTTATTATGAGGGATATTCCTTATCTGAGAGCCAGAAAGCTCATCCTCTACAGGGCTGCTGGGGTCCCATGTGATATCAAACGTTGCCTATTTGAGAGTTTGAGGCCCTTTTCACATGGCATTTCTGATGCAGAAGGGTCCCTTGAGCGTCGCGCAAATTTGAGGAGCGGTCCACACGACGGACTCACATTTGTGCGACTGTCAAGGGCTTGACGTGGACCATGCATGCATTTTTTCATTTTCAGCTTAAAGCTGAAAATGCTGCGCAATTACGCATCGCTTCAGGGCCCCGTGCACACTTACCTGGTGTGCGGAGCCTTGGGAGCCGGGCCAGTTGCGCTTCCTGTCCAGTGCAGGCTGGGAAGGTCCCAGGCTGCACTGCGAAAGGAAGAGGTGGAGCTCTCACGTGAGCAGGAAGCTCGTGCAGAGCCGAAGGACCCCAGACACGAGAGCCTCTCTCCGGAGGCTGCTCGCACAAGCCCCGCACCCCAGCACCATGAAAAGGTAAGGTGCGAAAAGGGTCTGAGAGTTGTGTACGTTATGAATATGAACAATAAGTTAGTTTTACAAGAAATACATGGCTAAGTTAATTGAACTCAATACTCCCATTTGGTATCTAGGTAGAACATAAACTTGTTAACAGCTACTTCCTGATGGTTAGTCTTGCATGTCAAGACTTTCTACAGTCCTTTATTGTTATTTTAAAAAACTATCTACACTACTATAAGGTGAAGTGTTGCGTTTTTCAAGTAACGTTGCTGCCGCCAACAAAATCAACTCAATATTAGCTTTTATCAATGGAAATAATGTGTTCCTCACAGAGACTGATTTTATCACATGCCATTCCCATATGGGCAATGCCATACATTGACAGTTCACTCTCTCTTACCAAGTAGAACCTGACACTCCACTCAGATACATAATGCAGTCCAAGAGGTTGTGTTTTTTCAGCGCTGATAGGGTGCCATAAAGGGCAATCATGGCCCTCAGACCTCCTCCTGATCCCAAAACAGCAATATTGGGGATTTTGTCCTAATGAAAGAAGAGAGGACATAATGAGGAACCTGCATTCTTCCCATAGACATATACTTTGGAGTATTTTTCATATACAAGGCAAACATGCACCTGTTATCAGGGAACAGCAATAAGAATGTGAAAATCCACAGTGCATAATGTCCTTTTAATATATCTAGATTTGATGATGAGAGAATAGTAAATGCTTGCCCTAATGTGTTGTGCTAAGCTCCCAGTTTATATTATCTTCACAGTGAGCCTCAACTTAGGAGGACACTGTACAATTAATCAAGAGATAGATTGCTCCTACATGCTTCTGCTGGACTAGATGGATGAAAGGAAGAATTCGGCTATTATAGTTGAGTTAGAGCACATCTTTGAAGATACATTACTGTTGTAGGTGTGGTTTAGCACAGTAACAAATTCATTCCCTCAGGTTCTCTTCTGTCTATAGATTTTAACTACCTGATGTCTAAATATATTTGATTTCAACATCTGATACTAGACAGTTTTCATTTTAGTTCCATATCTGATATTGGACTGTTTTCATTTGATAGTATTTGGTAGCTAATGCGTAACTGTATTTAATAACAGAGAAGGATGCCTTATATTGACAGCCAGTGAGGTGCAGTGGTTTGAGTGACCCTGAAGACCAGGATTTAACTCCCTCTCAGCCATCGAAAACCACTGGGACACTGCCGGAGCCTGTAGGTGGCAATTGCGGAATATATCATTTTCAGCTTCTTGCCAAAAATGATGCATGATCGCACATCGCTCCTGGGCCCCACACGCACTTACCTTGCATGTGGAGCCTCTGGAGACGTAGCCCTCATGCTTCCTGCCCCAGCACAGCCTGGGAAAGTACCCAGCTGCACTGTGGAAGGAAGAGGTGGAGCCCTACGCTTCCTTCTGACCAGCAAGTAGCTGCTGCAGAGAAGAAGCAGAGGGGATGAGAGTGCCTCTTGCAAGAGGCTTCTTGCGGGATCCCCACATGCCCACATCAAGACCAGGTAAGGTGTAGAAAGGACCTGGATGATCTTGGGCATGTCACATACTCCCAGTTCCATAAAACCCCATGATAGATTCACATTAGAGTCACCATTAAGTTAGAAATGACTTGAAGGCACTCAACAACAGCAACAACAACAACAACATACTTATACTGACTCATACCATTAGTCTATCTAATCCAGTCTTGGCAACTCAGACTGGCAGCAGTTCTCCAAGTATTTGGGCATCATTCTTTCCTAGCTCAAGCTGGAGTCCCTGCTATTCCTTGGTTGTCTCCATCCAAGTTCCAACCTGGTTTTGCTTCTAAAATCAAATGAGACTGGGGGTTCTCAGGATGGTGTTGGTTACAATAGTTGATAATTGCATGAAACACTATTTGAAACTTTGATGGTATTTAGCAGTATAATACAAATAAACCATCTTGAAAGGCACAAGTCCAGTTTGGAGGTCTAACTAATAAAGAGTGAGGCCAGGCTTAATGGATCCAGATATGGTTGCAGTTGGAGGACTAGCTTGAACTTGTGAAAAGCATTCCTAGCCACAGCCACTATCTGAGACTGAACAGACAACACTGATTTCAGATACACCCTCAAGATGCAAATCTGACCTTTTAAAGAGAGTGAAATCCTATCCAAAGCTGGCATGACACCACTATCCAGATCTGCTGACTCCCCAACCCCAAAAATGGTTATCTTCTCTGGATTCAGTTTGTTGTCTCTCATTCATCTCATTGAAATAACATTTTGGTAGTCTTTACTGACTACTGTGTTGAAACATTTAGTGAAGTCTAACTGTTATTGCTGTTACTTATTGTCATTGTGTGTTTTCCAGTTGCTTCCAACTTACGTCAACCATAAGGTAAACTTATCATGGGATTTTCTTACCAAGATTTGTTGGGGGGGTATTGTTTCCTTCCTCTGTGAGAATGTGACGTACCCAGTGGGTTGCCATGGCTGAGTGGGGATTTAAACCTTGATCTGCCCAAATCCAAGTCCAAACTCAAACTACTATACCATGCCAGCTCTATTGCTGTTATTTACTATTCATGTTATTGTTTTTCTAGCCACTTCAAGAGAAATAACCTTGATGATTTCCTACCTTGTCACATTGAATCCCAAGCTTGGCAAGTCCTTCCTTCACCACTTCTTTTCGAGAAGCAGTGCTTTCCTGTTCACCCTTTGAGAGAGTTTCAGAGATCCGGACTTCAGGTGTTCCCTACCAAGAAACAAACAAAACAAAATAGATATGCAAGAAATAGGTGCCTCATATTAGCAAATGACAGATGAAAACACTTCATACCACATTGTCAGCTTCAGCCAAGATGGTCACACAATTTGAGGTGGTTCTTTAGAAGTTGTTTGTTCCTAGCCCTGCATGATGTGACAGCACTACTAGGCTATTTCATACCATACCAGGCTGATCCTGACATAGGAACTGTTGCAATATGAATGAGTTTCAATTTCAACCCTGTCTTGCCAGTCACAAGCTCTCTCATCCAGGACATAAGAGCCCTGGCGGCACAGTGGTTGAATGCTGGTATTGCAGCCACAATGTTGTAAGTTCGATCCTGTAGGGCTCTAGGTTGACTCAGCCTTCCACCCTTCGATAATCAGTAAAATGAGTACCTAGTTTGTTGGGGGGGCAATTAGCTAAACACATTGTAAACTGATTAGGGAGCGCTTTGCACTGATAAGTGGTATAGAAATGTAACTGCTATTGCTGTATTGTTATCTTCTCTGATTTCCTTTTTTTGAAGAAAACCGAAGTCTGCTGTTACACTTGAATCAGGAATCACTTCCATTCAGCAAAGCCAACTGTAAGAAGGGGGCATCTTTGGGGGCCTCTAGGATCAGAGAGGTGACATTAATGGCAGTATCCTGGCACATGGTGCGAGACACTGAGAAGAGTGGGCAGAGCAGTAGGTTTATAACTGTCTCTCTCTTTCTCTCTTTTCACTTTTGCCTGGCTCACCCAATTGCAGGCAGTATAGCCAATCACTGGTTGCCCATTGGAGCCAGGTACCCCCTCCTGCAGGTAGGTGAGGGGGAGAATGTGAAGCAGCAGTAATGGTGAGCATGCCTAAGCACTGATTTGGTGAAGCTGACACCTCCAGACTTGCTCTTGTGAGTTATAGGGCCTAGGGGCTTGCAGAAGAGACTACCCTTATGGCAAGCCTGGGATGCCTTCATGTCATGGGATGGTGGGGAGGTTCCCTAGAAAGGTTTTATTTCTCAAGAGTTGGCTGGTTACCAAGCCAAAATGGTGGCTGGCAATCAGAGCTTGGGTAGGTGAGGAGGAGGTCAGGTTGGAACACCCTGCCTCAGCTGGAACCCACTTTAGGCTGCTCTCCCTGCAGATTAAAAAAAAACCTTAAAGTTCAGTATATAAATAATTAGTAAAGTCAACCTTTAGTTACCCCAGTTGTCTGATTTCATTATGTCCTACTGAGTAAGCAACTGGGCAATCACAGATGAATGTTCCCCTAAGGTCCAATGTTCAGTATTAAAGTTAGTCTTGGCTTTTCCCCAGCTAAATTGCAAGAACTAAGGGAGTGTCACAGTTAGTGATGGAAAAGAAATTTGTTGGATTATTTGCTTGCAAAAAATATCCATTTTTATCTTCCAAAACAGAACAATAGGGCTCATCGTGCCTTGAAAATCCACATTTCTCAAAACTTAGCATGCACTCTGATAAAGAAAAAATGTACACAGAAGCCTACATACATCTGAAAGAATGTGCACAGCTATAACAGCATATACCTGAAAAGTATCAAGAAAAATACTTTAATCAATGTGGGAAGTGCGTACAAAAGCAGATTATGTTAGGCTACCTCCACCCTTAACAACCCCTGTTTACAGTCCACATCCTTGACTACAAACTACAGAAAGGAGAGGTCCAAAAAACAAAAAAAGTTCCAGACTCTCTCATTTTATTATAAACACAACCCCTTTGCATGATGTGGAAGCTCAATCCTGACATTTGCTTATTCCTAATATATATAATGAAGGAAAAAAACCTGGGACCACCCAATATAATCAATAGAAAACAGGAGATGTTTCAAGATGTCCTATAGATGAATGATTTGTCCATAAAACATCCAACATGTTTTGGCTTATGTATGCTCTCAAAGGCCTTCTTCAGCAGCTACATATAAAATCATAAAAGGAGACGACACATAAATACATAATAAAACAATGCATAATTTTCCATTGTATGAAATCACTATCACATTTGTACACTGCTTTTGGCCTGCACAGACTTGTTTTAAATTAAAATTCAGAATTTCTGGAGCTGAAACTCTGAATTTTTCAAAAGACCCTTTTCCTTCAGCCTAGCTTTGCATTAGAGTGTCCTCAGTGATGTAGGGATGGGGGGGCAAGGGGGCAGTATGCCCTGGGCAACACTTTGGGGGGGCACTACCGCTTGTTGCCTGCCTCCTACATGTCGTTGCCCCACCACCATGTGCTATCGCCCCACGCCAACATGCCATCGCCCCGGACCCACATCCTATAGCCCCCCACTGTTGCCCCTTCCCACCCCCCCTGCCCTTGCCCATCCCTGCCCCTCCCCCACTCGCATCAAGCTATGCCACTGAATGTTAAATGTTATCTAGATTCCACACACACACATTTTTTGCCCTGACCATCTGCTGACATTTTAAAAAAATAGCCATAGTTCTAACGTTTCTTCTTTTTGTCCACCAAATAGTAATTAGTGTGAGTTCATCCACAGAGTACCTTGAGATGTCTCTTGTTTTTTGCATCATATACATGTTGCTCTACTATTATTCCTTTAATTTCTTCTGATTAGAAAACACAGGTTACCCATGTTTATTGTTTCGTTAAAAAAAAAGAAATTAATCTACTTTACATGAGCTTTTCATTACTGTTAGTTAAGTATTTACAATTTTCTATTGTTGCAGGAGCCCAGAGAACACAGAGACCACAGAGCAAGAAAAAGAGTAATTTATTACGATTGGGCTTTTGGCTGGATGTTTCCAAAAGACCAAAAGCCCCAAATTCAAGTTTCACAGCTCTTTTATAGACAAAGTTCACAGCATACACAAAGATCACAGGCAAAGATCACAGGCATATCTCGGTCTGCCCCTTCGGGGTCACAAATACCACATGCTGTTACTAGCTAATTACCCCCGCACTCAGACCCCGGAAAGTGCTTATCTACAATCTACAATTAGGCTACGTGACACACAAACAACATCCTAGCTACGTGATACATTGGCTCTCGTGACCTTTTTACCCTTCTTAAATCTTTCTCTGTTCCTCTGACCTAAGCCCCCAGCTTCATGGGCTTACTAATAGGGGCCAGTCATATGCAGAAGAAAGCATCTTTTAAATCTAATATTGTGAAATGGGTTGCCCCTGCAGGGATCCCAACAGTACATATGGATTTGGAACCACGGGATGGAGAGTGACTGTAGCCTGATTTACTAAGAGTAAGTCTTGCGCCGGACGATATTCATCTGTTCCGGGCTTCTAAACAGGCAGTAGGGGTGTATTCCATGATGATTTGCATCTTCTGAGGATGCCATCTCTTAACAGGTGGTCCAGGTGCCTCTGAATTCCTTGTACTGCTTGTCGGGGTAGTGGGTACTGCTTTACGTGTACAGGCACTGCTCCTGGCTTTAACTCGACCACTACTGGTGGAATAAACCTTGCCATCCCAGGGGGGTTATCCTCAGCCCATACTCCTGGCACATTAAAAACCTCCCATGACTGTCCTTCCATGACTGGGAGTGTACAATGCATTCTCCACTCCTCCTCTTGTGGATATGAAAGTGTTAAAAGCCTTGCCTCTTTCGGCCCACGGAAGAACACTTCCAGGGTCCCATCATCCTCAAATGACATCTCCGCTCTTAACTTAGACAGCAAATCCCTTCCTAGCAAGGGCACAAGACAATCTGGGAGGTAGAGAAACCGATGCTGTACTAAATGTGATCCTAATTGACACAACCGTTGCTTCAACATAGATCTTTCTTCCACCACTCCTGTGGCTCCCACTACTCGTACTTTCTGCTGAGTGAGTGAGGCAATTGGGTAAGTAACTACTGAAGTGGCGGCTCCAGTATCTACCATAAAATCCATATCACGGCCCCCCACAGTGGCTGTGACCATGGGCTCCCCAGGGCTGAGAATTAGGAGGCCCGGTCTGTCTCATTCGAGGAGCTCTGCCATTCCCACAAAGTAATTTTCGTCATAGGTGTCCACCTCTCCCGTGCCGGGCACTGGCTGCCAATTTACTCGCCCATCCAATCGTCCTCTTCCACGTCCTCTCTGTCCTATGCCACCCCCTCCATTCAGGCAGTCTCGCCGCCAGTGTCCCTCTCATCCGCACAGGGCACATTGATTCCTTCCCAGAGATCCTCTTCCTCTGTCTCCTTTTCCATCGCTTCGCCGCTGCCAAGTCCCTCTCTTATTCCCCCCCCGCACTGCTCTACCAGAGCTGCTGCCAGCAGTTCTGCCTTCTTAGTCATTCTCCACTCTCTTTCCTTCTTCTCTTCTTGGTCCCTATTCACAAACATTTTCTGTGCAACTTCCAACAATTCCTGCAAATTCTTCCCTGCGAAACCTTCCGGCTTCTGTAACTTCCTTCTAATATCAGGGTAGCTCTGAGTCACAAACGCCTGATTAACCATCTTCATACACTCTGGGGCTTCCGGATCAAAGGGGGTATATTGGCGATAGGCATCCAAGAGGCGTTCTAGAAACGTGCTGGGAGTCTCAGTGGCTTTCTGCATAACCTCGGTCACCTTTGTCATGTTGGTGGGTTTCTTCATTCCTACTCTCATAGCCTCCAAAAGCAGGGTTTGGTATTGTAGTAATCGTTTCATCCCTGCCTGCCCATTAGGATCCCAATGAGGATCTTCTAAGGGTACCCTCTCCCTCAACCAGACCTGGGGGTTGGGGTGTCTTTGCGGGGTCCTTTCCTGGGTTAGACGCTCCATCTGTTGGATGATACGGCGCCTCTCTTCAGTGGTAAACAAAGTTATCAGCAATTGCTGGCAATCTTGCCAATTGGGCATATGCGTTCCCATTATGCTAGAGCACAATTCCACAATCTCGTGGGGCTTCTCTGTGTACGAAGCATAATGGGTTTTCCAATTTAACAAATCAGGCGTGGTGAAAGGTCTGTAAACATAGGCTTGTACTGGTACAAAGCGGGGCTCCTGTTCACCCTGTCATGGGTTTGGGACCATCTGAGTGAGCTGTCGGAGTGGATACAAACTGGTGGTTGATTTGGCTCGTGTTCGGTTAGCTACTGGTGTTAGTTCCGCTGGGGAATCTGCCTGAGGTGTGTTGCCGGTGAGGGACGAACATAGAGCCTCTAGGGCTCCAACTGAATTTTTGAGCGTGTCACAATAGGAGCGTGCCGTGTCTTCCCAATTAGAACTTTTAAGGGGACTGGCCGGACTGGTAGTTGCCGTATGAGAGTAGTCTATGGTAGTCCCCTGAGATGTGACAGTGCTGCTGGGAGACGCCGTTGCTCGTGTGGCGTCAGTGGCATGCTGGCCACCGCTGGCACCGCTGTTCCAGTCCCTAACTGTTGATCTGGCCCCACCTGAGGCGGTGTATATGCCTAGGAATGGGCATATATGTAGTATGAAGTATATGCAGCGGTGTAAAGTTTAAGAATGGGACGAGGGGGGCCGATGGCTCTGTGGGTTCCTCTTCAGGAACTTCTAACACTGGTTTTAACTTTTTAGCCAATTTCTCCTTCCTCAATACCAAAACTTTTGCCTGTGATTCCTGGCATTTCTGTAACCACGGTGTGGAAGAACGCACTACAGTGTCCCATGAATCTATATAAGGGAACTGGTCTGGGATTTCCCACTATCACAGAATACACTTTGCTGATCTTATCACTTTCTAAAGACCCCTCTCGGGGCCATCCTACATTGAATGATGGCCATTCTACTTCACACAGAAACCACAACCATTGAGGGCTCATGGGGGGGGGGTCTCCATAATTTCCACTAAACCCTTTCTTAAAGTTTTTCAGTATACACTGCAGAGGGGTGCAACCCTTGCTTCCGCCACCTCCCATGTCCTCCCGCCTAAGATGAGACAGACACAATAGGGGAAGGGAATGGTCGGTGAGTAAAGGGGTCTCACCGACCGACACACGAGGAATAAAACAGCACACACACGTGTCACTGGCTGGTATCGCCAGGCTATCACGGTCAATAGCCAGAACCGCAGCAACCAATCACCGCACAACAGTCACACACTCGCACACACAGTCCCTGCCTCCCGCCGTCCCGTACCACAGAGCGGAACAGTTTCCTTAGTGCTTTTACGGTTAAGTACTAGTGTCCGCTTGGGAGGTGATCAGGCTCCCCTTCCACCCTGAAGTGAGTGGGGCGTCTGGCTTCTAACCAGATTCTACTTGCCTAGGTCTTTTGATGGCGCAGCAGACCACGAACCACTTCTCCGAAGATGATGATTGCCAAATCGAACACAGAGGAAATTTTCAGTGGAGGCAGGGCTCAGTTTCTATACTCTGCTTCCAGGAGGAAGGTTCCCTCGGTTCAGCGCTTGCCGTTTGGGCGCCCCTAGCGCAGGCTCCCCCGTTCCAGCAAAAGGAGGTAGCCGGTGGGCCCAACGTGGGGCTCGTGCACCAGCAAGGCGATTCAAGAGCAGGCAAAATGCCACCTCTGTGTCTCAGAGCCTGCAGCAATCCGAGTCACGGCACCATTTATGTTGCAGGAGCCCAGAGAACACAGAGACCACAGAGCAAGAAAAAGAGTAATGTATTACGCACGGGCTTTTGGTCTTTTGGAAACATCCAGTCAAAAGCCCACGTGTAATAAATTACTCTTTTTCTTGCTCTGTGGTCTCTGTGTTCTCTGGGATCCTGCAACACTATATCATGTGCCTCAGTTTACAGTGCAGTAGACTCAAATACATTGAAAAGAGAATAAAATAGCCAACACAGTTTGCTCCAGAATCATGCACCAGAATCAAAAACAAAAACTTGCACCATCGTGGGGTATTTTTTTTAACCTCAGTGAGAATTCTGGTGCTTTGAGGATTTGCAATGTGGGTAGATAGAGTTAGCATTGTGATTAGAGTTAGCATTCAACATTCCCATAAGAATTCCAATAGAAGAAATGTTATTTTTTCCTGAATGGACCCAAGCTACTGAAAACCACAGCACATCACTTCCATTTCAGCACATAGTGGGTCACCGAAAAATGATACATGGCACTTTTTGTCCCAATATACTACATTGGCTAAGACAAAATAGTATTCTAATGGCAAAATGCAATAGATTAGTTGGGACTTCTTTTTTTTTCCTGGTTGTTTTAAATAGACATTTATTTTAAATGTCTACATGGTAAGTGGCTGAAATCTGAGGATATTGTGTACAAATGTACAGGTGAGAATGACAGAATAATTACATGGAAGTTTTAGTTCTGCACATATTCTAGCACTAAAAATGACTCTGTGGGTCATCTGAAAGTTAAAGAAACAGAGAAACTGATTCATCCAAAGGGTAATAGTCAAGGTTACTTCATATTGACATAAGCTGAGAAACTGGAAGATAAGAAAAGATGTTGTTCTCATTGAAGAATTTTCTTGCTTTCCCAGAACCTGCTTTCACAGCCTTTTGGCTTCTACTTTCCTGGCTTTGTAGAGCTTGAGGCAATGTAAGGTAGCCTGAGGTGTGGTCTTAAAAGGACAAATTTTATTTTAAAAAAGGATAACATTTATATTCTCCTATAAACCCTAACACCCCAACTCCCTCATTTTGATTCAGAGCTCCCCACCACCATTTGTATTTCACAGTTGCACATCTTGGCCTTCTGCAAAATTTCTCTGGAGTGTGCATTTAGATAATTAATCAGGCCTTTAGATATAAGAAGGGAAATAAATATTTTAATAAAATAATAAATACATTGCCACGTAGGCCTTTATCTTCTTTGACAAGCACATACCATATTCATTCCGTAACTGTCCACCCTGCCCCTACGTGTTGAAAATCCCCTAGGGATGATTCAACCGGAATCAGATGTTCCCCAATTTGTTGACTTTCCTGTAGGAGTCAGCTTGAAAATTTCTTTGCTGCCTTTCTGATTGTAAGCGCTTCAAAACTGGTTTCAATCTGGTTCAAATGCATCCAACCCCTCTTGTACAAGATCGGCTGGTCTCAGAATATTCCCCAGTACCTCTCCTTAGGATCTATTTCTCCTGAAATTACTGTTTAATCCATTGATATTCCCCAGCAATAACTATCTAGCTGGCTCTGAATGTGGAATAGGTACCAAATTTAGAAGTTACCTTGGAATTTCTGTATCTGAGCTGCTTTAACTGAACCAAAACACTGTTTTTGAAAAACACTCTGTTTTAGTTATAAGCAGTAATGAAATGAAGAGATAAGTTACCTTCCCAGCCATTCTGGTATCTTCCTGCTTTCTAAATAGGCAGTTCAGTGAATTCACACTCAAGATTGATAGTGACACAGTAACACAGCCCTGGAGATGCTGAGAATTAAAATTTCTGTCTAGCAGTGAGTTCCTGTTGTTGTTCTTTTCTCCTTGTACTCAATTCAGGGTAATGAGGACTTCTTTGTCTGTGAGACAAATAAGGATTTTCAGTTAAATCTCTTTCTGGTACTAGAGAACATTGAATATCACAAGGGGACAGGAAATATTCTCTGATAGGAATAATAAGTTTCATTTAACTTGTGTTTACTTTCAGTTATTTGTTCCATTGAACTTTTTGGCTAGATGGAAAGTCAATAGCTTGAAAACTTCATAGCCCGAATGCTTCTAACATTACAGAGCCCTCAGTTTTGGGTAGGAGACAGAGAATTCTGGTTTACACAACACAGTGCTCTCCATGCTGGGCATAAACTGTACTTATTCAGTTTGGCTTGTGCAGATGGGAAGAATTCAGTGCGGTTCACTGCAGATAAGAATTTAACAGAGTTTACTAGTTTCTTTACATTTTGAATGGAGAGAGTTTACCATTTTAAAAAATTGTATGTGGGAGGCTTGAAGATAATGGATTCTTCTATCTTCAGGAACATGTCAGTTGGAATGAGGCACAATATTAATTAACGCCATCTAATTAAACAAGTTTGAATGATGGAAAAGTCTTGAATGGTGAAATCTCTTCTTTCCTAAAATTATACATTCAACTAGACTGCAGTAGAACTACACCGAACTGTGAATAGTAAGGAGATGAGATGTATCTTACCATCCACTGACTGGCCACAGACTTCTGCCACCAGTGAAGAATGCTGTTCTCTTGGAGAATCTCTTGGAGTGGGTTAATCCAAAAATCTTTGAAACAGGATATATATATACATTCATGGCAGAGGTATCAGTCCCTACCAGAAGGCAATAATGGGTTGAGCACCAAGGAAGATGAGCATTTCTGTTGATAAGTTTTAGTTCCAAGAATGAGTTCCACTGTGTTCATGCTGTTTGAGGTGTATGCTTACAATGTCTTACTGACTCTATTAATCAACTGCTTTCAGCCTTACCAGCAAAATATGTTCCTGATGGATAAGCAAATATTTTCCCAGCAGTATTCTAGGGGAAAGGCATGTGTCTGGAGGATGGATTGGATTTTCCTATGTATTAATCTAGGAAACATTATATTCTTGAGCTCCTGAACATTTTTCAACAATGGCCATCATGAATAGTTTGTTAATAATTGATTCATGGGATGATTTTCCTGTTAGATAAATAAACTGGATAAACAGCATGGCAGAGTAGAAGTAAACAGGTTGTTTCTGTAGAGCCCGGACATGTGTGGTTATCCCTGAAATCATGGTCTAATAGTATTCCGCTTGCTCCATAATTACTCTGAAGCTTGTGGTGAAGTATAAAGTAGCTGATAACCAGTGTAGTATAGTGGTTTGAGTATTAGGCTAGGACTCTGGGAGACTAGGGTTTGAATCCCTGCTCACCCATGGAAACCTACTGGGTGATCTTGGCTGAGTCACGCTCTCTCAACCTCAGAGGAAAGGAAGGGCAACTCCCTACTGAAGAAATGTCACAGATAACACCCCATGATAGGTTCGTCTCAGGGTTGCCATAAGTCAGAAATGACTTGAAAAGATGCAATGACATAAAGTAGCCAGTTTTGTGGCTGGCACGAAACTATCCAGGACAGTTAAAATTCAAGTGGACTGTTGAAAAAGCAATAAAAGGATTACATTTAGCTAGCTGGTGGATGACAAAATGTTACATGTGGTTCATTTGAGTAAGTGCAGACCAATCCACATTTGAGAGTGGGGTGAGAATTATACATTTACCATACTTGTGTTCTGGTGGGGTCTGAACTAAGACTGAGAAAATAAAGAAATTCAGCTACTGTAAATAAATCGGTTAGAACAATGGTTTTTATCATTCTATTTGGATAATTTGTTTTACAAGTGTTTTGCACTTGTGTTACTCCTTCCCACTGTGTGTACATATATATTTCAGATTGTATGCTTTTGGCAGGGCTGCCTGTGTTGCTGTTGTTGTGATTGTTTTGCTTTGCAACGTGCCGCGTACACTGATGAAACTATGGCCCTTTCCACATGGGGGTAATAAAATGTTTTAGCGTGACGTCTGACGGTGGTCTTCCATACCTTAGAATGCGCTGAGTCGTCTTTAATTTTTCAGTTCCACACCTCAATCCGCGCAGAAACGCCTCCAACTGCGCTCGCACATGCTTTTTAAGGCCCTTTCCACAGGGGGGACGGGGAAACAGGGCGGCACAAGCAAGGGCGGAGCTTACCTGGAAGTGTGTTGCTCCGTCCCTGCAGGGAGTGCGTGTTCACCGCTCCACACGCCGGTGAATTTCAGCGGCGTTCAGCAGCGCCCAAAATGGTGGCCAGCGTTCAAACGGGGCGCTGCAATGGGTTAGCGCACTTGCATTTTTTAAAAACCACATGAAATGTGGTTTTTAAAAACACGCAGCGCCACCCCTTCCGGCCGCGCAAGGGCGGTTTGAGGTGTGGAACCTCCACTTTTCAAACCACCCTAGCGCACCCCACAGTGTGGACAACCTCCAGGTGAGGTCGTCCTAAGCCGTTTTTTTTACCCCATGTGGAAAGGGCCTTAAAACTGGAAAAAATGTGGGTTTTTTTCCCCTGAGTCGCGCAATCACGTGCTTGCTCACTTGTATGGAAGCGCAGATTCGCACTGATTTGCCCCTGAGATGAACGGGGGGTGGGCCATGGGCGTGGACAGCTTCTGCAGTTGGTCTGCCCCACAAAGAGCTGGGCGGCGCCATTTTTTAACCCTCGCTAAGAGAGAGCCCACAGCAGGAAAAATAAAAAGCATTGCAGGTATGCTAAATTGGACTTATTTCTTTACTGTCCATCTTAAAATCGCCTTTTGATGTTTCCGTAGGGATGTTGGAGCTTCAGGGGACTGTGGATTTATCGTTTTCATCTGGTCTGGGCTGTTGGGGGTGGGGGTGGGAGGGAATTTCTTGGAAATTCGCCTCTCTAGTAACACTGCCATTTCACAACCCACCACAAACCACTGGATGTTTGAGCCAGGGGGCAAGGGGGGCCGCAGCGGCGGTTGGTGGGGGCCCTTCGGCACCCTGCCCAGAGGGCGCTGGACGGAAAGGGCAGCATGGGCGCCACCAAGAGGACCCGCGGGAAGCCTCAGATTAATGGCGCCTTCAATTTGAAAAAGCGCTGTGGGGATATCATTTAAACAGAATTACAGGTTTGCTAAATTGGGTGTATTTCTTTCCAAAAGCCCCCCCCCATATGCCACCGCGGACGAAAGCGAAAAATCCACAGCCCCCTAAAGCTTCCCAGACCCCCACGGGCTGTGGATTTTTCGTTTTTATAAGGAGTGACATGTGGGGGGAGGGGGATTTTTGGGAAAGTGGCCCCTGTGCTGATGACACTGCCATTTCACAACCCACCACAAAACCGCTGGATGTGTGAGCCAGGGGGCAAGGGAGCTCAAACTGCTCGGCGTCAAAAGAATTACTTAAATGAATGTCGCCTTCACTTTGGGAAAAAGCGCCGCTGGGCTATAACTCATACTCCCTGAAAATGCGAAAACCATGAGGGAAAACGGGGCATTGGGCAGAATGGACCAAAATGTGTGTGGTGGAGTGGCTAGAGCTTGGGACTGCGAACTACTCTGCGCACCGCAGAAAATTGATACTGACTGAGGACGCATACAGTTGAATGCTCCAGGTATTGGGTCCGACTTGCAGTCCGACCACTTGCAGATCACTTGCGTGATTTATTTGCAGTGGGTGTTCTCTGGCCCTTTACTTGAGGCCGAGAGTGTAACACGACCAACATCGTTTGCTCCCACATTACTAGAGCCTGATTGGTGGGCGGTTGGTGGGGGCCACGACAGGGACTGGCTATTGGCAAACACCCCCTCTCAGAAAGGACACGTGTCTTTGCTGTATCGCGGTCTGACAGGATGGGGAGTAGGGGGCTAAGTGGGGTGCTCCAGACAAAGATGACAATCTGCTTTGTGTACACAAACCTCCCCAAAAACCCAAGATTTGCTCGCAGGTAAATTCCCGTGGCCCGTAGCTCAAGACTGGGAGAGGGATGGCCCGGCGAACACTCTATCACAAGGAGCACCTGGCTTCCAGTTCTCCAAATAGCCTGCAGCGCAAACTGGTTGCCTGGCTTCCTTTTCAAAAGAAGCACATGACTCAAGTACTAGCAGGTACTAGCAGGTAGGAGCAATAAGCTATATGTGCATGCCTTCAAACCATGGATTTCCAACTGCTTTCCTAGAATTAAAACTTCAAGGTAGTTTATTCACACATCCCTCTGAAATACAGCCCACGGCACAGGACCATCAAGTGGTGGTCTCCCATCCAATTTTAAATCATAACACACCCTGCTTAGCATCCTAGGTTAACATGGGATTTGGGGCTGTTTACACGATTTTTAAGTACTTTCCACACCTGTGTGGTATGGTGATGTTTCCTTGCTACGGTGGACAGATCCAGGTCAAACTGTAGACTGCTTGCAGAGGTGAACTGGTTATGTGACAACCATTGAAAGCACACATTAAGAAGACAAGTAGCAGGAATGCTTTGAGAAATATATTTTATTAAAAAATAAGATAAAATTTTTCAGCCAACAGAACAGAAAGTCAGCAAAACATAGAACAGAAAGGTTGTAAAGGATTACAGGAGGTTGCTGCTCCTCATCTGTGACTTCAGGTCACGTAATTCTTTTCTTATTTCCGTGTAAGAATATCGAGGGTGGATGACACCTCGAGCAGTCTTCTATCTGTGCAGACTCATCTGTGGGTGGGAGGGAGGAGTCTCAGAAAATGTACATATCCTTAACGAGAAGCACGTAGCCAAGCTTCCATCATGGCCACCCATGTTGATAACTTATCACCAGCTTTGCTGTTTCTCTTTGCAGCTTCATCATCCCCGCCATTAAAGAATCCGCAAGGGTCCTCAGCTCCTGGGGGGATGGACCTGGGAAGAAAGATGACATTGGCAACCAACCACTCCATTTGTGCAACCTTCCACAGAATAATTTATTGATACTTGCCAGCTGTATATGATGATGGGCCCGGAATGTCTTCCAGGCTTTCCTGTCCATTTCCTCCACTGTGGCCACTGCACAGACTGCAAAAGGAAGAAAACCACTCAACGTTCCTGTCAACAATTGGGCGTCTGATTTCTGCATTTTTCCCGAACTAGGTGATTACTCTATTCCAGTGCTACACTTACCTGGCACATCAATCACCAGATCACCATGACCGGGGGAGGAGCCGGCAGGGCTCTCTGCTTGTGCATCCGTGGCTGAAATAGAAATAAGCGGGAACCAATATTACCGAAAACAGGATTTGACATCCTAGTTGTTAATAAAGTTTTCACGCCAACTATGATATTTCACCTTTCCTCTTCCGCTGCACCTCCACCATGAGTTTCCTCCCGGGGCCCGAGGTGTCACCTACAGGATTGTTTCTGGCTCTGGAGAAACCAGAAACAGCAAAGCACTTAACCTTTGAAAATCAGCGGACAGACCTTTGGTAAAGCACATCTGTTCCCCACGTGTTCATCATCTAGGGACAGGGCTGGAAATTTCATTAAAACTGGAGGTATTGCACTTGCCTTCCCTCTCTGGGGTCCCCGCGGACATCAAAATCTTACTGGGTCGCACAGCATATGGATGCCTGGGGAAGTGGCTCATGCTGCTTTTCACTGTGTGTCTACATAATGGGGGAACCAGGAACCCCCACCATTTGATTGACCATCACTTGTTGATTGGGAGGGGGATGGTTGTCAAGGCTATTGGCGTCCTCTCTGCGGCCACGCTAGGAGGGGCGCCCGGCAGACTTCCACAGCCACTGCATGGTGCCAAAGTAGGGAGGCTTCGCTGCATGGGGTGGGTGGCCATTGAAGCGTTCCATGCAGTCATAGAATGCCACCTTAATGGCTTTGAATTTGGAGTTCACCTGCATGGGCGTTATCTAAACCCCTGCCGTGACAACCCCCTTGCTATGGTACCATAGTATTCTCTGTTGGGGGCATTTGGAGAAGTACATTTAGCCCTCCACACCACTTGACCATGGACATCATCTTCCTGGTCTGGAATCACCCCAGAGTGCACCCTCCACGCTCCATCTCTCTCTCTCTCTCTCTCTCTCTCTCTCTCTCTCTATATATATATATATATATATATAGAATTGTGCCCCTTTCTACACTGCCACCTATCTATCTATCTATCTATCTCTGTGTACCTATAAACCCACAAATGGAAAAATAAAATGATATACCTTTCTTAATTGTCCTCCTCACTATATCCCCCCCCTCCTTTCCCTGTCTAAAGTCAAAACCAGAGAGAGAAAGAGAAAGGGGGAATAAAACCTCTTATCTCCACCTGTCTCACCAAAACCTACAAATTAACAAAAGGGTGTCAGCCAGGGAGAGTTGAGGAGAAAAAGTTGGTGAGTCAGGACAAGGAAAAGGAATAGTGATAGGATGACAATTGGGATAAAGGGACAGCAGGGTAATGAAAGGAAAAAAATTATGAAACCTAAGAACTCTAACGCACCATCTCCCTCCTATCTTTCCACCCCGACACGCCCCACAGAAAGGCTGCAGTTCCACCGCCTTCCTGTGGGGGTGCCACAGTGCCCAAGTTCCTGGTGGCCGCTGCGCATGTGCAAAGCGTCGCCGGAAGAGAACTTCGCTGGGGCAACCAGGAGGAAGCCATTCTTGAAGACTGAACCTAGACATGGTCAGCCAAACTTTGTGGAAGAGTTTTTTTAAAGGTGGCTATGGACACCCAGTGCAAGCCAGGGAAATGTGTCTAGCCCTGGAGAGGGAGATTTCAACCCGAGGAGAAGCAGGGCAAAAGGTAGGGGGGGTCGCATGGCAACACTCCAAGGTAAAGGATCACCTTGAAGTGTGCAGGGGGAGAACACCACGAAGTGCCAGGCAGATCTTCAGGAAAGCTACCGGAATATCGAAATATTTGAAGAAATCCAGCCAGGGAGATGGCAAGAAGAGGGCACAAGAGGACACGAAAATGCCGCACGAAACTAAACGGCTGCGGTTGGACTACCGCCATGCGGTCACTGCAAATAAAAGGACAGGCTCGTCCGGGTACCTGTCCCTTCTTTGAGGAGCTATCTCGAATTTTGGGTGGTGAGGTGTGCAGTCCAGCCAAGGGCCATGACAGCTGCAGATTGCAGAGGACAGGGATCACGGAGTGGAGGAGGCTGCAGCATCCGAAGGTATTAATTTTAGAAGGGGTACCCTCATTTTAGGTTTATATCACTAACTCACCTATGCATGTAAATTCCACCCATTAGTTTCTGCCCTTTATGCTCCAAGCAGGTTCCATAGCCAGGAGTTTTTTGGATGCCCCAGGATACCTCTGATGCGGAGACATCCAGTAAGGCAGGTTGTTAGTGTGGCAACAAATGTATAAGCTTCGACATATCTCCCTATAGGTAACAGATACATAGTGCTGGGCATGATTGCTATAAAGCTGGGCAACAACTCTTTGCCCTCTTGAAAGAATGCTTTGGCAATGTGCATGCTACCTCAAAATTCCTGTTTCTACTTAATCACTAATCATAGCAATAGCAAATTGTTTTGCTCCACAAAACGAACAAGTTGTCTGAACTGTTTGATTCCTGTGGGTCTCTTGGTATGCTAACGGTATGGGAGCATTCAAATGGCGCACAGTATGTGCTGGTCCCTTCAGCTTGATATCAATGTGTATAAGTCACATACGTTGCCAAGGAAGGCATGCCCTTCCATTTGCATTGCTGATTTGCACTGAACCCTGCACACCCCTTCTGTGAGTCACCATTTGCACAGCCAGTGAACCAACCACACACTAGCACACACAAACACATGCTTGGAAATGGCTGGGAATCTTAATTGTACATTGATTCACAGGCATTCCAAAATGAGGTGTGGGGGGTTAATGGCGGCAAGGGGGGCCACCAGGAGCCATGCAGAATGCATTCTCAACAAAACTGTACTTTCACGCCTCATAACCTCTGCCCCAATGCAGGCATAGACGACCAGCAACACGCCAGTTCATCCTGCGACACCTAGAACAGCAAATGACAGCACCACTGGTACAGGTGAGTTTTTTACCACCACCCTTACTCCACACCTTGTCACCTTAGCACTAGAGGTGCTGCCCAGAAATTACCTTCCTGCTGAACCTTTTGCACAACAGTCAAGCCTGGTGTCTTCTGTATGAGCAATCATGACATTCAAATGTCCAATTGTTTACATGCGCAGTTCCGTTTGTATCCCTTCTCCCTGCCACATTTTCTAAATTAGGTATTCACGTTAGATGATCTTGTTGCTGCCCAGCATGTAGTTTTATGAGGCCTGACAGAAATCCCATCTAAATACTATGTTACATTTCTGTCACTTCAAAAATCACATCCCATTAACCACTACAATGTTACTTCTGTTTTGCTTTCAATCTCCCTGAGATGAGGCAAGCAACAGTACACCAGAGGGTGACCCGGCGGCACCTGCCGCAGGCTTGTCTCCCCGGTCCAGACTACGCATGTCGCCGCCATGGACCAGGTGGCGAGGGCCGTGACTGTGAGAACCTTTTCCGCTGCTCTATAGCTACCATGGATCTCATACGTGAGCAGCAGGAGCTCAACAGGAAAATGCGTTCCAGGGAGTTCCAGCGTGGAGGACCTGCCACGGCGACGAAGAACGCAAGTGTTCTCTCTGCTTAGGGAGTGTCAGGGTTATGTCCACGTTGGATGCAGTGAATGAAGAATGCTCAGATGCCTCCCAGGAATGATGGCAGTGTGGTTTCCGAACAAACCGAGCCCGAACCAGGCCAAAGCCTTGCTATGGGGGGAAACCCCTCGACCTCCTCCCAGCAGCAGGCAGCAAGAAATTTCCCAAGGGTTAAGAGACCCTGCCACAGGTAAGGCCTGAGAAATGCATCTCCCACCTACCTGGCTGTTTGGGTAGGTACAAATATGCCCTCGTTAGTTGTTATATAGTTGCTGGCAATATTCAACATCTAACTGGTCAAATTTATGTTTCCTATTTCTCCTATTAAAGGGGAGTTGCCATATATCTTGTTTTCCTTTGAAGGCAGTAATATTTTTTGCCATTAATATTGCTTTTAAGTTTTTGAAATAATAAAAGTAATCCCTGTTATCTGAGCAACAAAACCAGTGTAAAGTTTATTTGTAAAAGAAAAAGTATCTACAAAGGGGGGAGGACCGTGCAAATTGCAATTACAAACAAGGAAGAAAACTACAAATCTAGACTCAAACATGACCCCAGCAATCAGCTCACGATTGCATTTCTAACTGTTTCCCCTTCACGGAGCCTCCTGGCAGAGCGGTGGAGTCGGCAGTCATCACATGTTTGGTGGAAAACTAGGAGGTGGTGGGGGGGACTGGGCTGAGGTGCAGGATGTGGCCCTTGGACTCACAAATGTTGTGGAAGACCATGCAAGCAAATATGACTGGAAGGTAGTTCTTTGAGCACAGTTAGGGGAGCTGAGAGGCAGCCGCACTGTGCCTTGAGCCTTCCAAAGGCCCGCTCCACATGTTCCGGCAGCGGTTGAACACCCTGTTTATAAGCCAACTTCCTTGGGTCCATGGCCCCTTCATATGGCTTCATCAACCACCTTGACAGGGGGTAAGCCGCATCTCCGAGGATGACTGGATCAGTGGCAACGCCATTCTGGTGATGGTTAGGTTCCCCGAACATGCGTGCCACCTCCATGGCGTGCCACAAGGAGGAGTGATGGAAAACAAATGCATCCTGTGTTCTTCCTGTAAAGCCAAGGACAATCTGCAAAAATCTTACTTCATGATGGTACACCATCCCCTGCAGGAGAATGGAGAAGGAGCTCTTCCAGTTTATGAACTCTTCCCTTCCTTTTGGTGGCTGCACAGGAATGTGTGTACCGTCAACCGCGCCGATGCATGGGTAAATCCCCATGTGATGGAATCCATCCATGACTTGAAATGGGTGGCAATAAAAAAAAAAAATTATTCCTTTTAAAGTACTATGCAGTGCATGGCCAGTGCAGGGATGGTGACCAGACTCATTTTGGGCTGGATCATGTGGGCTGGGAGACGTAGTTGTGAGGAGAAGGGAGGGAGGGAGGCAAGGATCAATCTAAGGTGAGAAGGGGGAAGGAGGGGCACGGACGGCCACACGCGTGGCATGACCATGGCAGGGAGAAGGGATGGATGTAGAGTACTCACTCTGCGACAGTCTCCAAGGGAAATGGTAGACGACAGGAGGACCTGCTCTAGACAAACCTCGATGACAATCACAGCGACTGTGGAGATCCCCAAGCCGAAGGTGTTCGCCATTTTCCGATATATAAGTGGCGTTGTCAACCACCAGACAGTAATCGCCACTCTCTCCTCCACAGATATGGGTTGACGCATTTCTGTGGCTTTTCTCTGAAGTGTGGGAAGCAGACGGTCAGCAATCTCGAAGAGGGTGGCTTTCGTCATACGAAAGTGGTAGAGCCACTGGTCGTCATCCCATTTAGCAAGCACCTCCTCGGTCCACCACGTCCTCTGCATCCTCTCCCTGACCCACCACCTTCTGGGGCGTGGGAGACGCCGCGAGTATCCTCTCAGAAGAGGCGCATAGAAAACGTCCTCCTCCTCATGGTTGCGATAGAGCCTGGACCTCCTCGCTCGATGTCTGGCCCACTGGTCTTGCATAGTGGCCACCACTACACCCAGAATCGTGACAAAGGGCCCCAGGAACCTGACCAGGTCATTGAGAACCTCGTCCTTCATCGCAAAGCCACAAACAAGCCAGAAAATCAGCGAAGCAGGAAGCACAATGGCAGGCACCATTGGGGGGTGGCAGCAGGAGGTGAGAGGCATTGGGGGAGGACCTTGATGGCTTTGTGTACGTGCACGCGTGTGCATGTATGTAATGGCACATGTACATAATGACGCAACACGCCATTTTTTTTAATAGAAAGCAGCCTATCACAGCCATAGTGGGCGAGTTTATGCTAATAGCAGGAGTGGTCATGATGGCAACGTGTGGATCTATGAACCCGTGCTAAACTGGTTGAAACATAAGACGTATGGATTCAAAACGCGTGTTAACGCGGATAAAAAAAAAACGGAAAAACCGGCCGGAACTGTCACTGCACGAATTCCTCTCTTCATGTGGAAAGGGCCTATGTAAATAGGTGGTGGTGGTGGTGGTGGTGGTGGTGGTGATGGTGACAGAGTCAGTGTGCTTCTGTTGGTCAGTTGACATGGCCTACTGAGGCTTAATCATAAGCAGCTGCTATGTCTGAACACTTTTCAAATTCAGTTTACAAGAGGAATACATATTTTTTTTGGCCTAAAGGGCTACTTCTAGCACTGGCTGGAGGGTCAGCTATTGTCTCCATGTGTGTCATGCACACACAGAGAGAAACACACACAAACACACATATTTACCACACATGTCAGCAAACAGTGATTGAGCGTTCTTTGTCTCCCTCTCTTATCTGCTGAGATATAGAACCTGGAGGGGGATAGTAGAAATGAAAGTCTTCTCTACCAGGGAGGAAACGCAGCAGGGTCTGTGAGAGCTGAGAGTGGGAGTCACCTCGCTCTTCACCAAGTTCACGGTCCCAGTAATACTGGTAGAAGTGTTGGAGCATCTTCACCAGTACCCAACACTCATCTGATCAGCCAGGCTGGCAGGAGCAGCTGAAATTCTCACGCAGTCCAAAATGTACAGATGGGTAGCAGGTTTTATAGAACTTGAAAATGAACAGAATGCTGAAATAATCAAGAGGCCAATGTGTTGAAGTTCTATAGAAAACACACATCTAGGGAAGAAATTGGTAGATGCAAATGAAATGATGTAATTGTACAAACTTCTACCATGGCATGGAAAACATGGATTCTGTAAAGTCTGGAGAATAACACTTCATGCTGAAGAGGAAACAGTAAATAAATGTATGCATGCAGGGTATTACTCTTGGAAAGCATTTTTTTTTCTGCTCTGCCCAGATAGTTCACATACATTTTCTATTTGCCTGCTTTATAGATTTCACATGTACATCTAGCCGACAGAGATAGCTGCTGAGGTAATCTGAATGGCAGCACATGCACCAAGATTAACATTATGTCCCCAGATGAATGTTATGTCAAGGTAGCTTTACTGAAAGACAGGATGCCACAAAGCGAGCCCAAATGAATGAATCAGCAAATGTGGCTGTCAGAGAGAAATTGCCCTGAGTTTTGTAGATAAAAAAATTAAGTAGCTGTGTCACCAGAACATGCAGTTTTGTAGGGAGGAACTCGGTAGCAGGGACACAATTTTTAGGTGGAGGCCCAGTTATCTGTTTAAACAGAGGTATTCCAAGAATGCCATGTTCCGTAAAGTAATAGTTTTCTGTGAATTCTTTAATCTGTCCCTTCATTAGTTTTCCTAGGGTGGCTTAAACCACACAGATTAAAATAAACAAACAGTATTAAAAGTCTATAGAAGGAAAAGACAAGAAATTCTAGGAGAGGAAGGGAGCAAAAACAGTTCTCAAACCAAAATCTGGGTATTAAAAGTCTGATAATATTTAGAGAAAATAGCAGCTTCTTCTGTATAGGAAAGAGAGAATGTTATAAAATGATGAGGAGAGACCACATTGCTCCTGTAACATAAAAAATATATAAGAACACTCATCTTTATTGTTGGAAATACCTTAAAAGGTGAGAAGAGTACTTTTGGAATACCGTACTTGTGTACAGAGAAAAACTGGTAAATGATACACAGAATAATAATAGCTAAACAAACTATTGGATTTTATTCAATGCTTCTTCTAACTCATAAACAAGTATGTGAAATGGTCACATATTTGATGGTAGCTGTGAAATCAATTTACACCAGTAGATAGGTGATTTAAGTGGTGTATCAATGGTTGGGGAAGAGAATGAGGGCATTGCACACATACACGCATAAAAATCCTGTTTCTCCAGATGACCTTCAATCCTCAAGTTTCTAGTGTTGTAGTAACTTAAAACTCTAATTGAGCTCTTTGAAAAACATTTTATGCACCCAAAAAAGGAAAGGGGCAGGAGAAGTCACCAAGGGAATGCAGACACTGCAAATATAAGAGTTCTAAGATATGAACAATCTTCACTGGCTCATTTTCCCTGTCCATTCCACCATCCTAAGCAAACCAGAAAGAAAAGACAGCACTGGAAAAGTGCAGAGTAAAATGTTGCAGATTTGCATCAGTTATTGTGTTGTTAAAGTCTGGTGGAGGGATGCTTGTTAAGCATCATTAGCACACCCTTTGGTACACGTGTGACAGTGTGACAACAAGACAGGTTTCAATATTAGTGATACTTGGCATCTGTATCCATGGGTCTTTAGTTACAAGATAGTATGAGACAGCCATGATTGAATACAATAAAAAAATTACACACTAGTAACCATAAAATCACACTCTCAGCCTCAGAAAACCCCATGATGTGTCTGCCTGAAGGCTGCCATAAGTCAGAAATGACTTGAAGACATACAACAACAACAACAACAACAACAACAACAATCCAGAAATGAAGTAAGAATGTATATGTTCAGAGAAATAAGATTAATCCATTTAATTAAAGTTAAGGTATAAAAGCAAACAGAAGTATTAGTACAGAAAGAGAGCAAGGCAGGAAAAGATGAAAATGGTGGAGATAATCCAGTATTGAGGGTTTTTTTCTCATGAAGCCTCTGTAGAAACAAGCCACGCTGAATTCAGGGAAATTTATTCTTCATTCGGTGGGGCCAGGATTTCATTCTCACTTTTATGCTTCTGGTATGCCACTTCATCTCTTTCCACCAGATATGATACCAAACAAACGCATCTCACCCACCGCTGATTTCCTCTTGATCACCTACATGAGAAATTCACTAACCAAATGCCCCATACACTTGTTTAGTCCCATTCCTTAAAGTCCTGCTTCATCCAAAAACCACAAGATTAATCTGTTCAGATGTAAAGGATACCAAAGCATTGTATCAAAAATGTGAGATAATTCTTTATTTTCTTGTTAATTGAAAAGTACGCAGAAAGCCAACAAAACTATCCCAGAGCTAAGGAAATTGAGCCATGTTGCCAACTTTATTGATAATTCTATATAGAGCCTCTTTTACCTCTCTGTTTCTCAAGCTGTATATAAGGGGATTGACCATAGGGGTTAAGACAGTATAAAAGAGAGAAAAGATGTGATGAAGCTCCTTCAGTGTGCTTGTTTCTGGAACAATATAGACACTGATCAAAGAGCCAAAGAAAAGTGTTACTACAGTGAGATGGGATGAGCAAGTGGAGAAGGCTTTCCACCTTATGGCTTTGGACTGGATCTTCAGAATGTTGATGATGATCAACACGTATGAGATCAAAGTAAGCAGAAAAGGACCTAGGGTATCCATGGAAGCAAGGATGAAAGTTACAAGTTCCACTGTGTGTATATTGCTACAGGAAAGCTTTAACACTGGGCCAAGATCACAAAAGAAATGGTTGATTTCATAGGATCCACAAAATGATAGCTGTACCTCTAAAGATGTTATGATTGTGTTGCTTAGTAAACCACTTATCCAAGAACTGGTAATAAGCCAGAAGCAAAGTCTGCTGTTCATCAGAGAAGTGTAGTGCAGTGGTTTACATATGGCTAAATAGCGATCATATGACATCACAGCCAGGAGATAACATTCTGTAGATGCTAAGACCCCAAAGAAATAGTATTGCACAAGGCAGCCATGAATGGAAATGGATCTATCACCGGTCAAAAGGCTGAAGAGCAACCTGGGCAGGATGGTTGAAGTATAGCAGATCTCCAAGCAGGACAGGTTCCCCAGGAAGAAGTACATGGGGGTGTGGAGGTGCAGATCAGCCACAGCAAGCACAATGAGGAGGAAATTCCCAGCCATAGTAATCACATAGATTATAAGCAATATCAGGAAGAGAAGAACTTGCAGTTCTGGGAGATCACCAAATCCAAGAAGAATAAATCTTCCAATGGTTGTTTGATTTGTCCTGTTTTGAATTTTCTGTAGGAATTAACAGATTATATGAGACAGAATGTGTTCTATGTATATGTGTGTGCATATATACACATACTAGTGATAGCACCTGCTTCCAACAGGGTTAAAAAATTATACCAGTTCTCATCTCTCTTTCTTTCTCTTCTCTCCTTCACCTCAATTATTTCTTTCACATTGCTCTGCTACTATCCCTCCCTTCCTCTCTGCCCTGATAATCATTTGGTCTGTACCACCTTCAATTGTGCTTCAAACCCCTTCTTCCTTTCCCCTGCCATGCTGTTTCTCTTCTCTTCTCCTTAACTCTTTTCTTTCTTTCTGGTCCTTCCTCATTTTCATTTTCCCTATTTACCTAGAGAACCAGCATGATAGTGGTTTAAGCGTTGGACTACAACCCTGGAGATTAGGGTTTGATCCCCTGCTCAGCTATGGAAACCTACTAGGTGACCTTAGCCACATCACACACCCCATGACTTTAGAGTCACCATAGGTCGAAAACAACATGAAGACATACAACAACAACAATTCATCACTTGACTCCTCACCTTTATCAGATACACTGAATCTCTCTCTTGGGTTTACCATATTCTAATACCCAAATCCAGACCTAATGAGCAAATTATCATGCAAATGGTTTGTTCATTATGCAAATTGTGTGAGTGGGTCTTGAAGGGATTGACTGCACACCACTGATGAGCTATTAGAGGGAGTCTATTTAAAGTTTATAAACAGTAACAAGAATCAGGACACCACAAAGTCTGAGAACCTGCTTTAAGCATCTAAAATTACCCAACTGCACCTATGCTTGGTGATATTATTATGATTAACAGCATGACCATCACCACCATCACCATCTTAATAAGAATGTCACTTAATGTTAAGTGTTTCTGGTCTCTAACTTACCTACAGCGTCTTTAATTTCTCTGGTAAAATTACAAAACTCAATCTTAAAGTATGTATGAGCTGTAGAAAAGCCATTATAAAACTGTTAACTTTTTAATCTTTCAAGTCACATCTTTTTTGTTTTATGACACTGATACTCTGAAGTACAGGAAATAGTGTCATGAAATTGGTCCAGGTAGGGAGTTAGTATATGCGCAGATGAATGTGCAGGTAGTTTCCTCTTTGCCGCACTCTAATTTTGACATTGCAAATTATGGCCATTTCTGAGGTGGAATGCATTTTAAAATGAGTGTGTAGTCATGTTCATGTTTTTAATTTCACCCCCTTCCAACAACAGATTGCCATGAACAGAAATGTTTCACTTAGCTAGTACAGCTAACAGTCACTAATAGAGTCTTGTCTAATCCCATTTTTAAAGCTGTCTAAATCAATGGTCATAACTGCATCCATCCATCAATTAATTAATTATATATTGTGTGAAGAATGCAGGCTGTCGTAGCAGCTTTCCCATTGGAATGCTTCTACGTGAACACTCATCTCTACTCATAGAAATCTAGGATGTCAGGCAGAAGCCAAGGCAGGAAATCTTTTCTGAGATGTTATTTCCTTATATGCAAGGATGTTTCTAGGTGGAGACGCATTTAATCAGTGCAGTTCAAAGAAGGTCTTACTAGTTAATTGTGCTGTATAAACTGGTATCCATTCAAACTAAATTAGGAGGAGGAAAATGCATCTTCCATACAAAACCATAATAAATACTGGCCACTGCTGATGGGTGAGATGTAGCCTGATGTTTGAAGAAAGAGAATTCCAAAGGCAGTGACTACACACCATTACATTCTTTGCAGGTGACTTAGGGTCAATAGCTGTTTGATACCAGCATGCCTGCACAGGAATATTCCAGGAATTATGGCTTTTGCAAGATGGAGCAGACTGAGAATTGTGTTTCTTTCCATTTTTTTTAAATTATTTTTAAAGAACGTACCAAAAATCCACATCTTTCAAAACTTTGACAAAAGTGATCTGCCAACATTTAGATGCTGATGGAGACATGTTTGCATGTTTAACTCCTCCCTTGTAGCAAAATCTGAGCTAAGTTTCAGCTCTTATTGTATGATAGCCAGATAATAATCTGCTGAAGCTTATAAATCAGAAATCTTCATAACTGCTCATTTCATCACTCTAATTATTTTCCTGCAGATAGTTCAACTCTTTAAACCCCACAATCAGAATGGAATGCAAGCAATCTCTGTGCAAGACTTCTGAGTCCCTCTCTAGTATAACTGCTAAGGAAAACACCCAAGAAAAAAAGAGAGAGAGAAAAGAAACTACATTGCTAATAGGTGCATCATTGTCATGTCTTCAACCTGGTTCACACATACTAGATAAGAGGCTCAGAAATTTGTTTTGATCTGATCAGTTTCATAGGTGGTCAAGCTCCATAACAAAGTCAATATACTGTAAAAGTTAGGGATTTGGACTCCTTAGGAGATCCAGGTTCAGATCCCAACTTAACCCTGAAACACAATGGATGACCATGGGCTAGTGTCTCTCTCCCTCTCTCTCTCTCTCTCTCTTTCTCTCTTGGTTTGACTTTCTCACAGGTTTGCTGTGAGCATAAAATGGTAGAGAAGAGAGTCATGTATGCTACCTAGAGCTCATTGGAGGAAAGGTGAAATCCTAACAGAATTATTAAATTAAGTAATATATTCATTAGTAGCAAAGTCTAAATAAGTACATGAATATATTTCTGCAACAGGAGTACAAAGAATTGCCAAGAGAAAGATATAACATAAACATGTGCCAATTCTCTTTCTTAACATCTGAAAGCAGACAAGGGTCATTTCATTTTCATTGTTCAGCCTTCTGTGATCAAAATGAAAATAAAAAAATTCTAGGGTCATTAGGGAATAAAGTAGTCAGCCCTCGCATTCACTAGGGGCAGAGGACCCTCGCAAAAGGGGGGGGGGAATCACACACAAAAAATATGTGTGTGTGTCTGTGGGAAGGGAACCAAGGCATGGTGGAGAGAGTGGCCACCCAAAGTTCAAACCAGGTCAGGAAAAGGAGAGAGAAAGGGGGTGGATTGGCATTGTGGCCTATACTTCATCTTTCCCAGCTATTTCTTTCCTTCTGTCTGCGAGGGGCATCAGGATAGGGTTTGCAGTGCCAAGAAACTGGTCTGGAAACTGTCTTTAGCAAGCCAGGCAACTGCTGGTGGAGGAGAAAGAAGACCAGAGGTGAGCTTTTAAAAGGCTGCATAGCCAGAAGGGAAGGTTTCCCCAGAAAAGTAGTGCCTGAAGTGGGCAGGGGGCAGAGGTTAGAGAAACTTACAAATAAAATCCGTGAAAGTTAAACCCACAAATGTGGAGATCCAACTAGAATTTCATTATGGAGTACCAGTTAACCATCCTTGGGTTTGATATCTGAGCAAAGAAAGCTGGTACTGTTCAGGAAAAATAAAACAGCAAAATTCACTAGTATCAACCTGAAAGCAGTATTTGAATTTACCATTTTCAAAGCAAAGTGTATTCTAACAGTAGCGTTGGCACAAGCCACATGATGCGACGTTGCATCCCTATAGAGATAGAGAAATGGGATTCTCACAAGATCCCACACTCCAGACAATAGTAAAATCGCTTTCTGGAAAACCTCTCTTTCTGCTTATGTGCTGAGATGAGGAATAGCTATCATATAAAATGGCTTTACCTCAAAGTTATTTTCATTTGGAGGATGAATATCAGGCATACTTGTTTCATTCCCCATTTCTGGACTTGGGAATCACCACACAGGTTCTTGTCTTTTTTTGTCTTTTGTGCATTGGCTCAGCTCCCAAACGGTTCTTTTTTCACTGTACCAAACTCTTAGAATCTTAACTGATGACTGACTGAAACATCACAGTTAGCTTGTGCATCTTGTTACCTTCTTCTTAGTCTTATATATTTAATAATTATTTAAAGCCATGCACTGCCTTCAGTCAGTCAGAAGAGTGTGATTTGTTGGCAATGGACCATGTTAAGTGCAATACCTTTGCTGTTAAGCCTCTCATAGAAGCAATGAGAGAGAGAAAGAAAAAAAGAATAATGGCTTCTCTCAAAGGAGGAAAGAAACCAAGAGAATTGTTACCTCAGAGGATTGTTTTTTCCTGTAATGGATGTGATTACTTCATATGTTAGCTAGTAAGAAAAGCTAATCACCTACCTAAGCTCTCAGAATCCATCCATGATCTATGTGGGACTTTCTATAATGCTAATCATTTTAAATGAAAAATTTGGACTAGATTTTCTATATCTCCAGGGGCAGTAACTAAAGGGAGAGATATTTTTGAAGTCTCTCCCTTGAATCTAGGAAGCAAGATCATTCTACAATTGTGAGGGTCATTGTATAAAGGAAAGGCATCATTCTGGAAGAGAGGTCCTACATCCTGTTATCACTGCATGGTAAATTGAGTTTCAGTTGCTTACACAAATTAGATCACACTGTCACCTTCAGTGAAAGATCTGTTTTAGAGATATGTGTCAAATTCAGACAGAGTCCAAAGTCTGAGGTGAATTGAGACCCTTCAGGCAAGTTCTAAAGCTTCTTGAGGCAACCAAAACCAAAGTGTCACTTGCAGCTTTGTTTGGGTTTTGGACTTAGGGCTCACATGTATCAGCAGCATTCCTCACAAATTCCACCTTACTGTGATCTACATTCTGGGTTGATGTGCTGCCACAGCCATCTGAAAGTTCAGTTGTATCGTTCAGTCTTCCTGAAAGTCAATCTCTTTTTCTTGGGCTTCCCTGTTTTGGCCACCATCTCTGAGTGAGAAAGCCTCATACCCTCCTTCATCCTCCTATCCTGTTGATCGTTGTTTAAATTTAGCTAAATAGAACTTGTCTTCCTACCAGCTCCCAGGGGTGTAGCTTGGCACAAGAGGAGTAAGGCCAGGGACAGGCAGGGTGACAGCACACAGGGGCAGGCAAGGAGTGGCAGCACCCCAAAAAAGTGGCACCCAGGGAGTATCACCTCCTTGCCCCCCCCATTCCTATGCCACTGCCAGCTCTGTTAGAGCAGTAGCTGAAAGAAATCCTAGCGCACTCTTTACCACTTAGCTAAAGCCAGTTTGCCCACCATTAGATGACTGTGTCTGTCTGGTGAGTGTGTTGTTTGCAAAGTTGCCATCATAGCTTCTCTTCTTTCTGTCAGTCCTTTCTATTCCTCACTCTATTCCTCACCCTCCAGCATCTGGCATCACCAGCTGTTTCTCCATGGTTCTCCCTTCTGCTATCCAGCTAGCTATTCTCCTGGTATTGACACTGTAGCCAGAATTCTTCAAACCTTCCACTCTGCCAACTGGGAAGGGGGAACCAATTTCCATCCCCTCAACCCCCCCCCCAATGGGTTGTACTAGTTCATTGTGGCACACCAGAAATGATACTACCTCTGGTTCCCACTCTTGGTCAGTATTTGGCTGAAATGGAATCTTGAGAATAAAGATGTTAGATTTCCAGAAATATTTAAACATGGAGAAATTTTTTTTCCATTTATTTATTTAGTTGGAAAAAACTAGACCTTTTTAGAATTTAAAAAAAATGTGATATTCATAGCCTTTATAAATTTAAAATTACTGCATTACCTTAAGAACATAAAATGCATTATGCATAATCAGTTTGGCATTCATTTATCATTTTTGGTACAGATGAAGACCTGACCACCAAAAAAAAAAACCCTAAAAATAAAAACAGGCAAAAACCACCAGCAGAGGTAAAACAAAGAAAAATATTTTCTCTCCTCTAGTCTTCCAGAGTGTCAAGCAGATATAAAACACTCATTCTCATATAAGGAACTTGGGGGGGGGGGAATGAAACCAAGCCTAGAAATTACCATGATGTTATCCTGTAGATTTACATAAAAAGTTAGAAATAATTTTAGTGGAGTAAACATATGAACACCTTGCCTTAAACCTTTTGTTTATCATTCTAAAAGAAAATGACCTTTTTTAATTTCATTTTTTCCAATATTCAGGGGGAGGGATTGAGGAAAAATGGGGGAAATGTTCTTTTGTTGTTGTTTTCCTCAACTTTGACAGGTCTAGGTTGGAAGATGGGGTGGAGCCAAACTACTGCATCTGGTGCAAAATTGTCCCAAAATTACTCATGAAATTCATGGAGGGGGATTCTGGAGGCTTTGAGGGGACTCCCTGGAAGCTTCAGAAGCAGACTTTGGTGTCTCCTTACGGCCTGCAAGCCACCCTTTTCTCATCCATAAGAGATCTGGTTTGCTATAGAGAAACTGAGGCCCTTTCTGCACGCGGCGAGGGAAACGCTCCCTGCCGCTACTCACCGGCTTTTTGGTGGGTCCGTTTCGGTCCGTCCAGACGAGGAGCAGTGCAAACTCGTCGCTCCGCACTGCTCCGGCGTCCAAAATGGCGGCTTCCAGTTGGTGGAGGCTCCCCACCAACCGCTGAAGCTTCCCAGCCTAAAGCCCGCCCCCGGCAGATCTGCAGGCTCACACTGGTGCACACCTGCAAATCTGCACCAGAGTGCGGGAACAGAGTGGCGCGCTCTGTGCTTTTGAAAAACCTGTAAAAACAGGTTTTTAAAAAGCACGCTGCATGACCACTTTGGGTCGCTTTGGAGCAGACTGAGGTGCAGAACTGTGACAAGTAGTCCGACCCAGTCTGCTCCCAAGGTGCAGACAACCTCTGTCAGAGGTCGCACCGCACCATTCTACTTACCCCGGGCGGAAAGGGCCTGACAATCAGCATGTTATAGTGGTTTGAGCATTGGACTACAACCCTAGAGACCAGAGTTTGATTCACCCTTCTGCCATGGAAACCCACCTTAGGCACGTTGTACACTCTCAATCGCAGAAAACCACATGATAGGGTCACCTTAGGGTTCCTATAAGTCAGAAACTACTTGAAGGCTCATCACAACAATCTGACTTATGGTTTCTGTAAGAAATTACAGGTCTCAAAAGGTTTTTTGCATACATTTTTCCCTGCACCCCCCCCCCAAAAAAAAACAAGAATTTAGAATTGTTTAATGTTTTGGACTACAACTCCCAGAATCCTTAAGTCACTACATATTATCTGCTCTTATCTCTGGTTTAACAAAGACTAGAGACGTAAGATATCAATTCTTACTCTTTTACATGCCATAGTTCCATATTAAAGAGCTCTACTCCACTCTTCTGAATGACCACTACCATAATATCATGGATACTTTCTACACTACCCTAATCCCAGGCAGATTTTAAAAACTTACAGAGTGACTTCTGGCATATCTTTTGACCCACAGAGGAACTCCATCATATTACAGGGTATTAAAATGTCCTGTATTCACAGAAATATGTCTGGGCATAGACCCATAAATCTTTTTACAGCAGTCAAAGAGCAACAGCCATAAAATACATCTTCACATAAGGAGGAAAATCTACTTTCAACTGCTCTCTCTATCTCTCTCTTTTTTTTTTCCAAACAAGCAAACAAAGGCAATCAACAGCTATTCTTACTTATCTATAAGAAAAGCTAATATTAATGGTATCATGGGACAATTTTCTACCCCAACAAAATAGTCTCCCAGTTTTTGGAAGAGTGCAAAATTGAATGCATAGCTACATTCCAGTCAGTGTATTAGACAGGAAGCTTCAGACAAAGTTAATGTATACTGGAATTCCCAAAGTGTAAATTCTCCAAGTAGGTTTACAACTGAAAATATTGTTTGCATTCTTATTGATGTGTACTATCAATCAGTGTATGAATAGGCTGGATGGTGCTGAGCGCATCAATAAATCTGAAGGAACAAATCTGTTTAAAGACATCCACAAGAGGGCAGCGGAATGAAATTAATGTCACCATATGCGTCTACAATTTGAAAACAGATGTTTTGTTATCATTAGTAGATAACTTTCTTAAAAAATGGGAATTTCGTACAACATGAAACAGTTATCCTGATTTTTTTTTTCTATGCATCCAGTCATCTTTTATGCCTTTCTGGAAAGTTTATTTCCACTAAGGGATGGCACCTGAAGTTTTGTCATCAATCATATTATGGGTCCAACAGATTATGGAAGGGTCAAGGAATTCTTTAAGATGAAACTTTAGAGTTCTAAAACAAAGAACAAGAAAACTGCCTAGTTTGGCACAAGCTGGATAACCCTAGCCCCAAAGCCCCGGCAGCCAAAAAAGTTGCCCAAACTGCAAAAATAAAGTGTTACAGTGCCCATTAATCTGTTTCCTTGTTGTTAATACAAAGACAGAACTACTGAGGTCATTATCATCAATATTTCAAAAAGCCAAGAGCTGCTAGCTAAACGAAGATTGTGGTAGAGTCCCGGAGGTTAGAGCCTTCCTGTTTTTCCCCCTCCCTCTTCCACTGCCCGCCATAGAAATAGTCTGGGCTTTGCTAGTACTGTTCTAACACAGGAAACCAGTCCAAGTCATCAGTGTACACAGCTCTGCTTTCCATCCATTTGGAAACTCCCTGTGGAAATAGCATATATTTGATTATATGAATTCAGAAAAGGGATACCTATAAACTACATATATTTTGTTACCTGCTGCCAAAGGAATGTAAAATTAAACAGATCTCCAATCACTTTTGGAGGACAGAGGAGATAAGGAAGAAAAGATTTCTGCCATAAAGATGCATCAATTGGTGGAATACATACACATTCTCACCAAAAGATATAATCATTTTAAAGGTAAATATTTATGTAATTGTCTTTTGTTGTCATCCTGAGGTATTGTATTGAGGAAGTTTGTCTTTTTTTATTTTTTCAGATTATTTTATTTTATTTTCAATGGCTCATACAGATATCAAGTAATTCCACAGCCTATCTGTTAAATCATGAAACTATTTGATAAGAAGCAGAATATGAGTTAAGTAAATGGGTGATGCACTTTCTGTTCTAATTAATCAGACTGATTTTCTTCTTTCTTTCTTTCTTTCTTTCTTTCTTTCTTTCTTTCTTTCTTTCTTTCTTTCTTTCTTTATATTAGTCCCAAGGTTTAGAGCAGAAGGAGCAGATATATCAGGCAAGTTTATAAAAAGCAATATATTTTTTCCCAAACCAATAAACAGAAGTATCTTTAGAATACCAGCAACAGATTTTTGGATTACACAAATCTTTTTCTGGGGCTAAGTATGCAGAATATTTAAAAAAAAAACCGTATCTACAGCTAGCATCCTGTTAGCAAATAAGTCAGACTTACACCATTGCAACTCACTTTTTGCAAATGGCAGTGGTCTGTTCTGACCAGACAATGACCAAACCTCCCCCTCCCCCAAAAAAAAAAAACTTGTAAACAGCACACACACATACAGATAAACACATCCTTTCCTGTATTGGCAGAGAACAGGGGAATCAGTGCTGATAAGTTTAGCTATTTTCCTGTATTTGAACACCTTCCAGGGATATCATCTGCAGGGGCCACCCAAGGTGCTGCTTTACAAGGTGGGTTTTGGAGGGAGACATAGCTACAGAGAAATAAGCTACAGAAATAACTATGTGATACTTGTCCATCTCCTGATGCAGGATGTCAGTCTATATTTGAGAATCTCAAAGGCACTTGGAGATCTGAGAAATCTCAGAAAGACTGCAGGAATCAGTAATTTAAAAGAACCAGCTAAAACCCATTTTGAGGTTCCAAAACTGCTCCCCTCTTCCCTTCATTACACAGAACATCATTTTAAGTCACAGAACCAAAATACATGTGCTAGTTTACATAGCTTTTGAAAAGGATTAGAGAGAACTCCGTGGTGGAACTATAAACATCATGCAGGGCTGCCCCTACTATTGGGCAAAGCAGGGTGGCACATCGCTGATGACACAAAAAGTCAGAAAATTGACAGTGATTTAGTTACCTATTGCTGTATGTTTACTGCCAGGAGTGGGCACAGACACTCTTTGGATTTTCTGCTTCATGTACCCCAAAATACTTGTTTGGTTTGGCTGTGTCTCCCCGTAGAAGAGAGAAAAGCAGAACTACTGCTCTCTCTCTCTTGCTCTCTCGCTCTCGGGCAGCAAAATGCTTTGGTCTGGCTTTTGGATACATCCCATACCTCTCCTTTGTTTGTACATGGATCTAATATGCACTGAATATCTGCAAGAACAGGACAGGTTGGGCTATGTAGGATCAGAAAAGTCTGAGCTCTGCTACCATAACTGAACACACATGCATATTATCTGTGGTTCAAAATGCAGACAGCTGGGGCGGGGTCTTGATCCTGTAACATTTTCACTGTATACTTGAAGATGATTTCTGTTCCAAGGAAACAATAAGTAATTTTAGCAATCTTGCCGTCACTGAGAACTGCAGTTTTTGAAGACTATTCACAGTTCAAGATTCTTGAACGCACGCATACGCACACACACACACAACTGTTTTGCACAAAGTGTCAGCAAAAAACATTTGGACAGAAATATGACACCTATTCTGTGCAGAATGGAATTCACAGAAAAACTGTGTTTGCTGTGCAGAAAATAACATTTCTGTGCATTCAAACAATGTGTGTTTCAAAAAAACATGAACAAATTTTGCATAAATTTAACCTTGGACATACAAAGATTCTTGTCACTCTAGAACTCTTCTCACAGGGCTTTCTTCACATTTGGGGAAGCCATTTTTGAGAATTTTTGTGATGTTTGTGTTTGTGACGTGAGCAGGGTGGGACTGTGACAACATCAGGTGGAAGTGTTGTCATGTTCCTGCTCCTCTCACTTCCCCATGCCAGTAGGATGCCATCCTGTGAAATGGGCCATAGGAAATGCACATTTTATGCAGATCTATATCCACTTTTTCCCTCTCCTTTTTGGAGATGTTTAATTAGCTACTTCAGTCTCTGTCTGGTAGCTGTGTGTCTCCTCTCTACTTTAAAATGCCACTTTTATACTTCTTAATATACTTTTCTTTCTATAATATACCTTTGTTTCCTCCCTCAAAACTATTACATCTTTCTTTTGCAATTTGTATTTTGTACTTTTGAGTTTTATGAGGAGCTAATAGAGTCTCTACTAGCAATTTAGATTGGGGGAAATAATTTTGGGGACAAGAAAGTCAAGTTGTTGGGGTTATATGTTGAGCTGCAGATTTTTTTAAAAAAATGCAGATAAAATAGAGAAGTAATTTATTCATGTGTGATGATGATGATGATGATGATGATGATGATGATGGTGGTGGTGCATCTTTTTCCCAGTTTGAGACTCAAGATGATTTACAAAAATTAAAATAAACATAGTGAAAAATTAGCAGCATACAAAAATTAAAAGCAATTAAACCATCATCAGATCAATACCAGTTAAGACAAATTAAAAATAATAACAACAACAAATAAAAGTCCAGCACATTATTGTTGTTGTGTGTCTTCAAGTTGTCACCAACTTATGGTTGGTTGCATCAATAGGAATATGGTGTCTAGATCGAGGGAGGTAATGGTACCACTCTATTCTGCATTGGTTAGGCCTCATTTGGTTAACTGTGTCCAGTTCTGGGCACCTCAATTCAAGAAGGATGTCAACAAGCTGGAACATGTCCAGAGGAGGGCGACCAAAATGGTGAAGGGTCTGGAAGCCATGCCCTATGAGGAACGGCTTAGGGAGCTGGGTATGTTTAGTCTGCAGAAGAGAAGGTTAAGAGGGGACATTATAGTCATGTTTAAATATTTGAAGGGATGTCACATTGAAGAGGGAGCAGGCTTTTCTCTACCACTCCAGAGACTAGGACAATGAGCAATGGATTCAAGCTGGAGGAAAGGAGATTGCACCTGAACCTCAGGAAGAACTTCCTGATGGTCAGAGCTGTCCGGCAGTGGAATATACTGCCTCGGAGTGTGGTTGAGTCCCCTTCTTTGGAGGTTTTTAAGCAGAGGCTGGATGGCCATCTGTTGGGAATGCTTTGATTGGTGTTCCTGTATAGCAGGGGGTTGGACTTGATGGCCCCGGGGTCTCTTCCAACTCTATGATTCTATGGCTACCCTGATTTAAACCTATCATGCAGTTTTCTGGGAGGAGAATGTGTGACACACCCAAGGTCACTCAGTGGGTTTCCATGGCCAAGCAGAGAATTGAACTCTGGTCTCCAGGGTCATAGTCCAGTGCTCAAACCTCACACTGGGTCTCCAGCACAAAGGCCTGCTGAAATAAAAAGCATTTTACCTGCTTGCAGAAAGATAGGGAGGAGAGTGCCGGTCAAGACTCTCGGAGAAGGGAGCTTCAGAGCTTAGGAGCAGCCACTGTGATGATACTCTCCCATACATACATTTGCCTAAATACATTTTAATTCACCCTGTACAAAAAAAATAGAAATAATGAGACAGCATCCAGAAATGTATCCTCCTAAAATGCCACAGATTAATTCCATATGTTCATATATCAACACCGTGTGTGTTCTGTTGTTGTCGTCGTCGTCGTCATTGTCATCTCTTCTGTCATTTCTTGTTTGTATTCATCCTGCAGTGGTTTACAACATTTCCATGAAAATCGTTTCAGAGCCAGATGGTAAGAAATACCCTGAAATTTTACAATTTAACAATTGTTAAATAACAGAATATTTCCAAAAGATATTTTTATGTATTTTACTAATATGGCAATAAGAGATACTCTTTAACATGGTTATTTATTGTTTTCATTATGAATGATTCAGTACCCAAAGAGCTTTCTTGTTGTAAAGATGGATCCTCAGGTTGTTCTCTGGAGAATGCACCAACTCAAAGTAAGAGAGAAAGAAAGGGAAATTGTGTTAGCTGACTTACTAATGTCTTTCAAGTTGTGTTTCAGAATCACCTTGATATTCATCAGCAAACAGAAGCTATGAAGAATCAATCTAGTCCTACCGTTTTCCTCCTTCTGGGGTTTGGTGATTTCACTGAGTTTCATGTTTTCCTCTTTGTATTGTTTCTAGCCATCTATATTTCATCTATTATCGGGAACCTCCTAATTGTTTTTCTGGTTGTGGTTGACCAGCATCTTCATACCCCCATGTATTTATTTCTCATGAACCTCTCCTGCTTGGAGACATGCTACATTTCAACTGTCTTACCCAAGATGCTGGCCATTTTCCTGACTGGGGACATATCTATATCCATTGAGGGTTGCATCACACAATATTATTTCTTTGGCATCTGTGCAGCTACTGAGTGCTATTTTCTGACAATGATGTCTTACGATCGGTATCTAGCCATATGCAAACCTCTGCATTACACATTTCTTATGAACAGTAGACTCTGCCTCCAGTTGACATTCATGTCTTGGATGAGCGGCCTATTGACCAACACTATAATTATACCTTTCATCGTAGAGCTTACGTTCTGTGGACCCAATGAAATTGACCATTTCTTTTGCGATCTATATCCAGTGGCAAACCTGTCCTGCACCAATAACCATTTAGTCAAACATGTAACTTTTATTCTGGGCCTCACAGTAACTGTGCTCCCATTTCTACTAACCTTGTACTCCTACATCTGTATTATTCTCAATGTCTTGCAAATTAAATCGAAAGCTGCAAAGAAGAAGGCTTTCTCTACTTGCTCTTCTCACCTCATTGTTGTGACCCTCTTCTATGGGTCAATATTTCTTGTTTATGTAGTCCCTGAAACAGCAGCCTTGAAGAAACTTCACAAAATCCTCTCCCTTTTCTATACTGTCCTGACTCCTATGCTCAACCCCCTTATATACAGCTTGAGGAACAGAGAAGTAAAGGAAGCTTTCTTCAGATCTGTCAGAAGATGCAGCAACAGGGTGTCATAACTTTGGAAATGTTTTTCTGGATATGAAGAAGAGCTCTGAAAAATTTTGAAATGAAGAATTGACAACTTGGATAGGGACCAACGTTTTTAATGAAAATCTTTAAGCTGTGATTGACTCTGATAATATAATACTAGTAATTTTGACCATTAATCTGGAAATTGCCTTGAAAACTCATCTATATGTACCTCTAAATATGACATAATTCCTGAAAGCACAAATAAAAATTCAAAAATTATGATAAGGACAACAAAAGCAAGGGAAAATCTTGTCATTAATGCTGAAATTGAAGATACACATAGTATATTTAGGAATGACCCCACTGAATCCAATGAGGTGTGCTTCTGAGTAAGCACCCTTAGGATTGCACTTTCCAGCTGTAGTCCTACACTGAGTATATCACTTGTTGTTGTTGTTGTTGTTGTTGTGTACCTTCAAGTCATTTCCAATTTATGGCAATCCCAAGGCAAGCCTATCACTGAGCTGTTTTCTGGGGCTGAGAATTTGTGGCACACTCAAGGTTACGCAGTGGGTTTCCATGGCCGAGCGGAGATAAAGTCCATCACTGATGGACCATCAGTCCATCACTGATAACAGACAATGATTCAACATGTTAACTGCCTCACCCAAATCACATGAAAAGAGAAAAGAATTTTGAGTGTCATTTACTATATGAAAGTCAAAGTTTGTGAGTTTGTGGGTGAGTTTGTCTGTTTGTCTGTGTCAGGCAGGTGAAGGTCTGTGTGAGGTGAAGACTTCATATGATTGGCTGGCTGTGAAGATTCTATGGAATCCTGGGGTTGGCAGTTCAGGCAGTGTCCTTTAGAATTCTCAGCCAGAGAGCTCAGGCCAATTGCTATGGAGACAAGGCCTAGCAGCAAGAAGGAGGGCAGTGTATTCCCTCAGAAACCCAAACTCTGTATGTTAATAAGTTTGAATACAGATTGGATTGGGGAATATGGGGAAAAGTTACACGTACTGGACAAGACAGATTGGGGAATTAGAGACACAGGATCTCAAATCTGTGTATTTCAACTGCATCTAATTCCTAAGGTAAGGTAAGGTAAGGTAATTCCTAAGGTATTTCTAACAAGCATTACCTATAAGAAAATAAAATCCCAGGTGATGCTGGGTATATACGCTAGTAGAATATAAAAATGCATTAAGTGCAAAATACTACTTGTTACAAAAATGATGTATTGAAAACAAAAAATGGTGCTATACAAACTTACATCAGTTCTGCAGGTGCTACACATTATATTGCTGACCTTAATTACTGTATTGGCTGGTGTATAAAACTCACTTCCCCCCCCCCCGAAAAATACTGTCTGAAAATGGGTTGCATCTTATACATCAGTGTGTCTTATACACCAGCAAATTTGCCAGTGTATAAATGGGGTGCATCTTATACACGGGTTTGTCTCATATGCCGGCAAATACAGTAAGTGCCAAAACACTTTGTCATGAGTGAATGTTCTTCAGACCACTGTTTTCCTTCAACCACTATTTTATTTGTAATACATGCACCTAACCTATTCCCAAACTACCACCTCTTTAATCTTCTGCTTACAGTATACTTCCTGCATTGTTTGCCTTAACTTCAGATCTCACTGAATGCTGTTTTGAAGTGTGTATTAGTCTTTCATTTCACAGTAGAATGACACATATGGGCAAATATTTAGTCCCATTATGTTCATACGGAATGATATTTTTCCCAAAGTGAGATGCAGATCCAAGAAAGGAGTGGTTTTAATTGCCTAGAGCAAGACATTTTCTCAGGGGTTTTCGTTCTAACTCGGCATCCCAAAAGAAAACAAATAATGCTCTAATAAGCTTAAGATAATCTTCACAATGGAGCCATCATGCAGGAAAATAATGGCAGCAGAAAACAAGTCAGCTACTTTATCATTATTGTATATATTGTAACATCACTGTACGTTGTAAATTTGGGCTTAAACCTCCTAATGGGCCAGATCTAGATAGTGATGTGAAGCTTTCTGAATGTGCCCAACCATCTGAAAAGCCCTTGGAGGACATTTGAATGTAGTACCAGTACATCTACAGAAACCTACCTTGTCCCAAGTCAGTCTGTTAGTCCATCTAGACCAGTTTTATCAATTCAGACTAGAGCACCACTCTGGGGTCATGGACAAAGGTTTGTTTTTGTTTGTTTGTTTTTAACATAATCTGCTTCATGATCCTTTAATTTCTGAGGACTGAATGCAGCCCATGGGCTGCACATAACCCCATGGGACCATTTTTCAAAACCCCAAAGCCTCTAGAGACCCCAGTATTGCCCCGGTCTCCCATTTAAAAATTGACTGGTGAGAAATGGCCAAAATACACACACACACACACACACACACACACACACACAAGGAAACCTGAACCATAACAAAAATTATTCCCAGAACATAAGTGATTTTATATCATTTCTGACCATGTGGCTGACAAGATATTGGAAGAGGGTATAACCCCCACCACTCTGCAATTACCCATTGCTACTTTAACTGAAGGTGCCAAGGATTAAATTTGGAGTTAAACTTCATAGTTACCTAGCAAATGCTTCAATATTAAGCTAAAACACTGGCCAAGATTCTTCACTGGGAGACATATATGTCTCATGTAGCTACATCTCCATAGCTACATTTTCTAGTGTTACCAGCCCACCATGGAAGCCATAGGATACACACACACACACACACACACACACACACACACACACACAGAACAAACACACACACACTGGCAACATGGTCATTCCTGGGGTATCTCTTTTCCTTTAGTGTGACATATAGTGACAGACACCTTCAGGGACCTCCAGGGGTTCATAAAGTCATACAGTCGCAGAATCATAGAACTGGAGGGGGCTTCATGGCCATCAAGTCCAAATCCCTGCTCACTGGAGAATCTCCAGCTAAAGCATCCCCAGCAGGTAGCTGTCCAGACACTTTTTGAAGACATCCAGAGAAGGAGAACCCACCAGTTCTCTAGGCAATTGGTTCCATTGCCAAATCGCTCTTACTGTCAAGTAGTCCCGTCTAATGTTCAATCAAAATACACTCTCCATTAGACCATTAGACCCGGTCCTGCCTCTAGGGCAGTGGAGAACAGGCCTGTCCCTGCCCCTCTGTGACAGCCCTTGAGTTAAAGAGTGTTGTCATGTAACCCATTAGTCTTCTCTTCACCAGACTGAATATGCCCAACTACTTCAACCTTTCATCTTACGTTTTGTTCACCATACCTCTTATCATCCTTATTGCCCCTTCTCTAAATCTTCTTCAACTTGCCTACATCCTTCTTAAAACCAGGTATCCAGAACTGAGTGCAGCACTTCAGATGAGGCCAGAATAGCACAGAAAATAATGGGACTGTTACTTCCCTTGACTTGGAAACTGTGTCTAAATGCAGACTAAATGCAGACTAAAATACCATTCATTTTCTTTGCTGCAGCATCACACTGGTGTCTCATGTTCAAATTATGATTTACAATAATCCCATTGTCATTTTCACATGTAGTACTGCTGAACCATGTATCCATCTTATACCTGTACATCTGGTTTTTGTGCCCTAAATATAGAATCTTGCATTTGTCTCTATCAAGTTTCATTTTATTAGTTTTATTAATAGGAAATATGTTCCTATCTTCCAATGTGTTAGCTGCCCCTCAGTTTTGTACCGTCTGCAAATTTGATGAGGATTCCTTCCACCCTATCATCTCAGTCACTAATAAAAATGTTCCAGAGCAATGGCTCTGAGATAGAACTCTAAGGCTCTCCGCTCAAGACCTCCTTCCAGTTTGAAGCACAACCACTGATGGCAACTTTTTGAATGCTGTTTTTCAAACAGTTATGGAACCATCTGACAGTTTTCCCATCTATTCCACATTTATTCCCTTTGCTAATCAAAACATTATGGGAGACTTTATTAAATGCTTTTCTGAAATCCAGATAAGTGGCATCCACAGCATTCCCACTATCAACTGAACTAGTGACCTGATTGAAAAAAAGATATAAGATTAGATTTGACAGGATTTGTTCTTGAGAAACCTATGTTGGCTCCTACTGATCACTGCATTGTCATGAAGATACTTGCAGACAGACTCTTTTAATCCATTCAAATGTATTTTCATGGTATTGAAGTTAGCTGACTGGTATGTAGTTTCCTAGATCTTCTTTTTCTCCTTTTTTTGAAGACAGGGACAATGTTGGCCTTTCTCCACTCTTCTGGTATATCACCTGTTCTCCAGGATTTCTCAAACATGATGGCAAAAAGTTCAGAAAGTAAATCGGCAAGTTCCTTCAGTGCTTTGGGATGCAGTTCATCTGGCCTTGCAGATGTGAACTTGTTTAGATTAGCTAGGTGATTCCTGACTAATTCTCTAGCACTCTTGGTACATCTCTGCAGATTATGTCCTTCCAGTGAATCCAGCTAAAGAAAAATAGCTAGATGCATTGCCACCAATCTCCTTGCTTTCTGACAAAATAGGAATGTCCATGTTGCAGATGGCTGCATGGCTTACAAGGTCAGATGGTGTAGGGGCTTTTGGTCATTGCATGATCAAAACTGAATTCCAGCATACACAATCAACAAAAGAATAAGCCAACTTACAACATCATAATTTATAAAGCCAACTTACAACATCATAACTTACTAACAGGTTACAAGTCCTGAATTATTTTTAAGGTGAGGTGGAGTGGGCAAACCCATCTCTTTTCATAGGTAAGAAGATCTGTCTACTACTGTCTACTACTTTGGAAAGAAGTTGGCAGTCAGAGAAGACAATACTGGGCTAACTGAACCAATAATCTGGCTAGTATTGCATTGTCTAAGAATTTCATATGTTTCAGCCAGTGACTATCTCTTAAACAGCTGCTAGTTGCAAGTTGTTTTATCACAACAACTACTGGTAAAGATATAGTGAAACCGAAGTTTAAAAGCTGCTTTTGCACTCATTCCTTCATGATCTACCTTTAGTTTTGTGGTTTCAGAATATGTCACAGCCATTTGTGTTATGGTTCCAGAATATGTCACAATTGTGATACAGTTAATATGTTCTGGGTTAAATCTGACTAGAGGCCAGAAAGAGACAAAGATATTGTTCCAAGGATTATAAAAAGGCATGATTGGGCCAAATCGCTTTTGATTATCTGACACATTTTGCTGTTTAGATTAAAACTCCCAAAATCCCACAGCCAGAGTGGTCAATAGCCATGCTGGCCAGAGGATTCTAAGGACTGTAGTTCAAAAAGAAGCTGACCTCTGATGAAAAAAAGATATAAAACTGATAAGTGTGTGTATGTATGCTTCCAGTTGATTGCCCTCAGGTATACTCAGTAGCCATTTTACCTTTGTCATTTTGAAGATGGGTTATAGAATTTTTGGCTCGTTTTTTTTCTTTCCTCTTTCTCTTTTCTTCTCTCTTTCATTCCCTCCATCCCTCCCTCCCTCTCTCTCTTCTCTCTCTCTCTCTCTTAATAAAGATTACTGAATTAGATTGCTAATTCCCATTCTTTTGAAATTCTGAAGGCCACCTAACATACTTATTAGCAGATGTTAATAAAATAACAGAGGATCTGGCCTCATTACTTTTTTTCTGATCTGAAGAACACGGAAGGAAATTCTGTCTGTTAAATCCTAATGTGCTACTCTGTCATTGTTGATGCATTGCAGTTCTCCATCCACATCATCTAATATATCATGCTGTTGACTTTTAACTATTCTAAATTATTATACTTTATTTGTATGTCTTTATGGGGGGGGTTCCAGCTTCTTTCCTTTGCTTTTATGACATGCTCAGGTCTCTAAGACTACATGATTAATCACTGGCTAACTTTCAGGTGGAGAGATACAGTAGCTATTCACCTGTGCAGCCACAAGAACTAGCAACAAGCAACATCTGAGACCCAGGAAGTTGATATTTTTCATCATAATCTCTTCCCTGATCACTACCACAAGTTTTTTTTTAGTCACTGTGATGGCCACATGTCATGAAGAAAGGTGAGATAGAAATATTCCAGGCCAATAATTAGTATTGTCAGTAGAAATATTCCAAACCAATAATTAATATTGTCAGATCAACAACAGTGTATTCTTGATTCCAGTCATAAATGCAAGCTTCCCAGGAATTTTCTTCAGTGCCTCCTTAACATCTTTGTTTCTTAGACTATATACAAGAGGGTTGACAAGAGGAGTCAATACAGTGTACAAAAGAGAAAAAACTTTGTTTAGGTCTCTTTGGGCATTGGTCTTTGGTACAATGTATACAGTAATCAGAGTTCCATAAAAAACTATCACCACAATCAAGTGAGATGAGCAGGTAGAGAAAGCCTTCTGCCTTCCAGAAATTGATGGGACTCTCAGGATGGAGATAATGATGCAAACATAGGACACCAAGGTCAACAGGAAAGGTGGAAAGGCACACAGAGATGACAGTATGAAAACCAAGATGCTGATCATTCTGGTGTTGCTGTGAGACAGACTTATCACTGGACGAAAATCACAAAAGAAGTGGTCTATTTCATTTGTGCCACAAAAGTCTAACTGTGACATGAAAGATGTCGTTATGGTGATTGCCAGGCCCCCACCCAACCAGGAGCCTGCAGCCAGCTGGATACACAGCCTGTCAGTCATGTAGGTAGCATAGTGCAATGGCTTGCATATGGCGAGATAGCGATCAATGGACATGGCTGCTAACAGAAAACATTCAGTGGTGACCAAGATGCCAAAAATATAAAACTGTGTGACACAACCTATCAATGAAATAGACTTGTCTCCTGTTGAGAGACTATATAGCATCCAGGGCAGGATGGCTGAGCTATAAAAGGTTTCCAAGCAAGACAGGTTTCCCAAGAGGTAATACATGGGGGTGTGAAGGCTCTGATCAGACACAATGAGAAGAATTATCAGAAGGTTTCCACTGATAGTCAAAATGTAAATCACCAAAAACAGTAGCAGTAACAGAATCTGCACACTTTGACTAGCACTAAACCCCAGCAGAATGAATTCTATGGTCATGGTTTGATTTGCTCCATTTAGTTTTTGGCAGGGAGACATACAGGCAAGATCTGAAATGGTGGGGAAAGAAAATAAATCATGGAAAGAGATGAGTTAAAAACAGAGTTGCATCAAACTGCAAAATTCAGCAGTCTTAGAGCTCAATCCATTAAATATTAAATGTATTTTTTTCAGCTACATCCATTGCAATTTTTTTTTTAGAATTCAGTTAGGGACATCTGGATATATAAGTATCCCTTATATGTGCGGATTTCTTTTTGGGGGGAACTGCAGAAGGTTGGTATTCCCTTCCTCCTTTTGCAGTGCCCAAAGCCCCCTTTACTTTAAAGCCCCAAAAGGTGCCTCATATGGCCATTCTATGCTTTATCATGAGTTGGAAAGACTGGAGAAGCATCTGCAACACTCTTTAATAGCTGGATACACCATGAGTACAAAAGCACTGCAACCTCCTGGAGAACTCCCTCAGATCTCAGCACTAATGTCACCATCGTATGTCCAGCTATCAGGAGGAGGGAGCCAGACACTTCGCCAATCCATCCTCCTTGCCCCAGAGCATGAAATGTCTGTGTGGGGAAACTTCAGGGGCTCTGCCATAAGTTCGGGGAGGTATATGACTCCATATGTGGATTTTTACATTACACCGAGGGGATGTTGAACAGAGGCTACAGTTTTCTGATAAGTATTATTCCCAAAATTTAGGTTTTGCTCTCACAACCTTAACCAAGACTCAAATTTTCTGGTTGGCATCTCCCAATAAAATATAAAGCTTGATGTTAATTCAAATTAAGATGTTATAAAATTACTGACAGTAAGTTATTCCACACACCAGTAGGGTACATATTCCATTCTTCTCAGAAAATAGGTGACGGTCTGTCACTCACTTGTTGGCTCATTCACTCTCTAGATATATTACTGAAAATTGGGATGCCATAAAACATCTGGGGTGCCACAAAACTTTCTTGTTTTTGAAATATGCCACAAATAAATTCGTTTGTATCCTTTTTCCTATTCAATTCCATTCAGATCAATTTTATTGCATTAGTACAAAACCATAGCAAACAACAAAAGATATTACAGTAAAAATAAATAACTTCATGCTCAGTGCATCTCTGTTCCATTAGCGTATGGATGTATGAATAAACAGTTCAGTACAAAGGTATTCACTCTGATTTAGGTGGGATTATGAAGGCAATACCCAAGAAGGAGCCTTAAAGAAAAATCTGCACTTGGTGGTACTCTTATTTTGTGCAATCAACCCTTCCTATCTACTTGCTTCCTAGAAATGTACTAAAACACAAAGACCAGAATCCAATGGGTTATTCCCAATTAAAGTAGATCCACCTACTCAAATCTTGAATGATGAGTCAATACATTGGTAAATCCTGTTGATTTAGTGGGTGTAATGTAGCTGGGAAGGAACCCGGGGAGTTCTACTCTGTAGCTGGGAGTAACAATGGGTAACAACGGGACACAGGACACAATGGGCTTCATTAACAGTAAAAGAGGGAAAGGGTAGTTCCAGGAACCCAAGCAGTAGCTTGAGTTTGAGCAATGTGACTCATAAGAAATGCCTTTGCAGATTCCGTCTATTATAAGTTCAGGCTAAATAGATGAAAAGTGCCGCACGTAGTGAAACATTAAGATCTTGTGGCAGGAAAATGTGGGGCCTAATTGTTCCTGTTCTGTAAGCATATGTGGACAAGAAGGACTTACCTTTCAGGGAGTCTTCCCTATAACAAATAGTGTTCTGATTTTTGTCATCAAAAAGGAGAAAAAAATCCCTGGTTCCAAAGTCCTTCTTCATTTCAATTCCTAGCACAGGGCTGATACTAAAATCAGCAGAGCTTACATCTGAAAGATTACATATTTTATCTAGCAATGTATTTGTTTTCTATTTATTCTATCAGGGCCTATAGAACTCCTCCTTAACACATTTCATCTTGGAGGAATACGTGATCTCCCTTAATATTTGTGCACAGGGGAACTGCATCTTCTGTTAAACACTATTTTTAAACTATAGTAAGGGTGCCCATGTGAGAGACAAAATGAAGCATTGTTGTCATCTTCCAATAAGAATTGTTGTTGCTATGTGCCTTCAAATCACTTCTGACTTATGGTGATCCTAAGGTGAATTTATCACAGAGTTTTCAGGGGGCTTAGTGAGAGTGACATGCCTAAGGTTACCCAGTGTGTTTCCATGGCCAAGTAGGGAGTCGAACCCTTGTCTCTAGGTTCATAGTCCAACACTCAAACTAGTAACCACAATGGCTCTCCCAGATGAGCCATCCGTATAACATTTCCTTCCAGTCCCTAAATTTCTATACTGCAGCAACTTGACACTTCAGATGAGCATTTAAAAACACAGTTTAGAATCCAAAATAAACAGGCAAAGTTACATAGGGTATGTAAACACAGTGAATATGTGCATTCTAGGTGAGAATAAATTTTAATGTCTCATTCTCTGCCATGCTGTAAATTTAGGGACTGATGGAGAATTTCACTGATGAACAGAATTTGTTGTGGGGGCCTATGCCTTCATTCTCCTACTTGCACAACTACACCTCTGAGGATAGAAAATTTTAAAGGGAAGAAGACCAAAGAATAAAATTTCCTTATGCAGAAAAAAAGGAAATGCACTTATATAATAAGGATGATACCTAGTTTGACCACAGTACACATGAAAGGGCTTTAGGAATCTTAATAGGATACATACTTTACATTAGTCAACAATGTGATGTGGCAGATAAAAAGACAATGTGATTCTAGGCTACATCAACAGGAGTATAGTGTCTAGGTCGAGGAAAGTAATAGTATCATTCTATTCTACTTTAGTTGGAACTTACCTGAAATATTGTATGCAGTTCTGGGCACCACAATTCAAGATGGATATTGATAAGCTGGAATGTGTCCAGAGAACAGTGATCAAAATGGTAAAAGGCCTGGAAACCATACCCTATGAGAAATGGTTTATGGAGCTGGGAGAAGAAAAGGTTAAGAGGTGACATGACACCCGTGCCAGGAGAAGAAAAGGTTAAGAGGTGACATGAGTACACTGTTTAAATATTTGAACGGATGTCATATGGAAGATGGGGCACCACTTGTTTTCTGCTGCTCCAGAGACTAGGACACAAAACAGTGGCTTCAAACTACAGGAAAAGAGGTTCCACCTATGCATTAGGAAGAACTTCCTGGTGGTAAAAGCAGTTTGAATGTGGAATATGTTTCCTCAGAGTTGTGTGGAGTCTCCTTTTTGGAGGTTGCTAAACAGAAACTAGATGGTCATTAATTGGGAGTACTTTGATTATGTATTTCTGCACCACAGGGGCTTGGACTGGATGGCTCTTGTGATCTCTTCCAACTTTATGATTCTATGATTCTATGAATGTTATGTTTTTATTTTCCGGGTAACTTACTGCAAGTAGACAAAGGAGGGGGACTATAACAGTAACAACCCATTAATCTACAATACAGGATAGAAGTGAATGAAAGACTCCATCTAGTGGATATAGATATTTATACACCAAAGTTTCTTTTTACCTCCATTTCTCCACTTGGTTCTTTTTTGTTGCTTGGAAAATAGAAACCCAGATACTAAAAGAAACAACTAAATAAACAAATAAAATAAAACAAACAAGTCAAAATAAATAAATCAATATTAATAACAATGGCTTCAGGTACAAGGAAAGGACTAAAAGCACAAACTCAAGCACAATTACAAATGGAAACAGGCAGAAGGGCTTCTTCTGAAATGGGCTGCGAATCTCAGAAATCTTACAGGAACTTTACAGCTTTAAACAAGAGATGAGATAAGAACTGAAAGACATAAGAGTGGAAATTAAAGCTGAGATAAAAAAAAAGAAATGGAGACTATACGAAAAAGATTAGACAGAGTTAATAAACAAATTAAAACAATGAAATCAGATATCCAAGAATTGCAAGATAAATAAATAGAATTGGACACCAAGACATTAATTGAGACTCAGAAGCAAAAAGAACTTGCAATTAACACGCAAGAACTTAGATACTGAGATAAATGTATTAAATTAAGAGGAATTCCAGAACAGATGGGAGAAAACCTCTACAACAGAATAATTCCTGCACTGGCAACATACATTGAACTACCAGAACTACCAGAACTACCAGATGAAGGCAGAAATTGATAAGATTTTCCGAGCCGGTCCCAAGATTGCGAAAGAAAAAAATTGGCCTAGAGATGTTGTGGTATGTCTAATGAGAAACAGAATAAAAGAAAAAAATGCAGATTAACTATGAATGCAAGTTATTTATAGAAAACAATGAAATAAAGATCTTTAAAGATGTACTATACAAAATATTGAAGAGAAGACAAGAATACAAATTTCTAACCAAACTTCTACAATAACAAGGAATAAACTATAAATGGGAGAGAGTGGAAAGGATCTCCTTTTCTCATAAACAAAGATATAAGATCACAACAATCACAAAAGCAAAGGAAATATTTGGGAAATTGAAGAAAGATCTCGAAAGCGCTCCCAAACAATGGAACAGAAACAAGGAAAGTAAAAAAGAGGGAGAAGCAAGGAATCAAGGGAAAATAGAGGAAAAGGTGGTTCCAGACACAGATCGCAATCAAGACCCGGAGACAGAAAAAAAGAAAAAGAGGAAAGCAAAGTGGATATAGATTTGGATCAAGAAGAAGAACCTCAGAAACTCAAACTAGAATAAGAAGATTTCTATGCGGAAGACAAAGTAATGTAGAAAGAGGGAGCAAAGAAAGGAAAAAGGGAAGGAAAAAAAATAAGATAACAAGGTCAACATGAAGATTAAATTTCAGTCTTGGAATGTTAAAGGACTGAACTCAAGTTACAAGAGAAGATAAATATACCACTATTTACAAAAAGTAAAAACTGATATAATCTGTTTACAGGACACCAGAATTCAAGATTCAGACTGTAAACATCTAAAAAACCCAAAGTTAGGGGAAAGCTTCATATTGACCTTAAAAAAAAGAGATGTAGTGTGGTACATTAATTCAAGATTTCCAGCTGAAGAGATTTTCTGTGACACACAAGGACATCACATAGGGGTGGAAGTTCAATTTCCAGATTTCAAACTGTTAATAATAGGAATTTACTCCCCAATAAATAGAAAAAAAAGACAAATTTTACCAAAAGATCAAAAAAGAATATATCAAATACACTCAAGAAAGAAATCAGGATAACATTCTGATACTTGGGGATATGAATGGAGTCATAGACCAACCCCTAGACAGATCTTCGATAACACATTCTTTGTCACTATTAGATGTCTGGAAACACAAATGCTAAAGGCTACACATTTTATTCAGATTCCCACAAAACAATGTCAAGAATAGATATGTTTCCGATATGAATGTTATGTTTTTATTTTCCAGGTAACTTACTGTTTACTGCAAGACACCTCTAAAAGTTATTCTGCTATGAACCTGTTAATGTTAAGCACTTCACGCTTTACAGTTTAGTTTGATTTCAGTAGCTGTTACATACCTGCTTACATTGGTTTCATTAAAAGGGGAGAAAGTTGAAAACTACATAATATGGGAGAGGTTAAAAATATCGGCTAATGGAACAAAGCTCACAAAGAGGACATGCAAAACTAAGAGCACATAGGAATGGAAAGACTATTCAAAGGTAATTCGAAAATTGTAAAAAGAAAATATGTTTCTTGAGTTTAGGAAATCTATACGAGGAGAAACCAGGAACCCATTCACACTGCAGAATTATAGTGCTACATTCCACTTTAACTGTCATAGCACTATCCCATGGAATCCTGGAAGTGACAGTATATGCAAGGTTATCTAAAATATTCAACCAGGGAGCCTCAGTGTATCAGCAGACTGCAAGCTCCAAGATTCCATAGTATGGAATCACGGTCGTTAAAGCAGAATAATAGTACCACAGCTGTTTAGCATGAATAGGACCCTGGATTGATGATAATCTTTGAAGTTCAGGACTTAGCTCTGTTCAAAATTCACACTTTTTTGTGGAGAAAACATCATTTTCGGTACAGGAAGCAGAATTTTGTGCACAGAAAATATTATTTATATTATTTTCAACACAAAAAAGGTTGCTTTCTATTAAAAAGAAAGAAAGAAAATCATGTGCAAATTTGATATAAAATAAGTTCCCACTCACAGATTTTTCTGAAGTAGAAGAGAAAAAACTGTTTTCCACACAAAAAATACCTCCTGCAAATTTTGTGTAGAATAAGTCCCAAACTGTGAATAGTCTTGAAAACCAGTTTTTGGAAGCCATCTTACAGTATGAAAAAAAAATTGTTTACTCATTACTTCATTGCTTAACATCAGAAGGTCAGAACAAGTACACTTAAATGTATGTAACTGTGCTGAGGCATAGCTCTTGGCATATTCAGGAATCTTAATCATGTCTATTTCCATAAGGTGAACATGCATCTTTACTCTCTCTCTTTTTAGAGATTACGTTAAATTGTGTAAAGACGGGGCAGTGGATAAAGAAAAGTCCATTTGGCATGATCTGGCTCTAATGTCATAAAAAGCTGGCTTTTTGTGAATCAGTGGCAGATAGCCTCAGCCTATTTATTTTTCTGTACCTGCAAGGATTTGTTAAAGTAGCATCTCATGCAAAAATAAAGGTTTTCTCTCTCTTCCAGTATGGTGTAGGAGCTAGTGTAGTTTAGTGGTCTGAATGTTACATTGGGACTCTGGGAGACCAGGGTTTGAAACCCTGCTTAGGCCATGGAAATCCATCCAACAACTATGACCAAATCACATACTCTCAGCCTTAGAGGAGAGCAATAGCAAACCCTCGTTGAACAAATCTTGCCATGAAAACCCTATGATAGAGTTGTCATTAGTTGGAGCTGACTTGAAGGTATGTAGCAAATACAAATCTTTCCCTGCTCTTATGATAATGTGACATATATGAATAAATACATGTGGCCCATGTAAATTGTCTATTAAAAAAGCAAAGAACATTAAATGTTGACACATTTTGCACCCCTTTAAAAAAAATCTTTCCCCTTTCTTCCAAAAAAAAAAGAAGACTGTCTTTCAGCTCAAGTCTGTACAATCATTTATTAAAGCAAAATATATGAAATTGGAAGGACAAAATAAAAATTGAACTTCCTTTCCAAAAGAAGGAAAAGACAATATAATAACTTTCAGGAATAACAGCAGTATAAAGAAGTCTCTCACGCACATAAGGGGAAAAAAACTTCACACAGTGGGAAGAAAGCAGACATCTAAATAAGAAAGTTATTAACATAAAGCTCTAGATTCTCTCAAATGCACACAATTTAGTGACCACTTTTCTGAACGCCTCTTTAACCTCCCTGTTTCTCAGACTGTATATCAGGGGATTGAATAAAGGTGTCAGGACTGTGTAGAAAAGAGAGAAGACTTTGTTGAGGTCTCGCAGTGCCTCTGTTTTGGGCAACATATAGACAACTATTACTGTGCTATAGAAGATTGACACTACAATGAGGTGTGAGGAACAGGTTGAAAAGGCCTTTTGCCTCCCACTAATGGATGGGATTTTGAGGATGGTAGATATAATATAAATATAAGATGCCAAGGTCAACATGAAAGGAGGCAAAGAACACAAAGCAGCTAGAAAGGTGGTTAAAAGTTCAATCACGTGTGTGTCACTGCAGGACATCTTTAATATAGGATTGAAATCACAAAAGAAATTGTTGATCTCACCAGACACACAGAACCTTAACTGATTCATTAAATATATAGTTATATTAATAGCCAATGAACCACTTATCCAAGAGCCAGCTATTAGCTGGAAGCAAACTCTGCCATTCATTAGTGCTGTGTAGAGCAATGGTTTACATATGGCCACATACCTATCATAGGACATTGCAGCTAGGAGATAACATTCAGAAGCTGCCAAGAAACCAAAAAAGTAGTACTGGACCATGCAGCTAGTTACCGAGATGGTTCCTTGACCCCCATTGAAAAGGTTAGCCAGCATCATGGGAAGGATTTTGGAGCTGTAGCAAGTCTCCAGGCAGGACAGGTTACCCAGGAAGATGTACATAGGAGTATGGAGGTGCCGATCAACCACAACCAGCACAATGATGAGAATATTGCCAACAACAGTCACAACATAGATCACAAAAAAGAGGAAGAAGAGAAGAAGCCACCAGTCCCCAATATCTCCAAAGCCCAGCAGCAGGAATTCAGTGAGTGCTGTTTGATTTTCGCATTCCGTTTTGCCCATAGTAGCAGCTCACACCTGTAAAGATCAAGTAAGCTCTGTTATAAATGGATAAGAATGAAGAATGTACTGTAGTTCATTTACCCATTAATATGTTATGATAATTAACCATCAAGTATTGTGTATTGATTAAAAATCAAAGGTAAGAAAGGTCCCCAGTGCAAAGATGTTCTTATACAAAGGATTGAAAAGTATTATGAAGTTGCAGTCTTCTATCCACTTTACCTGGAGGTAAGCTGTGTTGAACTCAGTGGGGCTGACTTCTATATAGATGTGTTTCAGGTTGTACTGCCTTTGTGTTCATTAGTGTTCTTTACCAGTGCTAGCTAAAAATCTTTGCTGTCGAAATATAGTTTCATGACTTCACATTGTTGTTGTATGTCTTCAAGTTGTTTCTAACTTATGGTGACTCTAAGGAAAAACTATCACAGGGCTTTCTGAAGCTGAAAGTGTGTGATGTGTCCAAGGTCACCCAGTGGGTTCTCATAGCTGAGTGAGATTGAACCCTGTTCTCCAGGTTCATAGTCCAGTGCTCAAACCACTATGCCCTGCTGGCTCTATGACTTTACTACCCACTCTGGGGCCAACCCTTTACTTCTTCTCAATGCAGAAGAAAAGAAAAGTGTAGTGGGAAAAAAAGAAAGATTTCACTATCCACTCTTTGTCTTCTTTTCATGTGCATTAGGAGGAAGTAAAGTATTGGATCCATGACTGATTTGTCCTATTGATTTTGTTGGGATCTATATTCCACTAGATTAAGATAGAATACAGTTATGGTATTCTGCTGGTAGAATCCATCAGAACTGGAAGGGAGCAATACTCTCTTTTATCTGCAGCCTCTTGTGTTCCCCAAAACCAGCTCTTGAGGAGTGAACAACCAGCTGGATCTGGTTTTGAGGTGGCACAGAGGACTGGAAAGAGGGGAAGGTATTTCTGTAGCATCCTCCAATGAAACACTGGATTTAGTCTTTTCTTTGGGCCAAACACATAGTACGCAGAAATAAGGACATATATTTAGAACAGTTACCCTCAAACCTGAAAAACTAGTTGCCCACCACTTTGAATTCTAACCTAAATACTTGTACAAATTAATTGTTATCATAGAAAAGGTGCTGTATGTCTTTCCTCTCTTTCTATTTTTAACAGCAGATGTATGTCTGGAATTGCAAATGTACAATGGGTACTAGACTTTTCAATCTCCACTTTGTATCTTTGTTTTTGACAATTACACACAGCAATCAATACTAGAAATCCAGATTAGGTTGTTTCACAGTATCACAGTATATGAAAGAAAGGGAAGACAATGCATCACTCTACCAATAGGTCTGTGCTTGGACTGGATATCATTTTTACAGCCATTCTCAACATTATGCATTAAAATGTGGCTCTTTGAGGTAATTGAACTTGGGATTGAACCATGCTAGACTGGAACTGGGTGGTACCACTGGCCAAAATCTTGTCAATGCACTAAACTACTTTGTATTTTTTTTCAAGGATCACTGAAGGTTGTCCAGGGAAGGTAGACAAAACCTGCCACTTCAGACCAGCCTATTTCTACAGTATCTTACTTCTTTCACATGGGTTTTCTTCTTTCTGCTTCCATTGTCTATGTCAGTAGAGTTATTCCAACGTAGTCCATCAAAACTATTCCAGCTGTCAATAAACTAGTGTACAGTCAGCCCTCCACATTTGCGGGTTTCACTTTTGCGGATCTGATTATTCACAGATTATTTGCTGTCACCTCTGCTTCCTCCCTATGTCATGTTTAATAGGGACATCAAGCCTCGTGAGACTGAGAAACTGCAAATGACACTTATAAGCTCCTATTAAAAATGGTGTGGGACAGCAATGGAGGTGGCAGTAAGCTGCACCAGACACCCACTTCTGCCTTGTGAAGGAACCCCGATGCCTCAAAGGAATCCATGGTGGGTTGAACATGGTGATCATACCTTTTTGTGTGTTAAATATGATTTGGAAGGGCCTAGAGTTATTCATGGTTTTCCACTCTCATGGAAAGTGAAAGTGTCCCTAACCCTAACAAATGTGGAGGGATGACTGTATAAGGGCAAAATGGTTAGGAAAGACCTCTTCTGGACATTTAGAGCAAAACATGTAGGAAAAGTCAAAATAGTGGTTCCGCTATCTGCAATGCAAAGTGATACAATGAAGGATTTTCCTACCACAATCAATATAATGTGCAGAATGGCTCCAAAATTATAATACATGGCTTTGCAATTATTTCAGTCTGTAATCTCCCTGTAAAGAATCTGTGATTTTCAAATGTTTCTGAAAGAACATGCAACAATAGAAAACATGCAACCCCTGGCATCTCTAGGAAGAAACGGCAATGATCTTTCTTTGAAACCCTGGAAAGCCATTGCTAATCCATGTGGACAATACTGAGCTAGTTGGTCTTCTGACTCATTATCAACCAGCATTCAGTTTGAAGACTGGCAGCACACTCCCACATAAGTCTATTCAAGAACATTCAGTAGATTTCAGTGCAGCTTGTTCCTATGTGACTGGCTCTAGCATTGCGGCTTTAGTCACTGAATTAAAGTAGGGCTAAATTTATAGAATATAATCTTTCCCTCCTATTCCAGAATTCCTACTATATTACAGTACTTCCTCAAGTTTTCATAATCAAGTTTCTTACCTCTCATTGGGAGGTCAAATTGCCACAGCAGTTGAACAACCAAAATAACATATTCAAAATGAAGACAGTGATATCTTGTTACTCCCCTCATCCTTTCTTAAAGTAGTTCAGAGAAACCTGTATGTTGCTCTGTACCAGCACTTTTTATCTTCTCATTAATCTTCAGTGGCAGCTAGTAACTCCCATGTTATTCTCCTCCGGGAAATTTTCTTACCTTACTTTTTATTTTTCTTATTCTTAGTTTTCAATGCAGCCTTCATTGTTTAGCTCTGCCTGACATATTTCCTTGGACCTCATGAAGTGTGTGTTTGCGTTTCCGTTTTATTAATGTATACTGCTTTGAAATTCTTGGGTTTAAACAGTATGTAAACATTTGTAAATAACTGAATGAGCTGTCCACAGTGTTGAACCCTATCCCCAAAATAGGTTCAGCGTGTTGGATTGCTGCTGACAACTTTGTGAAACAGGACAAACTGCAAGATTTTGACTGGTGCAAGATCTCCTTATAAACTTTTAGGATTGATGGGATTTCACCTTAACTTCTCCCAATAAAACACACTAACTACTACAGCATATTGGATCTCAGTCTACCTAAATGAAAATAAGACATCGGCAGACATGGACAACCCATTGCTTTGTAAGCCTTCGAAAATGATTTGATTCCATATTGTCTTCACCTTTTAAAATATCTTTACATATTATAAAGTGATGGTGGTGCTAGAATTCCATTTACCTGTTTTGTTATGCCTCTGTTCGGGATACACTCTCTGTCCTTTGTCCTCATCTTCTTTATGAGCTCCGTTCTTTCTTAACTTTTTAAAAAAAACACTTGTCAACTGCAGGTCTTTAATATTTCACCAGTGATCATCCCCCCACCATGACTGCTTGTGTTTCTGTCTCCCCATAGGGAGATCACAGTCTCTTTTGGCATAGTTTTTTTTTAAGTGTCTATGTTATTTCGCCTTTTGACATAGTTATTTTAAGAGCACAGTAACAGGCTGCCAACAAGTTTAGTTTTCGAGCTTTGGCATAGCAGTTACAGTTTTGACTCTAGGGAAAAGCATAGATTCTTTTGTTTGCTATGATCCAAGACTGGAACAATTAAACGAAGAAGACTCATTGCAGCTCATTGAATAACACACGACTGATCATAGACAGACTGATGGGTTGTCTGCCCTATGTGAAATAGGAATGGAAATTAGGGGTGAATGAATATATGAATTTTGGTTTTGCTGAAATTCTCACAGATGGGATGTTATCTCCAAAAGTGAACATGTTAATTTCTCTGCAAGAGCTGAGCCTCCAGTGTGGTATTTCAGAAACTGCTGATCTGCAAGTCCCATTATCTCTTTTCACTAGGGCTTGTAGGAGTTGTGTTTCAAAAAAAGAAATCTAGACAGTGCCAAATTGGCTATCTGTGCTGTACAAGATTCAGCCTCAATTTCTTATCTTTCTAATGGAAGCTAAAATGACGTACCTAATGGGTTTGCTTTTAAGGTAATATTTGAAAAGCTGAGTCAAAATGGTGCCTATATTAGCAGTAAGAGTGTAACAGATTTCATAACCCTGTAATATGCTTTAACACTGTAATGTTTCTGTGACAACAGTAGTGGAGAAGACTGTTGCAGAAGTAATTGGCCAGCTGCTGTGATGTCACAAAAAGTTTGCAAGCATTCTACAGATTCTGTGTTACAGACAATGAAACTGAAATGTTATTTCATAAACAGGGATTTTTATTGTGTTTTCCCTCTGACAACACCCAATACCCTGGACTTGGACCAAGAATAAAATTTCAATGTCACTGATATGTGTGGTTATGGGTCTTTTAAAATTATTGTTCAGAAGGCAGCTTTATTCTCATTGCCCTCATCGTCATCCCAAAAGGAAGACTGTACAGTTATCCTTCCACATTCTCTAGGGTTAGGGGCACAGGACCCTCACAAAACTGGGAAAATTGCAAATATCAAAATGTATGTGTGTGTCTGTGGGAAGGGGGCCGAGGCACGGTGAGGACAACAGGCAACCAAGGTCCAAATCAGGTCAGGGAAAGGAGACAGAAGGGAGGGTGGGTTAGCATGATGGCCCTATACTTCTTCTTTCTTGCCCATCTCCTTATTTGGGTGTAGGGTGGCACTGGGAGAGGGGTTGCAGTGCTGAGAAATCAGGCTATGAATCATCCTTAGCTGGTCAGGTAGTAGCTGGAGGAGGAAGAGGACAAGAGGTGGATTTTTAAAGGGCTGCAGGCCTAGTCAGAGCCACCAAGAGGAAAGGTTCTCCCAGAAAAAAGCACCTAACGTCCACAGTAGAGATTGAAGAAACTCACACATAATGAGATCCACGAAAGTCAAAACCATAAATGCAGAGGGTTGACTGTACTAAGTTTTCAAACTCAGTTGATTAACTTCTTGAATTAACTTCCATAAAAAACACTTCACCTCATGGCTGTTCTCGAGCAGCAGCATTCAGGACCTGCCTTTACCTAGCTTAGGCTGGTGTGTCATCTCTGTCAAGTCTGGACATTGGGATGTATATCTTAGGCCCTTTCTGCACGAGGCGAAGGAATCACTCCAAGCCATTACCTACCATTTCTTCTGGGGTCCGAAGCAACGCGGACTGTCCCTGAAGCCCTTCTGCAGAACTCCTCCTTGGTCCAGGGCGAGTCAGAGCAGTGTGAGATCTGTAGATCTGCACTGCTCCGGCTTCCAAAATGGCGGCTTCCGGTTGGTTGTGGGTCCCGACCAACCACTGAAGCTCACCACACCTAAAGCCCGCCCTCCACAGAGCGCAGGTTCGCATTGGTGTGAGCCTGCTTATCTGCACAAGGGAGCAGGAAAGCAATGGCACGTTCCAGGAAAATAAAGACCTGTTTTTTCCAGTCTTTCAAAAACACGCTGGAGGACCACTTGGGGACATCTTGGAGCGGACTGAGGTGCGGATCTCCAGTAAGTAGCCTGCTCCTTGTCTTCTCCAAGGTGCAGACAACCTCCCTGCAAGGACGCACTGCCCCATTCTAATTGCCTGGTGCGGAAAGGGCCTTAGTTACAGGTAAAACAAGTCAGTTACACCTAGGCTGAATTGCTGCATCCTTTCCATTGTTTAACATTTAATTCAGTTTTTAAAATAATGGCTACCATCCTGCCTGTGCATTATGATGATGTAAATTTAACTTACGGTAAACAAAATACATGTGTCAAAAGGTTTATAACAAATATAATAAACAACTAAAGTAATCAATCATTAAAATAAATACTATATACATTCCACACTATAAACAGTAGTACGGGAGAAAGTCCACAGGGCATCAATCAATCATTGAAGGAAAAAGGATGGCCCAAGGTTTCATAGGACTCTTCCTATCAACAGAAGCCAGACTTCTTTATCTTTATCAGTAGCCAATGTAAATCTTATGTTACCTAGTATTTCCTCCAACACTAGGGTATATATTTATCCAAAAAAAAAAAGCCTTTTCTCCTTAACTTTCCACAGCCTGAAAGATTTATAGATTTCCATTGGCTACTGATGATGACTGTTATTGGAAATGGGTATGGCAAGAATATATGATTTCCTGTTTAAAAAAAAATTAACAAAGAAAAAGTGAATCAAAAAAGCACGCTCCTATACTACTACCTGGTGGGGAAAGACAACAGAATTGGTTCTATGTCTGGCTTACAGGCTTACAGAATTTGGACAGCCACTGCAGGAATCAAAAGTCTAAAGTCTTCTTATATTCTGATATTAAAATAAGTTTTTTTTTGCAAGGTATTACAGGGCCAGTTCCATCATGAGCAGAGAGAAGCCTCATCTTTAGGCAGTGAATAGTTGGCATCATGAAAAGTCATTAATATCTAATTATGATATTTTGCTACCTGGGAGGAGGAAAGGTATGGTTGGGATTTTCTCTCTGTGTTGCAAAAACAAATTTAATGGACAGTTGGACTACTTTGGCCATTTCTGCATTAGAGTGTTACAGTGCTATTAGTCTACTTTCAACATCCTATGGATTCCATAGGATGTTGAAAGTGGAATAATAGCGTTATAACAGTCTAGTGCAGAAATGTCCTTTGCAGTAGAGCTTGCCATTTACAACTAGGAATGCAATTTTTTGCTAATTTTCTTCTCAAAAGAACCAATGATTGATTTATTGATTTATTTGATTTCTGTTCAATCTTTTACCCTGTGCAGGTTTCAAGATGGCATACAACCATTTAAGACAAAGTACAACTAACAACTACTAATACAGAAGTTAAATGAACAAATAAGCCACATTTTGATTCTTCATTCAAGAAAATCTTAAAAAACTGACTATTTGCAGTTCAAGACTCAATTTGCACAAAATTTGCATATGATATTTTTGTACAGACAGCATCATTATCTGTACAAGAAACAGGATTTTCTAGACAAAATATTTCGGTTCAGAAAAATGCTGTTTTCTGCACAAAATGGCCATGTGCAAATTTTAAACAGATCAAGGCCATTTCCATAGTACACAGTTATAGTGCTATTATTCCACTTTCAACATCCTATGGAATCTGGGGTTTGCAGTTTAGGGAGGGGCATTGAGAATTCTCAGCCATAAAGTTCTTGGGCCTTACTAAATCACAAACCTCAGAATTCCACAGGATGTTGAAAGTAGAATAGCAGCACTATAACAGTGTAGGGCAGAAATGGCATTAGTCCTGAACTGTGAAGAGTCTCATCTGTCTATGATTCTACTCATTAGGTTTTCTTGATGCCTGAGAAGCATGTTATTCTCCTCACTCCTTTTTTTGGGGGGGAGTATTTTTGAAGATTCTTCCCTTCCCTGTTTGCTACTTCTGTTCAGGTATCAGATTCGTTTGGGACAAATCTGACATGTCATGTGAAGTAATATTCTGAGGTACTAAAATTATCTGTGTTGCTAAAACAGACCCTTTGGAACAAGCAAATTATCTGTTGATGTTATGATTACCTAGTCATCAATATCTGTGTAAGAACTTGCTTGGTGAAGATGCATTTGCTAAAGATATTTGTGTGTCTTTTTAAATATAGAAAAGAAATGTGCATGTATGAGTGGTGGGGCACCTGGTTATCTTTATCATTCATCTTCAAAATTATATGGTTGAGGAAACAGCAACTTGATATTTGAAAGATCTTGCCAGACTCAGCAAAAAGGAAAGCTAGAGAAGACAGAGGAAGAGGATCAACCTTCTCTATATACTATAATAGTATATTATATGCACTATATGTAATACACTATTATAGAATTGAAGTTTATTATGCTTCTTTTTCTATATCAATATCAATATATAGATATAGATATAATATTTTTATTTATTTAGTGCACAATCATTCATCAGTATGCAGGAAAATCAGTATATCACTCAATGGAATTGTGTTTTTCCTCTGCATAAACTCCAAAAATATTTCTCCAAAGTCCACTGTTGTTAATATTAGGCAAACAGCTCTCTCAGTATTTCTTGTAACAATCTATCACCCATGAGTATTATAATAGCAAAGGGGCTTATTAGTTCCTTCCACACAGAAATCCAGATCCTCCAAATGACAATCCAGGCAAATAAGCAGGAAGTGTGGTATTGATTTGAGCCCAGGGAGAGGACAGCATATAAATAGTTCCAATCAGTCAGAAGTGGTGGACACCAAATGCTGTAAGAAGCCACCACCAGCCCACTACAAATCAAGAAGACACTGATCCATAGCAGGAAATCAGCACTACCAAGGTTAGTGGCAATTAGTAAGCATGTTCCCCCCATTATTGCTCATGGTTCAGTGAAAAGCAGGGTTAAGTTGATGGCAACTTAAAACTGAAAAAGTAAGGAAATGCAAAATAAAGCAAGGAGATGTAGTAACAGAAAAATCCCTGTCTTCTCTGGCTACCATTGTTGTTGCTGTGTGCTTTCAAGTAATTTCTGATTCATGGTGACCCTAAGATGAACCTATTATAAGGTTTTCTGGGTCTGAGAGTACAGGACACACCCAAGGTCACCCAGTGGGTTTCCATGGCCAAGCGAGGAACCAAACCCTGGGCTCCAGGTTCATAGTCCAATGCTCAAAACATTGCACAAGCTGGCTACCATAATAGCTGTGTAACTCCCCACTCTCCCACCCAACCAGTCTCTGCACAGGTAGTACTATGGGACTTGGGTTTATATAGTGGTGAAGCGGATGATATCAGAGGAGCAACTACTACTTTAAGTTTGCTTTGGGTCAAAGAGAAACCTTTACTTCATAAAGCTTACAGAACTGTCAAAATTTACCTACAAAAGGAAATAGAGACATAGCTATAAGCAGACGATGGATCCACCACCCTATCCCCAGAAAAAATCCCTGTACTACAAGGTAATCTTCCATCAAGCAACTCATAATTCTGTTAGACTTTTTAGGCCTTCCTTGATTATTTTCACTACCCAGTCTACTGCATCACTAGGGCAAGAATCCTATTGCCTAGTCTTACCTAGAGTAGACCCACTGAACCATGGCATAACCCATGAGGTACTGTAATTTTTGTTGAGGTCAGAAGTTATCTCAGATTAAATCACTAAGTGTATTTTTAATTTATAAAATTTGTCTTGATGATGGCTAGCAACTGCTACAAAATTTACTGCAATTCTCAGACCATAAATATTGTAGTCCTTTTCTGTTCTTCACTGGTAAGGCAACTTTTGGGCACCATGTTTTGAAAAGGACATCAATAAGCCAGAGTTTCTTTGGAGGAGAGCAGCTAGGATGGGGAGAGTCTCTAAACCAAGTGAGTCGGAAATGGTTGAAAGAGACAGTTATACTTAGGTTTGGAGAGATTAATTTAAAGAGAAGTACAACAGCTGTTTTCGTGTATGTGAAGGCTGACATGAAAAAAGCAGGAGCAGACTTGCTGTTTGACAGTACCAGGGTGACTTTGATTGCTGGCTTCTCCTTTGATGCAAAGCTTGGTCTTCCATCTCTCAGGGATGTTGTAATAGAAAAAGTCCTGTACTCAAGAGGAAGCTGAACTAGCTGACCTCCAAAGTACCTTCCAACTTTAACACTCTATAATTCTAAGGTCTTTTATATTGCAGCATACCCTTGACTCCCATCCAGAAGCATTCAAAGCAAGCAATACAGGGCCATCTATATCAACATATTGCGTTTATTTTAAATATTTCTGTGGCTGATACACAACACTTGACTTCAGAAAGAAAGCCCAAATACAAATTTAACCTGTATTTCATTTGCTTGGTTTGTGTGCTCAGTGGTGGTAGTGGGCTGGAAATAGGTGGAAATGGCCTTGAGGTACAACCAAGAATTAGACAGTGACCTTTCAATTAATGCCACCTTTATATTTTTTTGTCTTGTGCAGCCTAACCTTTATTCACTGTCTTCCTTCTTGCCTTCCAAAGTAACCATGAGCGTTCTACAATGGACCAATCAAACAACCGTCACCAGCTTCATCCTCTTGGGTTTCAGGCACTTACACCAACTACAGATTTTACTTTTCCTGCTCTTCTTAGCCATCTACATTGTGACTGTGGTTGGCAATCTTCTCATTGTGGTACTAGTTGTGACCGATCAACGTCTTCACACCCCCATGTATTTCTTCTTGGCTAACCTTTCCTTCTTGGACACTTTCTACAGCTCTGTGATCACCCCTAGAATGTTGGCTGACTGCCTAGCCACAGACAGAACTATTTCCTTTGGTGAGTGCATCACACAATTGCTCCTTTACACAAGTTTGGCTGGTATGGAATGCTTCCTTCTTGCAATTATGGCATTTGACCGCTATTTAGCCATATGTAAACCACTCTTCTACCATGTCATCATGAACTTCAGAGTGTGCGTCCTACTGGGAACAGTGTACTTGTTTTCTGGCTTTTTTGTATCTGCTCTTGCAGTTGGCACAGTTTCCAAGCTACACTTTTGTGGTCCAAATGAAATAGACCAGTTTGTTTGTGACACAGAAGAGCTGATGAAACTGTCCTGCAAAAAGAGCACCTTGGCAGAAATGACTGTCTTTATCACCTGTTCCATTGCAACACTGGGTCCTTTTATCTTCATTGTTGTCTCCTACCTGTACATCCTTTCAGCCATCTTGAAAATTACCTCCTCTGTTGGGAGACAGAAAGCCTTCTCAGTTTGTGCTTCCCATCTTACCATGGTGAGTCTGTATTATGGAACCATCATTATCTTATATGTGATACCTAAAGCAGGTCAGACCCCTGAATTTCATAAAGGGCTTTCTGTTATGTACACTGTCATCACACCAATGTTCAACCCCATTGTATACAGTCTCCGGAACAAAGAGGTTAAGGGAGCCTTTAGAAAACTTGTGTCACAAAATTTAAGCGTAGGATAGGTCAAGAATGTCAAGGGGGCAGATACTGGGAGAAATGTTTAGCAAGCAAAGCTACTGAAAGACTTTGCAATGTTCACCTGTCAGGTATCTAAAAATATAATAAGAAATGAGGAAGAAAACCTGTATGTATTTTAATTTCAACACAGTCTGACCAGAATGCCCTTGGTGACTTAAGCTATTGCAAAGCTGTGCAATATACTTTTTCCAGAATTGCAGTGCAATATACTTTTTCCAGAATTGCATAAAGAGGTATCCAGTAACTCTTTATTCAATGGATTTGGTAATATGTGTAATGGCTACTTGACACTCCACTCCAGCTCTCTGATAGAAATACACAACTGGCTGCTGCCACACCCTCCCATTTTCTTGACCTTCCTTCCCTTTTGATGTCCCAGAACTTGATGTTAGTAGGATGGCAGAAATTTATACTTTTCCAGCTTCAAATAGGGTCTCAGCCCAGGAGGTGGTCAGGATCCTCTGGAAAACTCTACCTGCTTCAGACCAATCGAGATGAATAGATGGCCACAACAATGTGGCACAGATCCTGTTCAATTCCTATGTGCTCTTTATAAAGAAACTCCTGGAGATGGGCAAATCAATGTATTTTATATCAATTCATTCACTCCACCAAAGCAAAACCGTTTCACCCTCTGTTTTCATCTCTATGGGAATAGCATCAAATATTGTCCAAAAATATCTGAACAAAAATTTCTATGTATTGTTGTGCACATTGTCCCAACTGGAAACATTTTTGACAATATTATACAATACTTTATGTAAAGGATTTTTCCTGTGCATTTTTACAGTTTCCCATAACATACATATTTTTGTGCTTTTCTTCTTAATTTATACAATTTGTTGAATTGTTTTGACTTGTACATGGTATAAAGTTGCCAGGACATTACAGTGGTACAGGGATACACCCATCCCATGTGCGTTATTTAGATAATGTGCATAGGGTATGCTATCCTGTGGTTAGTTCCACCTTCACCACTGCCTTGGAGTAGGACAGCTGACAAGCTAAGAGAACTAAATCTCACATCTGTATCTTCATTGGAATTGACACATGAAGTCTATGTAGTCAAAGCTATCATGCAACTGAAGTTACCACTCTCTGTTACAAATACTCAGCTGAAAAACATTGCAGTCCACAGAGAATGACAGAATTAGAGAGTTGGATAAGTAACACATAGTGAGCAAGTGTGGGACAGAACTTAGGTATATATCCTGACCTCCCCACCCTCACCACACACAGATTAATAATGTTTTATATTATTACTTGAGCATAGCATATGTGAGGTCTTGCTCTTGAACTAACACAAAAAGCTGCTTCCTGAAAGATACTATAGCAGTGGAGAAACTGGCTGGCAAATCTAACACCAGCAAAGTCTGTGGGGAAAATATAACAATGGTGATCAATCTGCTTTAACTTTCTGTTTTAAATGACAACAAAAAAATTTGCATATAAACCTCAAAAATGACGTGGGTAGCAATCAAACTGACCTTTCTTACATTGCCAAACTCAGGTTTCAGATCTATGGCCATTTCCACATTACACTGTTATTGTGCTTATTATTCCACTTTCAACATCCTGTGGAATTCTGGGGTTTGCAATTTACTGAAGCCAAAGAGCAATCTGGCTGAGAATTCTAAATGCCCCTCTCTAAACTGAAAGCCCCAGGATTCCATAGGATGTTGAAAGTAGGATGATAGGAAAATAACATGTAGTGCAGAAATGGTCTATCTTCTGATAGTACTACTAGAATTAGTATTACTATTATTTTGTTTAGGATATGTCATAAAAAACCTAACCCTACCCTGACAATCTCTGGTTATGACAATGGAATGTGATTCATCTAACCCAACACTAATCTAGGGCCAGGATTGTGGCCCTTAGATTCCAAACAGAAGCCCTTGTGATTTTGGATGTAAAAAATGTTCAGTCCAATGATTATAAACAGACATGTGAATAAGGCAGCAGTGAGAATGGACACTCTTCTTGAGGTTACGTAATTGGATTTGCAAATCCAAGCTGCCCTTTTAATACCCAGGATTGTAAAATGATTTCTTCTTCCCAAAACGGCTATTTTTCATGAGTTGTTTCAGCCCTCTCATTATGAATACTGAGACACAGATTCTCTATTCTATAGTAGTTCCAGGATCCATCTGTCCATAATGAAGACCAACAAGTGAAAGGAGAAGATCAGAGCAAACCATATTACACAACCCAGCACATGGTTACCAAATTATGGTTGTAATTCTAAACACTCTTGTTACCCTGCTTGCTTGAGGCTCCCTTAAGGGAATTCCCAAAGGCGGTCAAAATCGTCTCTTGTGGGGAAAATTAGCTCTGAGCACTGCTTTAGCAATGAAAAGAAGGCAGGGTAATTAAGGATCTTTAACCCTATGTATATGGGGTCGGGCTATGCCAAGAACTAGATAAGTTGTTCAGTTTAAAGGTTTTATTAAATTTTCAGTAATTAAAGCAAACAATGGCACACGCACTCACACACTCATTCAAGAACTAATGAAGAAGAAAGTGAGGAAAATTGATAGGTGTTTTTAGAGGATTTCTGGGTGATACTCCACCTGATCCTGACGCCCAGGAAGCCAAAGTTGAAACAGAGGATTGAGAGTGGTGAAACTCAGCATGAAGGAGGGGCTGAGGGGAACGCTCAGCAAACAGAGTGACAGCAATTTGGGAGGAAAATGTAAACGAACCCCTGAACAGATAAAAACATGGGGCTTTTATAGAAAAAATATACCTGGAGGGCTAGTTCTCTCCTGGGGAGAACAATAGCAAGGAGGGCTAGTTCAAAACCCCTCAATGGTTAACATCTCCAGCTGAATATTCCTCAGTGTCATGTGAATGACTTTGCCTGAGTGAGACAAAGGCATAGGTACAATGGAAATTGCCCTCACTTGGCAGGCTGATTGTGATTCTACCGAGCTGCCATACCAATACGAAGGGCTCTTTGTCTGTTTAATGGTCAGAATGTCTAGAAGGGTCCCTGGCTACATGACAGATTGTGGCTTGACCAGAATTTTCCTAACTTCAACCTTTCAGCCTTTCCTGCCTACATGCTCTTACAGTGTCCCTGTCAGACACATGGAATGATTTTTAATATTAGCCACATGGAGATATCAATTTGATGTGGTGAATTAATAAATTATAAACCCTGGGAGAGAACTATTGGCCATAGTAACACTCTCACTTGGAAGTAAGTCCATTTCAATATAAAAGAAATTATTTTAACTGCATTTTGAAGCATGCAGCCAAAGTCAATAGTATTTATGATGGTTCTTTTTCTTTATTGTGTTAAAATCTATGGAACAATGAGACACCCCCCAAAAAAATCAAAATAAAACTGTTAAAATAAATGTTCCACATAAATATCAGCAAGTGGGGTTCAGAAGCATGAGACAAGATGTTAGATTGTCATTTCTGGATCTCTTCCATGGTCTTTGTCCTTGTTTAGGCCTTTTTTCTGAATGAATGTTAGCTTTTCCTCGTTTACATTTTCCGTGTTGTTTGAAGGTATGAGGCAATGAGGATCTACAATGGGGAGAAAATAAAGACACTGTCAATGTTTATTCATTTCCTTTGTAAAGTCCAAGGAACAAAAGCATAGAGAAGACATTCCGGTGCCTGTTTTCGAAAGAGGAAAACTCTTTCATATAACAGAATGTACGGGAGCATAGTTTGTAGAGAGGTAGAGGCATAGCACCAGTTTTCCACCAAAGGTTCCAGGTCCAGTAATTCTAATCCCAATCTCAAATAGGGAAGGTCACTGTGCTGTAACTGGGAAGTATCCATCACCTTCACCTTCACCTTCACCTATCCTGGCTCATGCTAAATTATTAGGCCATGTGTGACACTGTAGGTTTATTTCCAGTCTCTTAACTTGACTTCCAGCCTTGCAAGACTGGAAATTTCCTACCAGTGTTTTACTAGGGTTCTTGCCAGCCTTCCAAAGCTGACTTCCACACATGGAACGACTGGCAATCTCCCAGCTCTGTCAGGTATGCTGCCACCACCCCCCTGAATTAAGAATCATTTGGACAGGACAGGAGGGACCCTGCCCAATCTCTAAGCATAAGGAACTTCCACCTCCCCCCTCCCCTGAGTGAGAGGTCCTATGTAGCGTGTGCCAACCCTGGCGTGGAAATGGAGAGAAACGGAGGTTTATAAAAGTGTTTTAATCAAGGCATGCAAATAAACAATATCACACTTGAGAGACTCCCCTCTCCCAGGTACACTTAGTTACAAGAATTAACAAAACAGATATAACAGCACAGATACATTCTTAAGATCAGCCAATTCCCAAAATAACAACATCCCTAAGGCGACTAACTACTTATTTCTAGTTACTCACAATTAGGTTATAGGCGTAGATGGTCTAAAGGAGAAGAGAGGGGATGGGTCCAGGAGACATGGCATGCTGCCAGCTCGACTGGCCCAGCTCTCCTCTCTTTCTCTCTGGCCACATGGCCTCTCAGAAGTTTTTTATTTTCCTCCTTGGAAGGATCTGGAAGCCTCTCCAAGATGCCCGCCTCTTTCCTTTTGGTTGGTCAATTCTCACCTTGTGACCTGTGATGCTGACCCTTTCCTTTTGGTTGGTCAACTCTCACCCTGTGACCCTTGATGTAATCTTAACATCTCATTAACCCTTGGTTTACCTGAAGAGAGAAGTATCTTCCTTTGATAAGCCTAGATAATGGGAAACCCCATTATCACACCATGACACAAGTAAAGGGGAAGGAGCACTTTGTTTGCCTCTTCCAAACTTTTTGCAAATATCAGCACTGATAGGTTTTACTGTCACTCATCCAACAACTGCTCCAACTATTGCTGGATTTCTCTTCAGCCTGGAGCAGTAGTCAAATCCAGAAGTAGGATGCTCATGCATCTCTTCTCACTTATGGATAATGCTACCATTTCCACCCCTGTGAACCTATATGAACTGGAAGACTAATTGCAGAATAAAAGTTTGGCTGGGACCAACCTAGGACATTGGAACCAATATAAGCTTTTCAGTTACACTCTGGTATGTTCTTACCTGAAGGGCCACAGAAAGTCCGTTCCTGATCTGCAGCATGGCTTGGCTTTTCAACAAGTACTGAAAGAACAAGGAGAAGAGCAATACATAGGAAATACATAAGGAAAAAAAGTATCCAAAGGGACAGTTGCATAGCTATGAAGTAATTTCTGTCCTTGTCATCTTGATGTACCACCCCATCAAACTGAACATAAGTTCTCAGCCAATGGATTGCAGCAGAACACAAGAGACAAAACCATCTCTTAGTTATCTAAGGTTAAAGCCTGTTAGGGCTTTGTGCTTCATACCTAGGACTGAATCCATAACTGTACAACCCATAACACTGAATGCGGCACACACCATCCATCCGTACTGTTATCCAGTTGACAAACCCTTTTAAATCCTCTTATTTCCAGAGTAGCATCTAAAACCAGAGACTTATTAAGCCACAACTTACATGATTTGCTTCAATATGTCCAAGGATGTGAATGTTAGATCCTTCAATAGTTAAGATTGACAAAAAGGAGAGAAATCCAGTACAAATTACCATGGCCCAGTAGCTTGGAATGGGAGCCCAGGGCCTCACAAGGTTGCATATGTGTTTGTCTTTGGTGCACAGAATATTTTGATCCAGTGAAAGAACAGCCCACAGCCATGCTCACGACAGAGTGTTCCATGAGCATTTGGTACACAGCAAAATGGCCTTAAATTATGTTCTAACTGTTACAGAGGTCCATCTGTCCCACACATAGCTAACATCCACTCTTCCTGTTCATGGCTCTATAGGTCCAGGCAACTGAGGTGATTAGCATGTGAGGCCTATATAGAGCTTGCCTCTAATCTCATGAGAATTCTGGGCTCACATGAGATCATTAATCTTGTGTGAACGTGGAAATCTCAGAAGAAGCTTTTCTCTTGTGAGATTTGATATATGAGGACTTTATATAGGCCAGTGTCCAGCAGTCTTCCAGTGACCTGGCAACAGACAGGGCTGTCCAATGTTGTTTGAAAAGCTTGGCAAATCTAGATGGTGGGTCCTAAAAAAATTTCACCAGGATCTGAAGTCCTTTTCATCAAACTTATGTATAGTATACGTCTCTTGTACAAAATGGTTATAAATTTACACTTTCACTGAACTTCCCCATATATCAAATCCAGCAACAATAAGCTAGAAATTCTAGGTCAATTCTGACACACCAGTGTAGAAATATTTAGTTCAAAGCCTATAAACAAAAGCGTTGGAGCTTCCTCCAGTGACTCCATCTCCAAATTTGCCTTGCCCTGTAATTACCTAATGAGTACCTATGATTATAGCATTTTATTGCTTCTACATATAATTATAAAAAATTATTTCAGCGCTTTCAAACTGTATGCAGCTCCAGCTGGTCCCAAGGAGTAAGAACTGTAAAATTATGTTGCGTGTTGCAGACCTGGTTTGAGTATGTAAAGCTTCTGAATTATAGTTCTTTGTTCTCAAAGAAATACACATTTTCTGAAGTTCAAAATATATGTTACCTTTCTTTTCTACACTTGATTGCTACAGGCATTCTGGTGGCATTCCATTGGCTTTAGCATTTTTACATAAATATTCCATTCCACTTGTAAAGAAAAACACTCAACATCATTCTGTACCTGAGACTAGTATCTGAAACTTCTAGTCTTTGGGTGAATACTCTGAATTGAGATTATCTCAAACTAGAATGTCTCAGCAAGGGTGGATGGAAGATGAAGGGCTTTATTTGAGAGAGAGAGAGAGAGAGAGAGCGTGTGTGTGCGTGTGCGTGTGTGTGTGTGTGAGAGAGAGAGAGAGAGAAGGAGTGAGGGAGGGAGGGAGGGAAGGAGGGAGGGAGGGAGAATGAATGTGAAGGACAGAATACTCACAAGAACCATAGAAGTTAACCTGCAGTGGTTTACATATTATTCTTTTAAAATCATACCCAGTTGTGTAATAGAGCAAGGGCATTCAGGGTCAAATTACCATTGTGCATTGTGATTCATACAGACAAGGCCATTATCTGTCCATCCCCTCAGATTTCCATGTTCCCTCAGAGTTCAGCTGCATTCTATAAAGGAGCTGCGGACAGTATATGGTATGGATTTTCTTCAGTCGCGTAGCTAGACTTTTTGCCACCCGGAGCAAACCGCTTCTGCCCCTCTAGCTACACTGGGAAAAAGCCCCCTTCAGGTGGCACTTAGCACCTTCTCTTCTTTCCTCCTGCCCCCCATAGCTTGCAGGACCACCCCATTAACTTAAGGGAAGGGGCCCCATAAAAAGGTCTTTCCCTCACACCTCCATCCCTCCTATGCTCCTTTGGGGCCAGAATCAGGGAAGAGTCATGGTCCTGCAGGAGAGGGTGAGGAAAAGCAGAGTCACAGTTCACTAAAACAAATAGACCCACCAATGGAGAGCAGATGGATGGAAATAGGGCCTGTTTCCTTCCTCTTTCCTCCTCTCTACAAGAACAACAGCCTTCAGGAGTCAACCCCTGACCCAGGCACAGGAGTAGCACATGAGAGGAAAGTGGGACAGGGCAGGAAGCGAAGGAGGCAGCGGCCTGGCACAGCTCCCTCCCCAGAGGTTGACTGCTGTGGTTGGAGGAGGTGGAAGAGTCAGAGGAGGTGGCCAGGAGTGGTTGGGGCCCCCAGGGAACCCTCATGCTTCCCCCACCGCCATTGAAGAGGAAGCTGGCGGCACCACCAGTGTCTGCATACCAGTGCTGACCAGCCCCACTGCAGGCCATCCTGGCCTCCCATTGGCCGTCCACCATGTGCTCCACAGGGGCCGATGAGGCCTGCCTGTTGCCACTGCTGCTGCTCTTCCTGTCCCTTGTCCTCTGTCTCCCTGTCTGAGGGAGAGCCACTCCACCAGGTGAGCTGACATTGAGCCATAAAAAGGCCAGCCAATTCTGAACAGGAGGAATTTCCCTGCCTCTTTGCCCCTGCCCTCCCACCTCCTCCAAGCTACACAGCTTCCCTTCTGCTTGGTCTGGTGGGCAGAGCAGTTTCAGTTCCTGGTCCCAGGTGAGCTTAGACAGGATGGTGCCCAGGCAACACAAAGAGAGAGAGTTCTCTGGAGGGACACCTGAGCAGTGGCACCCCCCAAAACATGCCACCCAGGGCACACCACCCCTGCCATACGTCCCAGATACACCAGTGATTTTCCTTGTAGAATATACAGTCAGCCTTCCACATTTGCTAGGGTTAGGACCTCAGCAAAAGTGGAAAAACTGCACATATCAACATGTATGTGCGTCTATGGGAACAGGGCTGAGGCATGGTGGGGAGCTGGCATGAAGGGTCTAATACAAGGTCAGGAGAGGGAAAGGAGAGAAAAAGGGATGGGTCAGCATGGTGGCCCTATACTTCTCACCCATCTCCTACCTTGGCTGTATGGGGTTATTGAGAGAGGGTTTATCATGCTGAGAAACTGGGCTACAATCTGTACTTTGCTGGCCAGGCAGTGGCTGGTAGAGGAAGGGGGAGCAGATATGGGTTTTTAAAGGGTTGTGCAGCCTGACCGGAGCCACCAAGAGGGAAGATTCCCCTGAAAGTAGCACTCGTGGGAGCACGAATTGAGAAACTTGCAAATAATCAGATCCATTAAAGTGAAACCCACAAATGTGGAGCGTCAACTGTACTAGTGTACATTATTCCTACTATAATGCAAAGTATTTTGAACTGTCTTGATCTGAAATAGCCAGTTAAGACTCTTTAGCTTTGTGTGGGAAAGACTTGCTCCTGATAGAGATGAAAGTGTGAGTGCTAGCTTGTTGAGATGGATCAATGTAGATACATGAATTTTGGACTCTCCCTAGGAGTGTGCCTATGGGAATTGTCATGATGAGGACAGTTGGAGAGCAACTGACTGGATTGGAGCAGTATCTGGCTATGTCCACACAGCCAGACATAGAATGATTATATCATCTGCTGAGATCTTTTAGACGACTCCACAGACCTTAGTGGAAGATGGCCAGCATAGCCAGACATTTCTCCAATCCGCTCCACACGCTCTCCACCATTCAAGGAATGGCTGTTTGGAGCAGCTGTAAGAGTGAAACTAGAAGTCTGTGGGGTGGTGAGCAGGGAGCCATAGGGGAGTCTCACCTGCAGAGCTCTTATTCTACACTGGACAAAAAGGGCCTGTATGTGAACAATCTCTTGTGAAAATAGATTAGTTTACATGTAGGCTGAAATCCTACATGTAAACTAATCTATTTTCACAAGAGATTGTTCACATACAGGCCCTTTTTGCACCTTACCTCGTCGCGGCAGCGGGGAGCAGTGCTCGCGCAAGCAGCCACTCGCACTCGCCGCTCACGACAGCCCTTCTGCCTCCCGCATCAGCTTCCTCATAGCGCAACCGTCGCACTAGCGCCCCGCCCCTTCCTTCCGCAGCGCAGTCTGGGAGCTGTACGCTGCGCTGGGGGAAGGAAGCACGACCGGCCCGGCTCACCGAAGCACCGCACGCAGGTAAATGCACGAGGGCGCTGCGAGCATTGCGAAAGCACGCAGTATTTTTGGCTTACAACCAAAAATAAGAAAATGTGCACGCGCCCCGCTTTAGCCTCATGAGTGTCGCGCAAGTGGGAGTGCATCATATGGAGTGACGCTCCCATTCACGCGATGCTCAAGGGGCGCTCGCACACAAAAAAGGCATGCAAAAAGGGCCATAGAGTGCACATGTGGTAGATCCTGTGCAAATGATGACAATTTCAGTGCATAAATCTTGCTAGGCAGTATCAACAAGCATGAATCCAGTTTTATCTTTTTTTACCCAGATAACCATCTGAATAGTGTTATTGTGTTGAAAATAAACAATATTGAGAGAAAATTACTTACGTAAACCTGGTAGGGCCATTTAAATACAGAACATGGGACTGATCCAGATTTAGTCATGTTTAGAGGAGACCCACTGATATCAGTGCAACTTACATTAAAGCTTAACTTGGCCTATTCATTGCAATGGGCCTACTCTGAGTATGACTGAGTCTAAATCTGACCCATAAAGGTCTACAGCTGAGGCAGGTAATTTGTGGGTCTTGAGAGGTCACTGGACTACAGCTCCCATTATCCTTTCCCTTTATCCCTTATCCTTTGCTAGCTAGGGCCCACCACTATCTGGAGAGCCACAAATTGCCCACCCCAGGTTACAAACACATGCCCCAGAAATCATAAGAAAGTACAGAATTATATTTTAGTGGCTGTTCTTCCTTCCTACAATTATGTCCTGGCCTGTAGGTCATTGTTACACCAGGAGCTACCATGTGCTTAATGTGGCTTAAATTTACCTGACTCCTAGCTGAGTAGTATGAAGGCCTGTGTACTAAGAAGCTGAGAGTCATGAGCAAGCTTACTAGTATCAGCACAGTAGCTCCACTTTCTGTCTTGGTCATAGTTGCTTGTTGTAGCACACCAGAACATCCTGGGTCTCGCATGCTCATCTGTGCAGGTATAGAACTTCCGCCCCTTGTAAACAAAGGGGAACACACAGGGTTGTCCATTGGTATTCCCACCATGTTCTGTTTAAAGAAAGAAAAGATGGAATTGAAAGGTATTCATTATGGTCAAAAACCAATATAAACACATTTAAGCAAACATGCATTGAACAATGGTCACAGGCTGAAGATGGAGAATATCTTTTGGGCAGGTAATAAATTTCCCATCACCTCATTCCCCTCACAGGCCCAGTGACAGCAGAGTCCACAGAAAAGTAATATGCCATCCAACTGTCCCAAGTTGTCTGGGAGAGTCCTGATTAATCCTTTATTGTCACACTTTTTCAACCACTTTTAAAAGATCCTAATTTCTCTTTCCTTCTCTCACTTTCTCCTTTTGTCTTTCCCTTATTTTCTTTGCTGCCAATTGAGTTCAAAGCACAAAAGCAAGTTTCTACCCAATTAACTTCGTGGGAAAAGAGGACAGGTGGAGGCAGAATTTTTCCCTTCCCAGTAGACCCAGCGAAAAGCAAACTTCTGCAGCTTCTCCTAGCTCGTCTTCTTCCTCGTCAAATAACTTTTGCCATCTTGACCACACTCTGATGTTGCTTGGCCACATGTGTCCTAATTTTCATCTGTGAAATGTCAGAAAGGAGGAAGTCATCCCTTCCTATCTCTCCAACACCCATTTTAGCTTTCTTGATACATCTCTCTGCATGGAGAAAGAGATGAGGTCAGCACTGGAGTATTAGCGGTTTTGGTTGATGTCCACATAGTGGGATACAGAGTGCCGCACAAAGCAGATCCTTGCCATTCTCTTCAGAGATAATAATGGGGATTCTGAGACTGAGCTGACTCTACTTCTAAACAGTAGCCCAGTGGTTCTGGAGCTTGGGGGAAAGAGTGGTGCCTAGGGAAAAGAAAGTACCTGAGCACCAGCCTCCTGAAGGGATCTGATTATCCCTGTGGTCAGAAATTCTCTATCCCTGGCCCAGGCATTAGATTAGATATAATTGTTGACATATTACTTATTTCCTTGAACATTGAAGACTCCTCCTTAGTAAAATAAAAACTGAAAATAAAATCCCTGTGCCCAGAAAGATAATGCATTGGGTTAGGACCTGGCCCTTTGGCATTTAGCTTACTACATCCAGAATCTATTTTTATACGGAGAGAAATTCCATTGTATGAGACACATGCCCCTTTAGCCTAGAGGGATACACGTAAGAATCACATCATCCCTGAGTTAAACATATTTTGGCACAACAAGAATGCTCTCTGAGGATTTTGCAGCCCCCTTTACAGGATCACAGCTCTAGTGAAATCCAAATATTTCTGATTTATTTTCAAGGTTGCCAAAATTTGGAAAAAAAAAATCATTTCCATGAAACTCCTGTCTTTGCATAAAACTTTTTTTTCTTATTGTCTATAATGCCAAACATGCAACAGGATAGGTTGATTTATCATAAAGGCACAAATGACACCTCCAGTGGTACCACTTTTACTAATTCAGGCAATAAGGAATCAGCTATCACATTTTCCAGTGGTGCAAATTTTACTGAAAATATACGCATTGTTCCCAACAAAATCTATCCTCATGCAATAACTTGCAGCAGAGAAGCTTTTTTAAAAAAAGGGAAGAAAAGGAGAAAAGAAAAGAAATCTCATTCACCATGTGAGAATGAATCAGGTTAGGATTTAGTAAAGCCTCATCTGTTATACGTGAAAACTGGGCCTAAGTGTGGTAGAGCTTAATGATGATATTTATTTAATGTTCATTCTAAACTACCTACCTATCCTGGTATTGTCTTTACTCTACTATCTCTAATTTACTCTGACAGCAGTAATGAATAAGATCTGCTATCAAGTCCTGATCGTTGTTTGTAGCAGCATCTTTTGTATATTTCAGTAAATATATCAAGGATTTTTCTGAACAAGTAATATCCCAAATTGTCAGATGAACTTCTCACCAATATTGACAGCGTGTTGTAGTGGTTGACATTGTTGCTGTCGTTGTGTGCCTTCAAGTAAGTCATGTCTGACTTGTAGCCACCCTAAAATGAGCCTCTCACAGAGTTTTCTGGAGCTGAGAGTGTGTAACACACCCAAGGCCACCCAGTGGGTTTCCATGGCCAAGCAGGTGAATGAATCCTGATCTCCAGGGTCATAGTCCAACACTCAGACAACTACACCATTGTGGCTCTCTGGCAGCTAGGGATGTGTTTGGTGGTAAAGAATAACAAATTTTATTTAAAATAACCTTGTCTGGACTGCAACCAACTTCATTAGATGAGATTCCTCTGATATTGTTTAATCATTAGACAACTCCACCACATATGGAGATCAGCAGGATTTGATACACACACATACATACACGCACGTGCACTTCAATTAATAAACTGTCTCCATGAGTTTCAGGTCACTGAGTTTCCTCAATATGAGATGAGATACCATTTGTATATCACTTGAAATGATCATATCGCTAAGGAGTATAAACTGCATATTCAGTTTCTGCTGCATATTGCTCAGACTAAAATCTGATATCCACTCCTCAAAATCCTGAGACCATTGCAGTTTCTCCTTTAACCAAGGCAATGTGGTTTTCCTAATTCAGGTTTATGTCCCAATTCTTGGTTATCAGCAGGCATCAGCTTTAGAATGATTCACAGTAGGTTGAAATAGATTTAGTCATGCTAAGAGCAAAAGTCTGGATCCATGCCAGTATCATTCCTACCACATTGTTTTTCAAACACAAGGGAAACATTGGAGTATGTTCACTACTTCCATTGGCATTGATCTGAGGCCCTTTCACATGACACAGACCCTTTCTGCACCGTACCTGGTCACGGAGACATCTGGTGCGGGTCCCAGCATCACCCTGCTAGGAAGGGAGCACAATAGGAGCATTCCCCTCTGCACCAGCTACCTCCATGTTCCAAGAAGCATGATAGCCACATCTCTTCCTGCTGCAGTGCACCTAGGTACTATAAGTTCCTAGACTGCACTGAAGCAGGAAGTGCAGCCATTGCACTACCAGGGCTTCTGCAGACAAGGTAAGTTTATGATGGTGGAGTGATCATCTTTCATTGATGGGGAAATCCCATCAATGATTTGCGGTGCAATCAGACCACCTGGGGACAGAAGAAGGACAGGACCACAATGACATTGTGTATAAGCATTGTCACAGTCCCATCCTTCTCCCGTTCCTATGGTAGGTTGGGAGGGTGAAGCAGAAAGGGCCACAACTATAGCACTATGATTCCACTTTAGCTGTCATGGGTAACATTCTACGGAATTCAGTGATTTGTAGTGCGATAAGGTATTAGAGCTCTATGATTGGGAAATTTAAACATTTCTCCCTAAACTGCAAATTCAAGAATTCCATAGAATCTTGCCATGGCAGTTAAAGCAGAACCATAGTGCTGTAACTAGGTAGTATAAAAGGACCCCAGATCTCAGCCAGGACCTTAGATCTATGCATAAGCTTCTATTTTTAAGATTATCCCTTGTTAATGAGTATTCTTCTACCTTTCTCATAGCAGCGTTTCCACCTGTGGTCTTTGTCATAGGTACTCGTTGTGGCACACCACAGCCAGTCCATCTTAGATCCATCTTTTGTGCAAGTAGGGTACATCTTATTTTGATAGATAAATGGGAAGACACAGGCTGAAAAGTCTGAAGAAGCACAGGAGAACATCAGAAAAACAAGTAAAGACACTATGATTTCAGTCTAGTAGAACATAACTTTGTAACTTGGTTTGGTATCCGCAGTTTTGTAGGCTACATAAAAAGATTAGTATGTGAGTGTACAGTAACTCTTGGCATTCCAAAAAATAAAATATATTTTAAAAATCAGATTTTGAGCTTCAAATATAAAAGTATTTACATGAAAACTACAGAAAGATTTTATCTTATTTCAAAACTAGGACACACAACCAAACTTAGAGTTTCAAGAGAGAGTTTTTTGTGGTATGGGAACTAATTGTCCCTGCACTCAATTAGCTCATTTGAGTTGGAAGACAGCAAATGATAACTATACACAAATAGTATTAAAAACAAACAGCAACATTTGCATTTACAGAAATTCTTCACTTGTGGTATTAAGCACTCAAAGGAAGCAGTGGCTGTACTGTAAATGTAAATGGCAAATTTCAGACTAGAGATGGAAATATTTAAAAAAAAAAAAAAGACAGATAGAGTACCCTTCTTCATGCTTGAGATGTCTTTAAATTTCAAAACTCTTATAACAGGGGTGGGAATCATTTGGCCCTCAAACACTGGCCATTTCCACACAGGGCAAGGGAATCACCCCGCGCCGCTACTTACTAGACTTTTTGGCTCCCTGGTCCAGTCCACGCCACTCTGGAGCAGTGCGTGCTCATCAATACACACTGCTCCGGCAATCCAAATAGCGGCTTCTGGTTGGTTGAGGGTCTCAACCAACCGCTGAAGCTCGCCAGCCTAAAGCCTGCCCCCGGCAGTTCACAGGCTCGCATCGGGACGAGCCTGTGAATCTACATAAGAGAGCAGGCTCTCAGTGGCATACTCCGTGCTTTTGAAAGATCTGTTTTTAGCGGTTCTTCAAAAACACGCTGGACGACCACCTGCGGTCATTCCGGAGCGGGCTGAGGTGCGGATCTACGTTAAGTAGGTCCGACCCAGTCTGCTCCCAGGTGCAGTCCTCCTCCTTGGAGAACAGACTGCACTATTTTAAAAACCCTGTGCAGAAATGGCCACTGTTGAACTGTTGTTCTATACAGGCCTGAACCTGTACAATCAGTAGTGCAGAATCTGGAGACCTGAAGTCAAAAAATAACTGGAGGACTGCATCATTCCCACCCTACTCTAGAGACTGGAAGCAGATGGCAACAGTACAAGTATTTCATTAGTGTTTTGCATGCTGTATAAAATGTGGAAGAAGCATTGGGATCTCTATGAACTGCCAAAAACAAGAAAGTGGAAGGGAAGGTCTGTTCAACTTCTTAGGCCCTTTTCACACGGAGTGGCGTGAAACGCATGGAAATGGGACAGCGCACACAGAAACGGAGCTTACTTTAATCCGGGTAGCTCCATCGCCGTGGGGAGCAGCGCACGTTCACCGCTCTACATGGCAGCAGCGTCTGGCGGTGTCCGGCGGCGCCCGGCAGCACCCAAAATGGCAGCTGGCGGCTTCCAGCAGCTCTCTGCCAATTGGAGAAGCACGCCAGCTGGAAGCCCGCCCCAGGGCAGCTCTGCAGGGACGCGCTTGCGCACCCCTGCAACTCCCCACCGGGCACTGTGACGGGCTAGCATGCGCGTGTTTCTTGAAGACCACATGAAATGTGGTCTTTATAAAACACATGGCGCCACCCCCGTGGCCGTGCGAGGGTGGTTTGAGGTAGGGAAACTCCACATTTCTAACCACCCTAGCACACCCCACGGTGTGGACGACCTCCAGGTGAGGTCGTCCTACCCCGCATTACCCCATGTTTTTCCCCATGTGGAAAGGGCCTTATATAAAATACTTTACTCATTCTATCTCAGGTGTTCTATACATTCAATAGAATAACCATTCTGTTTAAAATCCCAAAGGGACTGGAATATCACAAAATCCACAATTTACTCCCTGCTTTCAGTCCTAAATCAATAAACCACTTGCTTTCCTGTTTTAGGCTGCAGCCAGCAATCCTAAATACACTTACTGGAAAGTAATACCAATTAAACATAAGACTGACTTCTATGTAAACATGCATAGGATTGCATTATATGTTTACAAGTTATCTATTCTCACTGTACAAAAGACTGAAAGGTAATCAAACAGGAAAGTACCAAATGGAGAAGACTGGCCCTTCTATGAGGTATTCTGAAAGCTAAAGGAAGATCTTACCTAGAAACGCCACACTGAAAGGCAACATCAGCCAGAAACAAACTAAGAGGTGGAAGATGGACCCCATAGCTGCCAATCACGCCACGGTGTGAAAGAGCCTTTACTACCTCATGTTGTTCTTTCTGGAACAGCTGCCACACACCCTTTATTAAGGATTGCAACATCCTCTGAGATACGCATACATGATAATGACACTCATACCAGCCAAAGCAACCTCAGCTACTACATTTTGAGACAGAAGCAACAAGAGGTGCTGGGTGTTCCAGACAATCACTTTATCTCTGCTGAACTAAGGCACCACAATTTCATGTTGGACTTTTCCCACGATTCTGTTCCTGTACAGCTTTGTACAGGAATTGGCTACACAGAGCACTTTTGAAATGACTTCAGACTACTCCGTCAAGTTAGGATTATGATCTATTGCCAAACCCCAGAGGCAATGGCTCAGCTACAGAAATAGAAACACTTGTACATCATTTTGAATGGATTGCTATCCTCCCAAGGCCATGTGTTCCTGACAAACCTGCTCTCGTCTCCACCCTCACCCTGCCTCCACCATCACAGAAAATTGTTAGCAATGCCAAGAATGTAGCTATGACTCCGAAATTTTATGAGGCACAAAAACAGTGTTTTTGTTTGGGGAAAATCCAGTGCCATTCAGGGAGTGTCTTGTGCTTAAGCACAAGACATAGAGCACAAGAAAGCACAAGAAAATGTCTTCAGTTTCTCTGTTGACTAGAAATAAGAAGCAGGTGTGATATTGTTCTTAGTGCCTTCTGATGTAATGAATGGTGACAGTATGAGGTATTTGCGTATGCAGTTGGAGAAAATTCTAGAAATCAAATGGCAAACTTTGCAAAATTTAGAGTTTTCAGACACTGGTGATGGAGGCTGGTTTAGATCCAGCTCCTTTTCAGCGATTGTGTTGATCTGCTCAGTCAACAGAAGCATCAGCAACAACACCCAGTTGCCATTGTTTTTGGTCCCTTTGGGTTGCTCCACACATGACAGCTGACATGTAGAATAGGTATGTGGCAAGATGTGAATCATACAGACAGGAAGTCAGGAAGTCTCAGGAAGTCAGATAGCAGGAATGCACAATTCCCAGCAGGCCAAGATGAAGATCTACCCCTCCCAGAGACATTGCAGAACTGCATTCACCTCTGCAAATCTCCCTGTGCACCCAGACCTCCAAAAAAACTACTGCCAAATGGCCAAGTGTATCATCTAAGCGGCATGATGGGTCATTTTGTACCAATTTATAGGCCCTGACTTAGGCCTTTTCTGCTCAACACACCCAACCCACCATGGGGACAGGAGAAGGATGGTGTTGTGGCCAAGAAAAGTGGAGACGACCAGGTTTCAGGGAAAAATCAAAAAGCCATTTTTATTGTTAACAATACCTTGCGCAAGGGCAACAGTTATCCCAGAACTGTTGTGTCAATTAATTGAGGTAGCATCACTATATACCTTTTGCCTTCTATGTCAGCAATCAATCATTTACTTAGCCCGCCCATCACTGGAGAAAAAGATCTTTAGTTAACTTTTCCATTACATCATTGACTGGCACACACGTGTACAGAAGAGAACAAAGAGTTAGTTTAGAAGATGATACAAAATAATGGTAGGGAGTATAGTGCCTCCCTGTGAATTCCCAGACCTTTTGTTGCAAGGCCATTCTCTAAAATTTGAGATAAGACAGACATCTGCAATTTACTCAGAGGCACAATTCAATTCGCTTATTTTTCCTATTCAAGTGGCATTGGATTTAACCCCTTCATTCCCCCCTTCATGCTAAATTCAAAACTTTGCAATTTCAAGCATGTACTATTTCCTTCTTCCTTTAGTACAAGTGATACATAGCAGCATTAGAATTCATTAACACACATTACACTTACACGCTGTTCCCAATAACGGAGGGGGTCTGATTTGTGCGTAGAGAGGTTAGCTTCCTGGCGTAACCCCAGCAGAAATCTAGCCCCAGTCTTCAATTCCACAGCAGATGCTGGATCTGATGTACGTTGCCTGGCAGCTTCCGGGTGTGCCAGTCTGTACAATCTAGCCCAGAATTCTTCTCTCCTCAGGAGTTGCTGGGTCTGGTGTACATTTTGGCGGCTTCCGGAGCGTCAAATGTACCACCTAGCCCAGAATTCTTCTGACCCCTCTTTTCTGCAACCACCAGTTAGGCATACACAACAACTTCTTTCTTCCATTGACTTGAGCATTACAGATTAAAAAACAACACTTTTAACATGCAGAGTAAAGACTGGCAGATTTAGGAAAGCCATTATGTTAGTACAAAGTACTCTTGCTTACTGTGCCTTTTCCCATACTTACTTAGGGAACTCAATTTTATCCACATGCCTGCAGACCATTAGAATGATCTTCTAATATTGTATACTTCAAAATGCATTTTCCCTTCTTTTGCATTCAACTCATTTACATAATAACAACAGGTTGTATTTTACCAAAATGCTGAGTACCCCTTCACAACTGAAGAGATAGTTTCATGCTGGGCTGACAGCCAACAACGCACCTGCCTTACATGAAAACCAATTCCCTCCATGGGGATCATGTGTTGTCATGTACCTGTTGCTTTTATTGTGAATCCTTTTCATTTTTGGCCAGCCACACTATATCAATTTGTGCACTGAGTGAAAAGTGATAATCCCAGGAGATGAACCATATACCTATTTGCCATTGTAAAAACTGGTTGCTTTCCAGAACTGACTATGGAGGACCAACCCCCCTTTTGTCACACAACTCAATAAAACCAATACTATAACTGAAAAGAAATTAACATTGAGACATTTCCCTGGGCATACCTGTTTGCCATATACACATATCTTCCAATCCCTAGTGATAAAATAGGTAAACCAAACTTCCTGCCCTTCCTATACCTGTCTCAATCTATTGTTTTTCACATTCAAGATCTGATCATGCATGTGTCCCGAGTTTAGCATCTTGGCCACCTTTACCACAGTGGGGGTTGTCACTACCACCTGATAGGTCCTCACCCATGTCCAGGTTGCCCCCAATCCTTCACCCATGTCTCCTGGTTTAGAGGGTGTGCCTGTGCTTGTAGGGAAAGAAGCCCCTATTTTAACATTTTCTCCCTTGTCGTACTCAGAGCTTTCCCTAACACACTAACTCTTTCCTGTAGAGTTATGTTCCCTTAATCCATCCAAAAGGGCTTTTGCTGAAAGGTGACAACTTCATGACTCTGTGAAGTATATATTGCATCTTCCTTCCCATCATAATGGGGCTTTGGGGAAAAACAAAAACACTCCTGTTTTCTCTGTTGTGGGCTGCACATGGAATGAGAATGAAAGGTTTCTATAAAATGGACTCAGAAGATGAATGTGGTATCCTGCCGCTTGTCCTGTGCTGGCATCCAGTCCAAAAACATAGCCAGGGCTGTTATTTGGACCATACACGTTGAACTACTGTGTCTCCAGGATTTTGTTTCATCTTCTCCAGTTTCCTTAAATTCTGAGGTCTGCAGGTACAATGTGACTCCTCCGGGTGATTCCTAGAACAGTGTTTAATCTTTGATGATCTTGTGGACAAATGCAGGTCTGTTGTTTGAGCCTGTATGATGTGTGGGCTTTTTCAGGGCTGTTGTCGGTCTGTTAGCTGTCTCACAGCTTGCATCTCTTTTCCTCCTCTGCCTTCTTCAGCCAGAGTCCCTCAACTGCAACTCCACTTCCAAACTGGAGAGGCGCTCTATCGCCTCTCAGAAATGCTCCCTTATTTTCTCCCTCCCAACTCAGAGGTGCGCCGTCACCTCTTCTCCCAGCTTGCTCGTAGGGGTGCTCCATCACCTCCTCCATCCCGCTGGGACTGCGCCAGGGAGCTTTCCAGTTTCCACCTTATCGGGAACTGGTGAGGGGGCCCTGCTTTGCAGTTCTGACTCGGCCCTTTCCTGTATTCTCCATGCTTCTGCTGCCAACGTTTCTCACCAGAATGGCACAACTCCGAATCCTTACCCTTTGCAGTTTATGGGGTGAGGAACAAAACTTTTCCTCTTAACTGCTGACCACTGACGTTATTCATGGAGTTCTGCTGTCGTCTTCCACAAAAGGATTCTCACCATACATCACCTCTCACTTGGTCCCTGCTGTCTTCTTCCACATATCCTCCACATATCCACATCCTTCTCTGACTGTCTTCACCATCTGTCCAGATTTTTCTCACCTATGCCTCTTCTGCCCACACTGGGCACATTGGCACACTCCCAGAGACCCTCTTCCTCTTCTGGGTTTTCCTACCACCTTCTCATCTTCCAACCTCTACTCATTTTGGATTTTTACAAAAACTTACAGCTCCCAGTATTCACAAGCGGTCTCCCATCCAAGTACTAACCAGGCCCGACCCTGTTTAGCTTCCGAGATCAGACGAGATCGGGCGTGTTCAGGGTGGTATGGCCGTAGGTAGCTAGCCACTCCCCTTTGCCCTCTTCAGCCCCTTGCAGCTCCTGGACTCTTGGCTGCCCTGCTAGCTTTTTCTGTCAGCCACTTAACTATGCTGCATTTTATTTCCTCTTCCGCCTGGTTCTAAAATTCCAAACATCAGACGAACTAGGAAGGGAGGGGGTGAACCCCCCTTTTCGAAACTGACTCCTCTGTTCCTGCTACTTATTGTCGGCTGCATCCTCTCAGCCTCCGCTGCATCCGCCGCTTCCATTCTCCCCCATCTGTCCCCTCAGGGGAAGGACAGGCAAACAGGCATGCAGAAAGGATCCGGTGGGGGTGGAGCGTGGTTGTCTCCTAAAGAGCTGCCGCTTCAAGGCCTCTGTGGGGGCTCTACCTCTCTGTTCTTTTGCATTGGAATTCCCAAGGGTTCTTGGGGGAAACTTATTCAGGTACTACAATTCCCATGTGTTCAAGATTCCTGTGTCAACTGCTTCTCCAAAAACTCATTGTCAGATAGAGTTTTACAGCTTTAAGTCCATCATTCCTGAACTTTCCCAACTTCCTCCTTTCTATTTATTGACTTAGAAAGGACTGGCCTTTTCCTGCTTGCAAATTGCACACTGATTTCTTCCCAATCTAGACCTCCGCCTTCTTTCTCTCCACTTGCCTCTTCCCTGGTGCCCTCCCGGCTGGCTCGCCATTCCTCATGTTGGATTTATTCTCCTCCACTCCTCAGTAGTGAACAAGGTCAAAAGCAACTATTGACAATCCTGCCAGTTAGAGACATGTGAGGCCATGATTCTGGAGCAAAGTTCTATTATTTAGTAGGTCTGACATGGTGAAGGGTGTATATTGATAACTCTGAACTCACTGGTAGCCCCCTGACTGCTGAGCTGAGTGGGGCACTACCTCTTCTTCACCACTGTCACCCTCTTCTTCCTCTCCACTTGGTTGTAATTTGCTGAAACATATGGTGGGGCTGTATGTAGTTCTTCTGGTTCCTCAGGGGGACTATCTAAACTTATGGGACTTCTTCCAAATTTCTTCTGAGTCTTGTCCACCACTGCATACACAGCCTCAAGTGATGGTAAATGGATGGGAATTTGCAAACTGACAGCTCATTAAATATTCAGTGAAGTCTCCTTTCTCCCTTTTCTGAGACATGAGAGAATTTACCAGGAAACCAGACTTCGCTCCTATCATTAAAAGGGGAGAAACTGCCTGTCCCCCTGTGTTACAGTCTCCAGGCTGTCAGGTTTGCTTTTCTCTTTTTTTCTTTTTTTCCTTTTCTTTCAACAGGGAAGGGTGAGGGGGAATTCCTGGTGAGTGCAGAGTTCCTTCCCTTTTTTTTTTCTTTCTTTCCTTTTCAAATGCAGCCTTTTTTTTAAACAATATACTCTGCGCTGAGCTCTGCCCATTGTGTTATCTTGCTGTAGAAGTGTTGCAAAGTACTAGAGGAGAATCTTTTCCTCCCTTCTCCTTTCCCTGTTTCCTATCCAACACCTTAAGGCTTATTATTATTATTTTTTTCCATTAACTCTCTAACTTTATTTCTACTATTCCAAAACCTCTTGGCTAAATAAATGTCTAGCCCAAAATCAGTGTCCCGCTATCACCAACCAGGCAAAAAACTGCTTAAAATACATCCCTTCTAAACCCTTTTGAATGTTAATTGCCGGCCCATTAAATCTCCATCAAGGGGGTCAGACTTGGTCCTAGAAAATCCCCTTATTTCCTTTTAACATGGAACAAAGGGATCCCTTTCCAGTTAATTGTAACATTTTCCCACTGCCTGAATTGCAAAATCAGGCTTCTCTACACCTAAGAGAAAACAATGAGACTCTGCATTGCTTCCTCACTATTTCTCATTAACACCTGAGGTTTTTGCACTGACTTTTATTTCTGCCATTTCCCAGCCTCTGGCTGAGTTAACTTCTCTGGTTTAAAACAACAGAGAGCCCAAGAAGGAGGGACTTCAGGAAATGGCTTCAAACACTGAGAGAGGAAACAAACCATTTTTTTCTCTTTACACTACAATGGCAATAGTAAGTTTCCACTGAATCCTCCTTTAAATTCTTTTTGAAATTCTTTATCATACACTCTAAGGGAGTTTGCTGACTTTCTCCCCTCCCATTTCCTCCCGAGTTCCAGACAAGACACAATAGGAATGGGATTGACGCATGGGTAAAGGGGGTCCCGTGCACCCACACAAAGGGGTTTTTTACTCCAGTCACTCCAGCACTGACTTAGCCATCCGGACGATCACGGCATGGACGTAAGAACTGCAATGCTGCAAGCATTTCATACACGCATCTTTCATTCAGACAAACAACCTCCCACTGGCCCATAAAACCACAACTAAGACGTCTCATTTATTATTCCGCCATACCAAGAGTTTTCGGGGTTTCTCTCTCCACCGCTGAGAGGTACTCGGCCGAAACTCGGGGAGTGATCAGTTCCCCCTTCCCCCTCCCAAACATGAGGGGGTCTACTCACCAGAGGGCCATGGGAGGCTTGGTTTCCAGCTGTAACCCGAGGTCCGTTGACTGGAACGCTGTCGCCAGGGATGCCACCGCTCCCCTAACCAAACCTCTTTGACAAAAGGTCGAGGGCGCCCTGGGTTTTGTCAAGGGGGGGCCGCAATCCCCGCCGTCCAAACGTCCGTCAAGGGGGACAGAATAGTCCCTTCCCCCGTTTTCCCGGCCAATGCACCAGAAATGTTGTGGCCAAGAAAAGTGGAGACGACCAGGTTTCAGGGAAAAATCAAAAAGCCATTTTTATTGTTAACAATACCTTGCGCAAGGGCAACAGTTATCCCAGAACTGTTGTGTCAATTAATTGAGGTAGCATCACTATATACCTTTTGCCTTCTATGTCAGCAATCAATCATTTACTTAGCCCGCCCATCACTGGAGAAAAAGATCTTTAGTTAACTTTTCCATTACATCATTGACTGGCACACACGTGTACAGAAGAGAACAAAGAGTTAGTTTAGAAGATGATACAAAATAATGGTAGGGAGTATAGTGCCTCCCTGTGAATTCCCAGACCTTTTGTTGCAAGGCCATTCTCTAAAATTTGAGATAAGACAGACATCTGCAATTTACTCAGAGGCACAATTCAATTCGCTTATTTTTCCTATTCAAGTGGCATTGGATTTAACCCCTTCAATGGGACCAGGACAACACTTACACATTGTCAATGACAGGCATCCTGTCAATGACCAGTGATCACACCGCCCTCCCACCACACACCCACACTTACCTTGTCTGTGAAGGCCCTGGAAGTGCAATGGCTGCACTTCCTGCCCCAACACAACCTGGAACAATACCTGGCTGTGCTGTGGCAGGAAAAGGCATAGCCATCATGCTTTCTGGATACGGAAGGCAGCCAGTGTGGAGGAGAGCACTCTATCACGTTTCCCTCCTGGAATTGCTGCTGTTGCCATTGTCACCAGATGTCATCAGGACAAAGGTAGGGTGCAGAAGGGACCTCTGATTTGGGGGGAGGGGTATTTGTTTTTGTTTTTTCCAGAATTGAAAGTAACCATCTAGACAGTGAAAGGGGCAACATGGGTGCAGTGGATGAGGTGCAGCCTGTGGTATACAAATTTGCCATGAAATGCATGAAGAGAAAAGATGAGTGAGAAATCTAATATAAGTCCAAGGTCTGATGGGCTTGTATCAATCTCCTCTTGTATCAATCTCCAGATTGATTTTGGAAACAGATGCAAGTTTCAGGATTTGGGCCATGATCCTACCTGATACTCACAGATCAGGACACTCTGTGAACATAACATAGGGCTTTGCTTCCTCCCCGCTTCATAAACCATTTTCTTAACACCTCCATGTTCTCCATTGCCATTTAGAGGCCGGGGAAGGTGGAAGTACCAGGGCAGCCTCTAGGTGTGATTGTGCAACCCAGATCAGCTCTTATCCTTCCAGATCTCCAGCATACTCATGTTTGGCCCTCCTCTAGCTCTCCTCTGATTGGCCAACACACTCCCCTAAAGGGCCATGGAAATGAACACCAAGGCTGTGAAGCTTCTTTGTGCAGAAGGGAGGTATTGTGTAAGGAATGCTTCTTGTAAAACAATCTTCAAAACATACACACTAACCTAAGCTCATATTACACAAGTGTATGTCACCAAGAGGCTTGTTTTCCACTGCTCCAGAGACTAGGACTAGGAGCAATGGATTCAAAGTACAGGAAAAGAGATTCTACCTAAACCTCAAGAAGAACTTTCTGACGGTCAGGACTGTTCGGCAGTGGAGTGTGCTGCCTCGGTGTGTAGTGGAGTCTCCTCCTTTGGACGTTTTAAGCAGAGGCTGAATGGCCATCTGTTGGGAGTGCTCTGATATGGGTTCCTACATGGCAGGGGGTTGGACTGGATGGCCCCTGTGATCTCTTCCAGCTCTATGGTTCTATAAGGATTCTGGTCCTTAAGTCCTGAGATAGCACTTACTTTTGTCAAAACATCACACATTCTGGCAGGAGCCTAATGCTTTTTTATTTTCTGCTGGGAGAAGTCTTTCTGACATAGCACAACTACTGAAAGACTAAATAGCTAGAACCCTAAAAGGCCCCATTAATACCTAAAATTCAGCTGTTAATGCATCAAGCAAACTTTTTTCAGGAAGCCTATTACAAGCAAGTTGGCTTCATTACTGAAAGGTGTCTGCAAATCAAGCAGGCTGTAAGAAAACTGACCTCCCTACGCAGCTACCATCAGTAAAGTCTTTCTTAGGCTTCTGGCATTCTGATCTCATAGAATATCATAAACACACTTGCACCCAACAATTCCTTGTTGGTCAGCTGTGACTTTTCATTAACTCTTGGATATAGTAGGCATACATAGTAACCAGAAGATGGGCTTCTTGCAGGCTAGTTCCTAAAAAAATGACTGGGCTGGATATTTTGTAGAGTTTCATTTAAGAGAGGACTTGTAGAAGATTTGGAAAGATATATGTCAAATATAAGTAGTTGCAGTTACATATCCTGGGTCCAAAACTTGTAATAATTTTTTTAAAAAAATGTAAATCTTTACTTTCTCATTTAAAAAAAAATAAGAGTAATTGTCATGAAGAGATCCAGCATGAAAAAAAAAAATTAAAAAATGAAGAAATCCGGCATGGATACCTGGAGTAAGAATCCTCTTTGGAAGTAATGGAAAATGGAATGGAAAAAAGTTTTGAGCTTTGAGCTAAATATTTGCAACTGATTTGAGGTAGGGCCCCAGAGGACCAGGCTCTTTAAACTCCAACCCTTTCTCCTTGCTGGAACATGTTGGTGTTCACCTAGCCATCTGGTAAACTTCACCCGTTCCTGAATCCAGGTGGGTGGGTTTGAATTATCAGAGTGGGTACAGGGGAAGAAAAATAGTGAAAAAGAAGTTGGAGGAAAGTGTGTAGAAAGTAGCAAGACACCCTGAGAAAAGTGTGTTTTTAAGGTCAATTTAAATCTACAAATGAAGTCCAGCATTCAAAGTAACCTGAGAACTATTTGGGGGGGGGGGATTGGACTAGAGCTCTCTAGTAGATAATTCCAAATACCTGACCAAATTACAAATCCAAGTAATCTGTATTACAGCTGGTATTATACAGATTCAGAATGAACTGGGAATTTGTCAGTTTCTTGACTGAGGTTGAATTTGGAGTTCCAGACCCCTTGAGAAATTTGCTCACGAAAAGAAATTACACATCCAAAGTTCCAGCATCTGTCAGGAACATTTTATTGTTTCCAATGCAATATAAATTGTGTAGGAGTTTGAGAAACTGCATAACTTTGGTATAAAAACCTACATCCACAGTCCTTTGCTTGTTTGAATATTGCACAAACCAAAAGTTACATGATTGAAGCTTCAGCCTTTGCCAGTTTAACTGTTGTACAAACTGACTGTAAAGTGGCAGGAAAAGAAATGCAGGCTGGCTGAAGCTGCATTTGTACAGATTTTAGTGTTGCACACCTCAGTAGTTACATGGCAGGAAAAGAAACTTGGGCTGACTGAAGTTACAACCTATGCCAATCTGAATGTTATGCAATTTCCTTTCTATGAGGAAACCTGTGTTTTCTGTTTCTTATGCCAAAAGCTTAACAGTTTCCTCAAACCTTGCAGTTTTCTGGGCAAGCTGCACAGCTCTCATTGAAAAGCTGCCTGGTTAATTGCCTTGATGAGGGTGGGAGGATTTCTTAGTGTCCTGAAACTATGGAATGAAAATTGTTCATTATTCTTGACATCCGTTGGGAATCAGAAAAATCAAAATGTACCATCCCTAGTACAGAGTTGGAAAAGCAAAACCTGAAGTCACTTTTCTGCCCAATTGTCTTCTGATCTAATATATAAAAGACAAAGTTTTCTGTTTGTCCATGTCAGACAGAGAAGACCTCATATTATTGGCTGTGTCTGGCAAGAAGACCTCATATGATTGGCTGCCTGAGAAGATTCTGTGAAATCCTGGGGTTTGCAGTTTAGAGAGGGGTCTTTACAATTCTCAGCCAGACAGCTATTGGGCCCCAAATATGCCTGTCTTTAACAGGCCGGTTGCTATGGAGATGAGGCCTAGCAGCAAGGAGGAGGGTGGTGTATTCCCTCAGGAACCTAAACACTGTATGTTAATAACACTGAATACAGATTAGATTGAGGAATATGGGGAGAAGTTACAGGTGCTGGAATCTCAAATCTTTCTAACAAGTATTACCTATGAGAAAATAAAATCCCAGGCAACGCCAGGTATATACGCTAATTGTTTTATAAGAACAAACTTGCTACTGTCATCTGGTGTGTTTTTAGCCAATGGCTGAAGCCACAGCTGTAACTCTCATTTGAGGAGGTATCTTAACAGAATTAAATTTGTAGAGTTACTAACTTGTTTCTGCGCTGCATACACATACACACTGTGTCTTGCTAAATGGCATTACTATTACAATAACAGCCCTGAATGTGCTGAAACACCCTTGTTCATTGAGTGTGAGAGACTGAGAGAAATCATGACTCATCTCTGCATCCCTACAGTAGAACAGAGTGTAAACAGTGTTTGATAGTGTTTGCTATATATCTATATCTATATCTATATCTATATCTATATATATCTCTCACAAAGATGGCGCTGACACTACTCACATGATTATTAGTGGCCAGAATGCATAGGAATCAAGGTTTGTACTTTGGACCTATGGAGAAACAGAAACCCTTTCCTGGAATGTCCTTTAATCTCCTTGCAACCAAGTACCAGCAGGGCTACCCAGTCTATTTTTAACTATGACGTATTTTTAATTAGGATTTTAATTATGCTATTTGAATGGTTTTATTCTTTTAGTGTATTTTAATGTGTTTTTAATTGGTATGCTAGTTTTAAATTGTTGTACCCTGCCTCGAGCTGATTAAGGCCAACCCAAGGAAAGTAGAAAATCAACATCATTTGTAATGGAAATATTTATTGAAGAACCTAGCACAGAGAACATCAGAAAAGATCACTTGGTCTCTAAAATCAAATAAACTAGCTAATTAAAGCAGGATGGTCAGCAATCAGCATTGTAAAAATAATTCAGCAAAGCAGCTCACAGGCATTTGCAAGTGGCACCTAGGACTCTGAAGACTAAAACAGCATGTTTTAGTCTAATTCATCTCCAGCAGCTCAAAGACAAAAGAGATGATTACACATACACAGTATATGTGGTGGCTGATCTGGGAGAACGACTGGAAATTCAAACTGATTTATCCACAGCATGAAGTAAACATGACCAGGAGACCACGTCATGAGTTTGGGAAGAGGAATCAAAACTCATAAAGCATAATGATGAAATGTTTAGAATCTACAGACGTAGATACAGACGTAGCCTGGCATGAATTTATTAAGAAACATATATAAGGACAAGGGAAAGGTTGGGTTTTTTTAAATGCCCCACCAGCAAATCACCATAGGTGGAATCACAGACATCCAGTCGCAGTGCTTGATAGCTTTTTACCACCTGGAAAAAGAGGACAACAGAATTTTCATCATACTGTCCAATGAACATTAATTAGTGTCTAATTAATTGGTGAAAATGAAGACACAAGAAATTCTGAAGAGAGAAGGGGTCTGTTTCATATTACCAATGAATAGGCTTCCAGACACTGGAAAAGTGTACATATTTATAACTTTATATATAGAATTATCTTGTACACTCAACCAGGGGGACCCAGAATTCCTTCCCCAAACTTGAAAGCCATGCCCCATCTCTGTATGGCATTTCACTACCTCCAGGCCTTACCTTGGCTCCATATCAGAAAATATATATATATATATCAAATTCTAGGTAATATAGAATGATTTCTTTCCAAGATCAAACTGATAATTTGGCATCATATGAAGATTCAGATATCCATACTGAGTAATGCTGCACAGCTGTACACTGTTCACATTTGGAACTCGTATATCCAAAAGTAAAGAGAGTTTTGACAATGTTAATGAGATCACAGATTACCAATTTCTATACCACACTGTGACAGACCCATGTCTTGTATTTAGTATACATTTTTTGTGATTCGTCATTTGAAGGTAAACATGGGCTTAATTTGCAAGTCTTACTGCTGAGGCAATCCCTTTGTCTCTCATCCCATCTGAAGAAATCCCATTGTCAGAAAGAAAGTAGGGTAATCCTTTGGAATAAGCATTCTTCTGAATGTCAAGTTTGACCCCAAGTCTGGCTGAAGGAAAATCTGCTGGGCTGATGAACAGGTAGTGGGACAAACTGCAGGGAGGAATCTCAAAACTGGAAGGAAATTTCAGTGTCTTCTACTTCTGTACCTCCTTGGTGCTATAATTTTTACATCTCCACCACTTTTGATTTCACTTAATCTTAGAGTGGAGAATTTGTGGTATTCCTGCTCCTTCCCCATGCAAAAACCAATTCCAGCCTGCACCTGACACTCCAGGACCTTTCTGCACTACACTGTTATAGCACTATTATTCCACTTTCAACATCCTGTGGAATTCTGGGGTTTGTAGCTTACTGGGGCCAAAGAGCTCTCTGGCTGAGAATTCTAAATGGCTCTGCCTGAACTGCAAACCATGAGATTCCATAGGATGTTGAAAGTGGAATAATAGCACTATAACAGTGTAGTGCGGAAAGGCCCTTCCATATTTTTCCTTGTTCCTTCTCTCTCTAGCTGTTCATACCTTAGGTACTGCAGTACATCCATTTGCGTTCAACATTATAGTTGCTAGTAAGAGCGCACCAGAGTTTCCTACTGGATTCCCCATCTGCTGTGCAAGATGAGTAAGATTTTCCATTATAGGTAAAAGGGAAGATGCATGGTTGATATGGACCTAGTCCTGGAAAAAGCAAATAAAAATGTGAAAGAGAGACTGAGAGATGGACAGATTTTCACAAGAACACTTGTGACAACTCTTCTGGAAGATGCTTCTGGCATCCAGGGAAAAAAATGTATTCTCTGCTTTCTGGTCATTTGAGGGATAAAGGGCTGTCACAGCTGGAAGCAGCAAGTTGCAGCATGTATCATGGGTTTGGGATGACTTGATGGAAGTAATATATTTTTGTTCCTACCACTGCTAGCATCCATTTCTCTTTGCAGAACAAGAACATTTTACTAGAGCCTGTTTGGTCCACTAGCAGCACTACCATCATTGGCTTTAGAGCTAGTCTACATCAAGCAGTGACCCTAATAGACAGGATGAATTTCGAACTAAATCAAAAGGTCAATTTTCTTCCTTTTTTTGCATTCAGATCTATTCATGCTGTCATACACATTAATGTGCTATATCAGGGTGAACAAAATGTGGTCCTCTAGGGCCATTTTTGTGACCTCCTCCCCCACCCCAGGACAAACAATTAAAAATGCTGCAAAATGTTTTCTAAGGGATGTAGAGTCCCCTGCCTCCTGAGTCAAAAAAAAAATTACATTTTTTTTTAAAGTTGGCCACAAATTGCATTCTATGAGTATGATGGGCCTTTCCATTACATTCTCCCACTGACCAACTTAGGCCTAGGGGAAACTCTTTCTGAACGAACAAGTAAAGAAGAAATGACTTCAATTCACTTGCTATTGTTGAAAAAAGGCACTTCCTGGGCCTAAATTGGCCTAGGAAGGCCCAAAACACATTGAAAATGACACCCATGGAAGGCATGGAGGGGAGTAAATCAATTTTTGATGTTTTTGTTGAAGAAGATGTGGGAGGGGTGCAGCTTCTCAAAGTCTCCTAGGCAGCTAATGTGCTTCCATAGCCTTCAAACAGTTACCTATCCCTGTGCTAGACAGAGCTTCCTAGAATCAATTTAACAAAACTTCTATTTCCAACTGATCTCAATCCAACCCTGTCTTTGCATGTTAGCTCACAGTTGTCCAACTCCAGCTTCCTTTTGATAGCCCTGCCTAGCACAGGTTCCTAATTTAGTAAGTCCCAAGTATCTTACTTGTATCAGCACAGTAGCTCCACTTCTTGTCCTTGTCATAATTCTCTGTTGTGGCACACCAAAATCTTCTATCAGAACTGTTTTCATTGGTGCAGGTTTTAAAAGTCTTCCCATTATAGATGAAAGGAAAGACACAGACCTGGCCTTTTGAGCTCCCCTCATACTCTGTAGATGTGAGGAATATTAAAATAAAGTGAGGCAAGACATCAGTGGATGGAGACAGAATGTCCTCAAGAAATGGATTAGCAAAGATAGAGCCTTTCCACACTACACTGTTATAGTGCTATTATTTGACTTTGAACCTCCTATAGAATTCTGAGGTTTGCAGTTTAGGGAGAAGCCTTTAGAATACTCAGCCAGAGAGCTCTTTGGTCTCAGGAAACTACAAACCCCAGAATTCCACAGAATGTTGAAAGTGGAATGACAGCATTATAACAGTGTAGTGTGGAAAGGCTCATAATCTGAGTAGTGTTCCTGCAGAGCTTGAGAAAGTGGTTACGGACTGCAACAGCAACAGACTAAACTAGCTTTTTCTGGTATCCTTCTGGCAGCAGATGAACCCTTTCTTTTTTTCAACAGATCTTTGGAAACTGACTCTTTTTGGGAAAGGGCTTTTAATAATTGTTAATAATTAATAAATAATAATAATAATAAAAAATAATTGTTGGGTTTTTATGAGTATGTTTAAAATTGCTTTAAATTCTATTGAGAATTTAATTAGGCTGCCTTTATTTTATCGACAGCAGCTTTTAATTGTATCTGTTTTAATTTTTGTAGGCTGTTTTGAGTCCCAAGGAAAATAATAATGACAGCAGCAATTCAGATTCACATAAACAGCAGCAGCTGCTCACTCCTTCAAGTTATCCTGATAACATCTGATCTGAGACAAAGACACTGTTAGACCACATTTCTGCAATGATTTCTTCATAGGCTTTTGTTCAAGAAGGCAACAAGTTCAAGATTCTCTTTGAGTAGGTAGCAAATAAACAGCTAAGTCAACTTGATTGCTTTGTTCTGTTTGGGAATCTGAATATATGATTATTTTCTTGCTTGACACAATACCCTGAAACCCCTTTTAAAGGTTTAGCCATTTGGATGTGTTGTTTTAAAAAGGGTATTTCTTACTGGACCTTCTGTATATGAAGAACCACAGGGCAACAAAGCTGTAGTCTACTTCCGGTCATGGTGGTGGTGGCAGTGGTTATTATTACTATAAATAACAACTCTTCTGGGCATTGACCATTTCACACAATAATAGAGACGTGTTACTAAACAGAATTTTAGTGGTAATCTTGCAGCAGGAACATGGCAGTCTCAAGATGACCTGTATCCGGAGAGCTGAATAGATGTGAGTATTGCCCTGATATCAAAGGTTAATTTAGACGAAATTACTTGTAAGGATTTCAGGCTGATATCACTCCTTAATGTGGACTATATGATCTTTGTAGTGATACTGGCCAAACACCTTAAAAAGATTCTTCCAGATTATATTGACAATGATCAGAGTGGCTTTCTCCCTGGGCGTTTGATGAGGGATAGTATGAGGATGGCATTGAACATACTGGAATATTTCAACTCACACAATGAGAAAAAAAGGTGCACTTCTTTTTATAGATGCCAAGACAATATTAGATGGAAGTTCATTATAAAAGTCTTAGAAGAAATGGATTTTGGGCTAGTTTTTACAATATGGATCAAGACCATTTACTTGGAACAAAGAACTAGACTGTTAATCAACTCTGAACAGACAGAAAGAATCTTTATAGAGAAAGGAACAAGGCAGGGGTGCCCATTTTCTGCACTCTTGTTTATTCTTGTTCTAGAAGTTCTCCTTAGAGATATCAGAGAACGGCAAGATATAAAAGGTGTAACAATTGGTAAAGATGTGTACAAGGTTAGGGCATTTGCAGATGATGTGGTACTACTTTTGGAAGACCCATTCTCCCACATTGCTAAGGTGATTAGAGTGCTTAACTCATGTTGTCAAGTGGCTGGGTTTAAAATTAACAAATTTAAAACCAACATTCTTACTAAAAATATCAAAGACTAGGAGAAGATGCAATTTGAAGAAGTTTCAGGACTCCAATGTGTGAAAAAAGTTAAATATCTGGGTATCCAGGCTACAAACAAGAATAGTCAATTATTTCAAAACAATTGCGTACCTTCCTGGAAACAGGTTCAGAATAAGTTAGAGAATTGGAAAAGGTTAGATCTGTCCTTATTGGGTAGGGTAGCACTGGTAAAAATGAGTATTCTTCCTATAGTGTTATTCTTATACCAAATGATCTTAATTGCTGTTCCAAACAAATGGTTTGAGGGTTGCAAGAAAGTCCTTCAAAAATTCTTATGGAGCGGGAAAAAACCAAGAGTAAAATTTAAAGTATTGACTGACTCTCGAGATAGAGGAGGATTTGCCGTACCTGATTTAAGATTGTATTATGTTGCAACCTGCTTGGTCTGGATAAGACCATGGATATTGTTGGACAACCAAAAGCTCTTAATGCTGGAGGGGCATGATTTATACTTCGGCTGGCATGCCTACTTATGGTACGGCAAAGCCGAAATACAGAAGTTATTTCTTAGTCATGCAATTTGAAAGTCTTTGTATAAAATATGAGATTAAGTACAAATTCTTTTTGTGCCCTAAATTGCCATCATGGGTTTCCCCAGCCAAAGCCTTGTCAATAAGAGGGTTAAAAAGGGAAGGTGAATGGGTGACCTATAGAGAGAGTGTGTATCAAAGGGGGGAACACAGATTGTTGAAAGACCAACTGCTGTTGAAAAAGGAAGGATATAATATACAATGGTTTCCCTACCTACAGATTAAAGAAACATTTAGGGAAGATATGAAAATGAGGTATAGATCTAGAGGTAAAAGAGTTTGAAAACTCACTATGTAAAGGGGATAAACATCTGTTATCAAAGATGTATAATTTGTTGTTAACATATAAACTCACTGATGAATCTGTTAAAGAATATATGGTAAATTGGTCTAAAGATATTGGGTGAGCTATTAGTTTTAACAAGTGGAAAAAGAGTTCAAAAAATATAGAAAATACAGTAGATCATATATGTTGCAAGAAAATATATTAAAAATGATGTTTAAGTGGCACCTCTCACTGGCTAGAATTCCTAAGATTTTTGAGAAGGCTAAGGACCAATGTTGGAAGTGCGAGAAAGAGATAGGAACTCTTTTGTTCTCTGGTAGAGGTGCGACCATGCTAAGAAGTTTTGCTATGTGATCCAGTCTAGAATGCAGAGGATGCTAGGAATAAGAATTGATTTAAAACCTGAGTTTTTTTTCTACTTGGCATCTCTAATTTGGAAAAGAACTTGGAAGGGAGGTTAGATAGATTGATATGGTATATGACAACATTGGCAAGAATTGTATT
>CAOKZL010002378.1:0-332073 GCA_948472985.1 Iguana delicatissima | reverse complement strand
GTCAGTTCTTGTGGTCTGTCGTGCAGAACACCAAAGAGCAGAAGACTGATAAAATGCAGAAGGAACAGAAATGCTACTTTGCATTTTATTACTGACTGTCTGCGTCCCCTCAGACTTAGTAGTAATGCTTTTTTAATGGCTTTGATTATAATATAATATTTATGTAAATGTTCTGTAAATGTTCTGTAAACGATCGTGTCATAGGATCTCAGGACAATGCACAATAAAATCATTCCCGCAGATTTAAAACATTTGTATTTAGTGCTACGGAAGTCTGTTTGATTTGGGTGATTGCCAGCTCATTACACTTCAGTCCTTATAGCCAGCGTATCACATCAAAACTCTCATTCACACTCTGATTGACCTTATAGTTTGATTACTGTATTGTGCCATCTATACATATACATATATTTATACATGTATGTAAATTTATGAGAAGCTGTCCAGGAAGATCCTGTGGAAAATTCAGTTGAGAGCCTAATCCCCCCATAAAAGATTCTTTTAAGTAATGCCTAAATGGTAAGTTAGCACTTACATAAATTTCATTGACTGAGTCATTCTACTCTAGTTGGGACTAGTTGTTAGATTTAAGCCACTACCTCTATTGGGAAAAGGCATCATGTAACATAAACTTGTATAGCATGCACTAGCTACTGATGTGCTTCTGCGTTCAGTGGGTGGTTTTGTCTTTAAACCTGTTTAGCAAGAGTTCAGTCTCCTGCAAGAGAGACTCCTTCCCTTTTGACTGTTCAGACGAATATAAGAAGAAGAATACCAAAAGTCCACGTAAACCAGCAACCTGTGTGAAACTGAGGCCAGACTGATGTCTGAAAAGCCAACAAACAGAATATGGCCATCCCAGCAACAGATACTTCTATGTGTACTGACACTGAACTTTGAGCTATGATATAGCCCCACTTGGCTTCATTGCTAACACTTGAGAAGAGCTAAAACTTTAAAAATACATATTTAAAAACAATACATTGTACCAGTTCCCCTAAAAGGGAGCTCAAGGGAATAGATAAAAAGCAAATTAGCAAACATTAAAACAACAGTTTCTAATAGTTACATCAAGGACTTAAAAACAAAAGGTTTTAAAATTTTGGAATTTTTTCCCCCCAAAGAGGCATGTTTTTACATACACTCCAAAGACAGTACAGTATCAGAGCTTAAGAGAGCGCTGATGGTGAAGCATTTCTGAAGTTTTATGAAGCAGTACTTAACTCTTGCCTTTGCCCTTGCTAACCTCTTTCCGCTGGCAGGTGAAACCTTTTTTGTTCTAACAGTCTTTTGAGAACTGAAAATTTCTAAGAAAACAGTTTTTAATTTGCTTTGCTGCTTTTATTCTCTGTTTTAAATTAATGTCTTAAATGGTTTAAAAAATTTTTGATACTTTAATACTATTTTAATGACAGCCTTTTTTTTTCCTGTATGTTTTTATTAACAATTTTCTTTGTTTTGTAAGCCACCTTGAGTCCTAGCTTGGGAAAAACATAAGATATAAATAAATGTCAAGGCAGATATATCTGGTTTCTTGTTCAGGTCTGATTTATACCAATAGCATGCTATTCCACATCTAGTGGAATTACAACTTTATTACTGCATACATATCACTATATTATTTACATATATGATCTTATTACCACATACATAAATATATGTAGATATATATGTGTGTATTTAGTATTTGTGCTGCGTTCAGCACATATTACTGATGCCTGATGGCTGATACAGTTTCTGACAACATATGTAGTAATAAGTTTTAATCTAATTTTTGTGTGTACTTTTGTTTCACGAACTAAATGTTAGCATTTTGAAGCTACTGCAGGAGCAAAATGGTATTTTTATCAGATTTCACAGGGATGGTGTCTGTTCATTTTGGCAACTAGGTTTGCAATAGTTGGGAAAGTATATTGGACCAAAAGAGAAGACTTTTTAGTCCTAAAAGGATAGCTTGTTGCAGATGCAAAGCAGACAAAACAAACCTGTGCCTTGCTGGGATTCAAATATGAAAACAACTTCTTGTCCCAAAACAAATACCAAACACCAAATTAAATCTGAACATACATACATTTCTCAGGATTGTCCTTCATCTCTGAAAAGTAATTGCAATTGTAAAATTTAAAAGTGTAGTCTTCACTCTTAAGAAATTCCAAATGTCAGTTCCAATCCAAAAAGCACTTCTTTTTAGAAGAGTTGTCAGTGTTGGCAGAAATGAATGTAATCCTGCTTAGATATCTGGACATAATTCTGTATGTATTTTAAAAGATGCAGGAGTTTCATTCCTCCCTCCTCAACCCTACTCTACTGCAATTACTTAACATCCTTGAAATGCTTGTGGACTTTTGCATCTAATTTTCCACACTGGTTTTTGTTTCATTTTGGTAGAATGGATTTGCTGTTGTTCGACCTCCTGGCCACCATGCGGAAGAAAGTACACCCATGTGAGTGTGTGTTTGTGCTTTGATTGTACTAACTTTATTTGTTCGTACCCTTTAATGGAGGATACAAAGTTCTGAACATGGCCTGCCATCAGATGCCACAGCACTAGCATCTCATCATTTAAGGCGGTAAGAGATGGCTTGGGAAGATAGAAGAAGTCACTACAGTGTCTCTAAACTACACCATAAATAACAGATAGCTTTGTCTTTTCCCCATGTCCTCTGTGCTTACCAGAAGGCCTGAAGGAAAAGGCTGAATTGTGTTACTTGTGCAGAGATTTGGAGAACATAACAAACCATGGAGGGCATTTCCATTCTCAAGATGACAGGAGGATCAATCCACTACACATGGGTTTTGATCCTCGCGCCAGTCAATGCAGGAGCCATCCTCGTGCCAACAGTAAAAAACCATTTAACTGCTCCAGTCTCACTCTGGTCAGTTCTTTTTTCTCCTGCGAACCAGCTAGGTGCATTTCTGTCCCTCTCTGGTTGTCAGACATTAGATTATTTTGTTGAGAGGTACAGGACTGTGTAGTAGGAGAAAAAATATACTGAAGGTGAATTAAAATCTCTGCAGAGAAAAACTCGAGCGCTCGCGGAGTGGCTGCAGATGAGTTAGTCCAAAGTACCACAGATCAGCAGGGCTTGGACAAAGACTGGCACCATCCCGTCCAGAAAACCACTAATCAGCAGGTCACGGACCAAGGCTTTGGAAGATCTGCCAATAGACTCAAACCACAGAGGGTGCCGGGAGAGGATCACTCGGTGGACTTGAGAAAAATAATTCTTAAGTTCCAGTAGCAATAGCAATAGCAATAGCATTTATTTCTATACCGCCTATCAACTAGTGTTATCTAAGCGGTTTACAATGTATTTTAGCTAATTGCCCCCAACAAGCTGGGTACTCATTTTACCGACCTGCGAAAGGATGGAAAGCTGAGTCAACCTTGGAGCCTGGCAGGATCGAACTCACAACCTTGTGGTTGCAGTACTGGCATTTAACCACTGCGCCACCAGGGCAATGAGAGTGAGGCGGACGAAATATGGAATGCGGCAGGCAAACAGTGAGCCACAGAGAGTAAAAAGATAAGTGTAAAGGAAAAAGGGGTGAGAGAAAAAAGGTAAAAAAGGCTGACAAGTCCGGGCGCACCAAAAGGTCACGAAGGTGCCAGCGGTGGCACAAAAAACTGTCAGTGGATTGTTCTGGGCACCATCTTGAAAACATTCATTCTAAGGTGGCGCCACGTGCTCCAAGCAGGGCCTCAGAGGCTTTTGAGGGAGGTGCAAGAGGCGGAACCATGGCTCAGGTGACCACTGACAATGACCCAATCACAGGGGGCGGCATGGCACCAGAAAGGGTGGCGACATCTTCCGTTACGGAGCAGCGCTCAGCCCAGTCCACTTACTCTTTGGACAGTTGAAGCTAACGCGAGAGTTCAAACACTTCCTATCTAGTTAAAGCTGCGCCCGTTCGGAGTTATGAGACGGAGGGCGAGATATGTGAGTCACAGTGGCCCTCACAAAGTGACCCACGACCAAACCCCGGAGATGAGTATAAGGGACAATTGGATCAATTCATTAATGAGGCTGTACATGCACAGTTTCAAGCGTTTTTAAATTCTCAGCTGCAACCAATGAATTTCAGTAATAGTGATTTACGGAACCATATAGCAATGCACAATTTAATGAATTTACAGAATCAGTTTCCAGTTTTTAATCCAATGAATTTACAAATGAGGCCCAGGGTGCATGAATTTGACATGGCAGAAAATGTAACTAGCCAGCCACCAGCAAAGAAAAGTAGAGTAGAACAGGAGGAAAATCCAAGTGTTAGCAATATAAGGAGCAGCAGCAATGAGCAGGATTCTGCAGTTAAGAAAGACACGAATAGCAAGGATAAGGAAGTGTTACCGGAACGGACAAATTTAAAAAGAGTAATGCAGCATGAAGGAGAAGACAGTGAAGAAGAGATTGAGCCACAGGAGGAAAACTGAGATAAGGACGAAAAGGATTTTATGTGCACTGGTGGTGAAGAGGAGGAAAAGATGGACTCTGATAGGATGTTTGAAGCAGAGGTTTTCAGGAGTACTTTTCATAGAATGTTGCAAACATTGGGATTGGACATCTATAAGGAACGGGATGGTGACATTGGTAGTAAGCAGAGTAAGCTAGCTTCTGTAATTAGAAGGAAAGAGACTAGAGGCATGGAAATGCCAATGCCAGATTTTTTCAAGGATGTGATACTTAGTGAGTGGTCCTCCCAGTGGGGTTCTAAGAAATTGTTATCTTATTCTCAAAGATTATATGCCTTTCTGAAGACAGAGGTGAAATTTCTTAAAGTGCCCCCAGTGGACACCCTGATTGCAGGGCTGGTTTCGGGGCAATTGTCTCCAAGGAGGGGGACACACAATTGAAAGAAGTAGATGAGAGAAGAGTGGAAACATCGTTGAAGAAAGCACATGAGGCAGCATCTTCAGCAATCAAAGCTTCTGTGGCGGCTTCTATGTTTGCAAGAGTGGGAGTTCTCTGGTCTCAGGATATCTTAGATTCCCAAGATTTAAGCATACAGGAATTATTAAAGGCTGTAGAGAGAATTCAGAGAGTGCTGAAATATGTGGCAGATGCTGGTCATGATGCTGCTGTGTTTGCAGCAAGAAATATAAATTTGTTAACAATAGCGAGGCGCTCCTTGTGGTTGAGGCACTGGGAAGCGGACCAGAAATCTCACAATAATTTGGCCTTCGTCTCTTTTCAGGGAGAGTTACTATTTGGAGAGAAAGCATTAGAGAAGGTCTTAGTAGAGACCAAAGAGAAGAAGCAGGTAATGCCCACTCGGCAAAAGAAAAAGGTGGATAGGAGAAATTTTCAGGGATCTAACTACTCCTTCTGTGGGAGAAGGTCGTATGGCTTCTCCAGAAGAGGATCCAAGTTTAGATCGGGTAGATATCAATGGAATAGACAAAGGCCGCAATTCAATAGACAATTGCAGTATCCCAGACAAGGAGAAGGGAAGCTTGGAAACACTTCCAAGCGAGGTAAATCTCAATACTAACTATCAAAACCAGACAGTGGGGGAAGACTTCTGGCTTTCGGACATAGATGGTCTCAAGTAACATCAGATCACTGGGTCTTGAAGGTAGTAACTCAGGGATACCCAGTATGTTTCCATTCGAGGCCGAAAGACAGTTTTCTTCCATCCCCAGTTTCAAAGGACAAGAGCAAACAACGGATTGTTCAACAGGAAATTCTCCACTTGTTGAAGATAGGTGTGATAGAGAGGATTCCAGAACACCAGAAATTCTTAGGAGTTTACTCTGTATTTTTTGTGGTTCCGAAGCCCAACAGCAAGTACAGATTGGTATTGAATCTAAGGCACTTTTGTAGAATACAGGAAATTCAAGATGGAAACTCTATGGACAATCAAAGAGAATTTGTCTATGGGGGATTACATGGTGTCCATAGACCTCAAGGAGGCATATTTGCATGTCCCCATGACCGAAGAGGACAGGAAATACCTGAGATTCCATTACCAGGCTTGCCACTACCAGTTCAAGGCGCTGCCTTTCAGCTTGGCATCAGCACCTTGGATGTTCATAAAGGTGCTGATTCCACTGATAGCTTTCTTCCGGGCACAAGGGGTACAGCTGTACCCATATCTGGACGATATCTTGCTGAAAGCGTACTCAGAGGTCAGGTTGAGGAAAGATGTAAAATTAACAATCCAAACACTGATGGACTATGGTTTCCTTCTCAACTTCGAGAAGAGCATGTTGAGTCCAACTATGGTACTCACACATTTAAGAGCATGGATAGACACCTGGAAAGGGTGGTTGTACCTTTCACAGGACAGGTTAGTGAAACTGAGGCAGGAAACACACAAGTTGTGGCAGTGCAAGTTGGAGACCTAATGCAGCTTGCAAAGGTTATGGGGATACTGGTATCTGCAACACAGTTGGTGCAGTGGGGAAGTTTTCATGCAAAGCCTCTGCAGAGGCTGCTGCTGAGACACCAATTGGCAATATCGGTAAAGAGGCATTACAAGGTGGCCTTGCCAGAACAAGTGCGGACTGAACTTTCCTGATGGCTGAAAGAGAAGAAAGTGGCTTCAGGAGTTACCATTCGCATGCAGAGTGAGGTCCATGTAACAACAGATATCAGTCTTCATGGATGGGGAGTTCACTGCGAGGGGTACGCAGTGCAAGGCATTTGGGTGTTTTCAGACAAGCGGCACAAAATAAACTATCTAGAGTTGAAAGCTGTTTGCTTGGCGCTGCAGCGGTTTCTGCGGTTGGTAAAAGATCAGCATGTGAAGATATTCATGGACAATATGACTGTCAAAGCATACATTTGCAAACAGGGCAGTTTGCATTCGGCACCCTTGGTATTGGAATTGACCAGGCTGTTCCAGTGGGCCGAGAGACATTTAAGATCAATCACGGCCATGTATGTGAAGGGAGAGTCAAATGTTCAAGCAGACTACTTAAGCAGAAATTGGCTGCAGCTGGGAGAATGGTCTCTCAATGCAGAGGTGTTCAGCAGTTTGATCGGTATTTTTGGTCCGTTACAAGTGGACTTGTTTGCTTTTAGTGGAAATACCAAGTTAAAAAGGTATTTCTCCATCGATGGAAGCAAAGATGCGGAAGTACACGACGCACTGTCGATGACATGGCCTCCGGGAATGCACTACGCATTTCCCCCAAAACGAATTGTCCAGAAAGTTTTGTCAAAGATCCGCATGGAGAAGGTGTCGGTGGTTCTAATAGCACTGTACTGGCCAAGGAAACCTTGGTTTCCGATGCTGTTACAAATGGCACAAGCACCACCGTGGAGGTTGCCCTTGAGAGCGGACTTCCTCACCCAGGGCCCAGTGTCCCATCCAGATCCCGGCTGGGTGAGTCTGGCAGCATGCAAATTGAACAGAAATTCCTAGCACGGCAGGGATATGTTGACAACGTGGTTAAGACTATATTGGGGTCTTGCAGAGAGGCCACTCAGAGGATATACGATAGAATCTGGAAGGTCTTTCAGAGGTGGTACGATGAGAACAAGGTTAATGTAGCGGAGGTGAATGTCTCGCATGTCTTACACTTCCTGCAAGATGGTTTGGAGAAGGGTTTACACCCCAACACCTTAAAAGACAGGTGGTGGTGTTGTCAGCTTTTCTGACTTTGGATGGGGAGTGCTACCCAAAACATCCTCATATCAGGAGATTTCTGAGAGGTGCAACTTCGACGTCATTTCCAACCAGGCGTAGCTTTCCCACCTGGGATTTGAACCTGGTGTTGAATGCTTTAATGATGGCACTATTTGAACCACCATGGGATTCGTCGTGAGACTGTTCTCTTTCAAAACTGCCTTTCTTCTCGCGATCACTTTGGCCAGAAGGGTATCGGAGTTGGCAGCTCTGTCTGTGAGTGAACATTTGTGCAAATTGAGCAGGACAAGCTGACTCTGGGCTTCGATCCTTCCCTCCTGCCGAAGTGTGTGTCATCGACATCTCGGCGGGATGAGATTCGTTTGCCAACTTTCTGTCTGAAGCCAGTGTACCCACTTGAAAAAAAGTGGCATACTTTGGACGTGAGAAGAGTAGTGAAGGCCTACATTAAAAGAACAAAGGATTTCTGATTGTCTAATACATTACCACTGTCCTTTCAGCCAAAAACTTTTGGTCAGTGGGCCAGCAAATCTGTCATTGCTGGTTGGATCAAAGTCTGCATATTTCTTTGTTATGGTCATGCAAAGAGGCTGCGTCCGGTGAACGTATGGCCACATTCCACTAGATCTATGGTGACTTCAGTGGCGTATGCCTCGTCGTGCTCTTTGGAAGAAGTGTGCAGTGCAGCCGGGTGGAAAGAGTCATCAACTTTTATTAAACATTACAAGCTGGACAAATATAAATCTGCACAGGCAGCTTTCGGGTGCCGGGTCTTGCAAGCAGTGTTGTAGATCTATACCCATCCATAGAACAGCTTAGGAAGATCCCACGTGTCGTGGATTGATCTCCTGTCATCCCGAGAATGAAGAGTTGGTACTTACGTGAACGGTCGTTCTAGGATGACAGGAGGAACAAGCCACGCCCACCACTATGTTGAAAAAATGGACTTAAAAGAGTATGGTGGAGGGCCAGGGATTTACTAATTCCGTTAGGGAAAGAGAACTAGCGGAGAGGGACTGGAGCAGTTAAACAGTTTTTTACTGTTGGCACGAAGACGGCTCCTGTATCGGCTGGTGCAAGGATCAAAACCCATGTGTAGTGGATTGCTCCTCCTGTCATCCCAGAATAACTGTTCATGTAAGTACCAACTCTTCATTCTTTTCACTTCTCCAAACTTTCATGTAAATCTAACTTAAAATATTTATATCCTGTCCAGTATCCAAGAATTTCAGGGTGGCACACTGTAAAATTAATTTAAACAGTTAAAAACAATTTACAAGATTTACAATTTACAAAATTTAAATGGACTAAAAGCATTTGCAAGAGATAGGGACAGAGAACCCTCGCAAATGTCAAAAAACCATGAAAAATAAACTAATAATAAAATATCATAAACTGGCAATTGCCCACCCTGTATGTTCCTGCAGGCCTCTTCCGGAGCTCCTGTGCTGACAGCAGCTGTAGGGCATGCAACGAAGGGGCGATCACCCCCTCCCCGCATGCTCTTGCTGGCCATTGCCAAGCTCCCGTGAGTGCAGAGGTGATCTTTCCCTCTCCCCTGCCCCTGGCCAAAATGCCAGGGGATGGGATGGGGAGAAGGGAGGAGGCAAGTGAGCACTTTGCAAACAATCAAATCCATGAAAGTGAAAATTGCGAATGTGGGGGAAGAACTGTAGCTAAAACAAGACAGTTTAAAACTAGTTTTAAAAGGTTAAGACAGCTTGAAACATGCACGTATACAAATTTAAATGAAATCAGTTAGACTCCAAAGGCTTTAGTAAAAAGCAGTATTTTTTACTTCATGCCAGAATGACGTTGCTGTTGGAACCAATTGGGCGTCAAAGGGAATGGTATTCTACAGAAGCACGCCCAAGCAGAGGAATCCCTCTTTCTACTGCTGCAGTGTATTGCCTCACCTCGTGGGACACAGAGGGAGGTCTCCTGTGGCAGACTTCAGTCCTCAGGCATGCATATATGGGTAGAGAGAAGACTGACAGACACTTGGGACATAGGAGAGGGATGGGGATTTTTCACATTTGGGAGAAATCATTCTTGATTCTTATCTGAATCTGTGCCAGTCAAGCATAGTATGATTTCTTCATGTACCAAAGGAGTTCAGAATGGAGTAGAGCAATCTCTCTGTCTTGAATTTTGTAGTGTGTCACTCTTGCTATCTTCTATATGGTTAGGCATATACAGAAGAAGTCTCTGACTCTCCCCAAACACTCTGAAAATACTAGAGGGTTTGGCAGGGCTAGGGTACCCAGTAGAGAGAAAAAAAAGTGTCTTCACTTGTCAGTGGAAATAATATTTGTAGACCAGTCCTGTAGTATAATTTTGGTTTTATAAATATGTGTTATTCTGTTAAGCTCTGGGAAACTTACCAACACATCATTTGTCCAGCACTATATTAGAAGAGCAACAACAGAATGCTCACAAATTCAACACCATTCTTGAAGAATACTTTACTGTATATTTAATGTAGTTTTAGAGAGCCAGCAGGTCTGAGCATTGAACTACTGTCTTGGAGACCAAGGTTTGATTCCCCACTCGACCGTAAGGTGAGTGAGTGACCTCGGGTGCACCCACACAGTCTCACCCCCAAGAAAGCCCTATATAATAGGTTCACCTTAAAGTCAGTGTAAGTCAGAAGTGTCTTGAAAGCACACAGCTATAAAGTGTAGCTTTAGCGAATGTTGCAACAATTATTAAATGAAAGAAAATTCATAAACCAAGTGGGAGTACATACAAATAAAACAAGACTTTCCATATGTTTGCATAACTGTTTGAAAGTCTGCCTGCAGGGATTTAAAAGAAAAGCATCCCTTGTCTTCCTAAGAAATTAGTAGTTTTCAGAACTGAAGCTACAGTTATTATCTGTTTACTGATTTTTGTATGTATGTGTGTATCAAGACTTTTTTTAATCTCCATGACTTGACAGCAGAGAGGGAGTGTGTGATAATCTGAATGCTAAACCTGAGAAATAAAATCCAGATTTTCATTAAGGTCCTGGGAAACTACAGTGCCAACCCTCAATATCGAATCAATTTTTCTTCCGGGCAGAGTCTTAATCGTTCTAGAAAACAACATTCTTCTACCAGAAACAGATGTGTTACATAAATAATTATGTTCTATAAAGTAGTTTACTGAAGGAGCATCTGTGTTCTTATTCTTCACATTACTGAGATCAACATGTATGTATATTGATCACTTTGCCATTTGGGACCAGGCTACATTCACTTACATGAGCCTACTAGAATTTTGAGACCCTGGCAGAGGTCTTTCTCTTTGTCTCATCATTAAAAGGGACCATATACGTAGGATCTAGGAGAGGCTTTCTTGCTTATATGTTTTTCAGTCTGAGAATGTCAAGCTAGCTCCATCTTTGTGCTGACAAAGATGCTGTGTTTACGTATAGTTGGCTTTTAAACTGACTTGCCTGCTGAAGTAGGTTTTGATTTGTGGATGCTGTTTATTTGTTTTTATTTGTATTTTAATTTATTTGTTTTAATATTTAATTATAGTTCTGTGTTTTATTTAAATCATGGTATTTGAGGCTGTCTTGAACGTTGTTTTTATAGGTGTAACCACTCAAAATAAAAACCTTAGCATCTCATCAAAATCATACAAATTTTACACCTAGAAAATATAGCTTTGCTTTCAAAATAAATGATGAAAAGATTCATGTAACATTTCTGTGTATTTCACTTTTGTGCAAAGTGTTTTGACTCGCAGGTTTTATGTTCATTCAAATAATTCAGTTTGCAGAAGATTTGCAACTGCCAGGGTGACTAGAGGAATAGTATGGCTGATGGAACAGCAATAGATAATGTTAAAGTATTTATAGATAATTTTACATTGACTACAGATATTAGTACTGTTACATTTTATTCCTTTGGAAATCAGTATACCGCTATGAATGTTTTTCTGCATTCTTTTTTTCCTGTGTGTGTAGATGTTTTCATAAGGAAAACACTGTAAACCTAAAATGATCTATATTGTATACATACTATTCTTGCAGATACTGGAACAATTACTTTATTTCTCTTTGAAATGATATGAACCTATTGTTTTGACAATTATTTAGCTATAATTCCAAAACTATGTATCTTGCTTATTATCCTCACTCTGAATGATCTTTGCATGTCCTCAGTGACATCTCTTTGTAGTCAGATTTATTGGCTACAACATAGTGTTGTGACATTATCATATTAACTGTGAGGTACCTGATTGGCTTGAACGGGATCAAAGCAACAGCAGTTAGGAGGAGCAAATGGAAACAAACAGGATTGTATATAGAATCGTACATTCTGTTTCTAGGAAATAATTGTCCCATCTCTTGAAAGCAGATATTTTCAACTGAATAATGAAATTGGATAACATTTAGCACAGACCTAACTAATGCTGTGTGTATTAAATAGCTTTTAGTAGGATTTACTTCACTCAAATATATCACAAATAACGATGTATCTGAATGAAAGTTACCCATTTTCTCATTCTGCAGTAGCTGCAAAGATAATTCAGAAAATGCTCTTGCTCTTGGAAAACTTTGATGTTGCAACTTGGAGGCAGATTTTCTACATCTGTATCTACCATATTCCATTATCTTTCAGGGGCTTTTGCTATTTTAACTCTGTGGCGATTTCAGCCAAGCTTCTCCAGCAGAGATTGAATGTGAACAAAATACTTATAGTGGACTGGGTGAGTGAAAGAGCTTTTATATTAGACACAACAACTTCTCCTCCTGTTTGGATACAAAGTGCAAAAATGCTTGTCTGCAGAGTTGCATCCACTGAAATCTCAGTAAATAAATTAAAACAGTTCATTCAGTTTTTCAAAGTATCTGAACTGGTCACTTTAGGGAGGACAGATTAAAGCATTAAGAAACTGCACTGGTAGTCACTTCTTAATTTGTTACTAAGTTCAAAGTTTCTCATTTATTCGGAGGATAACAAGGCCAACCAAACTTACATTCAAAACTGGAGAAGAATTCCTTCTCAGTTTTTCTTGGCACCAGTGTTTTCATTCTGGAGCCTTTGTTAACAAAAGCAAGCAAGCAAGCCCCTCACCCTACAACAAAAATAAAATAAAGAAAAGAAAAAGAAGGTAGATCAAGGGGGACCCTAACATGTACAGTTTGTTCCATAAAGATAAAAAGTTAAAAGATAAAAAGGGAAAAAAAGTTTGAAGGCTTCCTCATGATGTGTTCCTCTCCATTGCCTGTGTGACTCAGACCCCTCCTTATTTCCATGACATCCCCAGTGTCCTGCCTTATTTCATTCTAGCAAAAGTAGTGTGAGTTCATGCATCTCCTAGTGGTAACCCCTTACCATGATCAGCTCCGAAGATTTTGGACCCGTGCTGGTTTCTCAGTTTCTCTAGCCTAGTAGCATAGCCACTACACTGTGTATTAGGTGCTAGTTAGAACCAATGGCACTTCTGTTCTGGTAGACAGTACCATTTACTTTTGATTTAAAAAAATTCCAAGAGGCCTCTTACTCTCCTATCTTTTGACAGGGACAAAGCAATGCCTATCTTGACAGTACTACCATAATGGTATCAGAATGGGTGGGGTAGCATTTGTTGTGCTGTCTGCTCCCCCTGCTGTGATGGCACAAAGGGTGCTCTGAAGCCTGGAGCCTGATGAGCCACAGTGCTTCCAGGAAGTACAATATCACACCTGCTCCAGTAGCTATACTGGAAGTTATGTAAATGATTCCCAGCATAATGATTGGATTATTTTTGCACTGTAATTGACCCATCAAACCCATTCCATCTATTACTGAGGAGTAATCATTTCAGATGGATCCATTTATATTGCAGAGATGGCATAGCCAAAGTGCACAGAGAATATTAAGGGTACATATGCTAGTATTGGAAGGATGTTGGAGGTATGTTGACTGGCTCCTCTTGTCAGGAGTTTGTTCTGTTTTCCATGTCCTCACAAGGAGCAGTTATCTGAAATACTGGTACTATACACAACATACTTTACACAATTTCAAATTCTCTTTTTTCCCCAGAATCAGAGAGTGCTCAGAGTTGCCATTTCTCTAGATTGGCAAAGTGTGGCCTTCCAGATGTTATTGGACTACAGGTCACAGCAGTCCTAGTTAGCATACTCTATGGTGAAGAATTCTGAGAGCTGCAGTCTAATAACCTTTGGAGGACTGTACAATTCCCATCTCTGCTCAAGGTCATGGATAGAGAACCATCAGATTAGAGTGGGTTTGCAGGCCTTCCCTTTGTCCCTCCAGCCTCTTTTCCCAAATCCTTTCTTGACTCTGGATCCTCTGTTTTCTCACTGCTCAGTTGTTTCCCAGCTTTCACTCCCTTGTGTTTCCCCTTCCTTGTTGTTCAGCTTTCTGGAATAGGGTAGCAGCAGAAAAGAATGAGCACGACTGAACTTTGTTGCAGAGTTCAGGAAAAGATCCTCCTGTCCCTCCATGGGCACCTCTTTGTATTTCTGTGCTAGGCACTTAGAAAGGGAAGCCTTCTTCTCAGCACAGAAGCCAAGCAAACTACCCACAAAAGAGGAGATTATTGTCTTAGTTCTGAGATGGGGAGGAAGGTCATTTCTGTGAACTTTGTAGCAGGAAAGAAAAGAGTTGTACTGCAGTCTCAACAAAGACTCTTTCCAGCTTGGCTGGGAGGGAGGGAGTATGTACATGAACAATTGTGTTTATATTTATATGTGGGTATTAGTCTGTGTAGCAGTTTGAGCGTTGGACTACGACTCTGCACACCAGGGTTCGATTCACTGCTCAACCATGAACACCCACTGGGTGACCTTGGGCACGTACACACTCTCAGCCCCAGAAAACCCCATGATACCATTGCTTTAGGGTTACTGTAAGTCAAAAACAACACACAACAACAACAATATTATGACCATGGAAGATTTAGCCTTGGGCTAAAAAGCTTCCTCATTTATGCCTTCGATGCACCATTGGGGGATTGCATTGGCTTAGCTTACCATGGTCTTTGTTTTGCTGCCCCAGCAACTAGTGCTTGCTTCGCAGATTTCAGGGCTGCTTCAACTTCTATCATGCTTTCTACTGATCCCCACTATAAAGAACATTGGAACACAATACTTTGGCCTTTCTGTTTACCTTTTACGAGACACCAGGATTGATGCCTTTCTTTCTACAGAGGAAGTTTTCAGTGTGTGGCTCATGCAGCACATTGTGTTATAGATCTGTATCTGTGGATTCTGCTTTCATCATGCTCCTTGCCTCCCATCATGGACTGCGGAATAACTGTACCTCTCTTCACTGTCTGCTGCTCTACTGTTCAACAAAAGTTGGATTTATAATCTAACTTTTGTCTAATTATGAGAAAGCTGGTGGACAGATAAAGCATAGGGCAGTCTGAAGGAGAAAGCATCCCTGTTATGATAGGATAAAGGTCCTCAGTGTGGGATTTCCCATATCTGTCTGTCTATATATCTATTTGTAGGCTATTTTTCTCCCAGAGAAACTACCTTTCTACCCAAGGTAGTCTCCAACAATAAATGCACATTAAAACATTGCACACATTAAACACATCGAAAACATTTAAGACAATTAAAAAACAATAAAAGGATATAAAATCATAAAACACTTAAAACAATATTCTTTCTAAGATTGTGTTATTATTTTGTTCCTGTTCTTCAAGTTGACTTTTTTGACCAGGTCATGTATTTTATCTTACTCTTCATGAGATGCTATAATCCTATCTGTGAATCGGAAGGGAAATCCTCTGCAGCTGGATGTATGAGTCTGGTTGGCCCTGTCTTCTCAGCCAAAGAACAAATAAGAATTGGCTCTTTCCTCCATGCTGTCCCAGAATGGTCTAATTTGCTTTCTAAGACACACAAGCTGCCTTCACGCGTTACTTGGTTGAAGGGGTGCTCATATGATCAAGGAACAGTTGGCTGCATTGATGAGTGCGCTCCAAGTTTCTCATGGTTCCACTAGTTCTGATGTGCACCGTGTTATGCGTTCATAGGGGAAAACAGCTCACATAGCGTCTATGTTAACATGTTGATTTTTGGTACAGGGGTGTAATGCATGAAGCAAGTAATGTCTAGAGCAGTGGTTCTCAACTTGTGGGTCCTCAGATTTTTTGGACTTCAGCTCCCAGAAGCCCTGAGTATTGACCATAGTGGCTGGGGCTTCTGGGAGCTGAAGTCCACAAACATCTGGGGACCCACAGGTTGAGAACCACTGGTCTAGAGGGAAGTAGTGTTAAAAGTGGAAGAGAGTTACAACAATTGTTCTTTTTAACTTTTCTTTTGATAAACATATAAAGCCTATTATGTATCAGAGCATATCAGTTCTTTATATTCAGAAATACTTATGTGCTTATTCTTTTTAATCTTATTTTTTAGACCACTTGTTCTTAAGCTTTCAGACTCAAGTGTTTTTTCTTTGATTCTCAGAATCACTTGCTGTTAACCATGTTGGTTTTGCTTTTGGGAATTGAGGTCCAAAATATTCTGAGAGTCCGATTTTGATAACTAGTGCTTTAGAGGGTTAAGAAGAGGTTTTATCCCAGCATTACCCACTTTTATCAACTAAACAGAGCTGACTGGAAAAAAAATGGCTTAAGCCTAATAATTTGCATTGCCTTAACTTGTGGAACTGCACTAATGCTGTGGCCTTCATCAGTTCCCCACAAGTTGATCTCTGTGAAATCATTGGGTTGTGATAGGCACGCAGATACCCTTAACTGTCAGATATAAGTCTTTGTATACAGCTTTTGCAGCATGACTATGAAAAGAAGTTTTAGGATTACAATTAGTTGAATACAAATAGTCACTTATGTAATAGCACATCTCTTATGATGTAATCTCTGTCCCCAAAGGATGTGCACCATGGAAATGGTACTCAGCAGGCTTTCTACAATGATCCTAATGTTCTTTATATTTCACTACATCGGTATGATGATGGAAACTTCTTCCCAGGCAGTGGTGCTCCAGATGAGGTAATAATATTAATAAATGCATTTTTGCAACAGTTGCAGTAATAATTGTCTCACAGTCTTAGAAAACCCTCAAGCTATAAAACCTTGGAAATTTCAGTGCAATTGGAGTGAAGGAAAATCTCTTTTCTACCTTTTTGAAATACAAGTGTTCTGCTTTTTGGACCTCCGCAATCAGTTTTCAGAGAACAAGCATACTGTAGTGGTTTGAGCGTTGACACCAGAGTTTGAATTGCCACTTGCCCATGAAAACTCACTGGGTGACCTTGGGCAAGTCACACGGTCTCAGCCTCAAAGGGAGGCAAAGGCAAACCCCCTCTGAACAAATCTTGCTAAGAAAACCCTGTGACGAGGTTGCCTTAGGATTGCCATAAGTTGGAAATGACTTAAAGGCACACAAGAACAAACATTTTAGTTTTCCCTTCTTGTCTGAAAATCAACATCAGCTAAAAACAAATGTTGCTAGGACAAGTGGAAAGGGGAAAGAGCTACCTCACTGGTGTTCTTTAAAAAAAAGCTTTGGTTAGTGTATCTAAAAATAAAAGCTGACATTTAAAATCAGCAGGGTTTTTTAGCCTTGCTCTATCTATCATAAGGGTTTTTTTTCCCGACCAGCAGAGGGCACCTCCTACTTCTAGAACAGTTTTTTGAGCCTGGAAAAAGATGGTTAAAAAGTTAAAAAGATTTTACATATATAGAAAGAGAGTGTGTGCTTGTTTCAGTTGAAGGCAAATGACAAACAGTCTAACAATCAAATCTCTTTGAGACTGACTATGGTGTTCCTACATAAGAGAGAGTGAGGCATTCCTTCCCCTGTCCTGTATTTCTGCCCATTTACTGATGTAAGTTGTGCATGGGAGGTAGATAAACTTTGAATTCTGTAAAGTTATAATATTCTGGAATAAAAGAACTCATTGTAATCATTGCAATATACAATACAGAATGGAGTGATTCTTTACGCCTGCAAGTCAGGACTTTTCAGATAAATTCTGCACTAATTAAAAATAAAATTTTGGCACATTTGGCTCTTGTTAGATGGGCATGGTACTTGTAGTGTTTTGGGTAGAAAAAAAACATTTTTCTGAAATTGGTTATTTGCCAGTTAATATAAAATTACCAGAACAAATATGATAAAGGAAATTGAATGTGTGGGTAGCAAAGAATTTGACTGCTGTTTTGGGAAACAGAAAAGTCTGTCAAATTGTGCTATGTAAGAGTTGCTCACTGTGGCTGTTCTTCACCCTGCATGCTATACCAATGCCCACTTCAGAACTCATTTAGACCCAAAAGTACCAAATACTTTGCTATAAAACACTAGCTCAGACTTAATTAATTTTATATATGTTGCTGGAGCTTATTATTGTGCTTATTATTAATTATATTACTATTTGTAACTGATTGTATTACTGTTATTATATATTGATATTACATAATGATGATAGTGGTGATGTAGATGATTAGTGAGATGTATACAGTTCTAGTTTTGGATTTTTAAAAAAATAAATTATAAAAATAACTGTCCATTTCCTCTAAAGTGCTCATGCTATGTGAATATCTGAGAGGAAATATATACTAGTTGATACTCCTAAGGTTACAGTAACAGTGGGTTTTATTTACTCACTAATATATCCATTTAAAAATGTGTATATCGTGACTTCATCTGAGAAAATATTTTGGGGCGAACATAAAAATAAAACATTTAAACAATTCAGCAAAAAAAATCTAAATGCTAATGGTAAAATCAAGAGGTTTAATACTGTCCATCAACTTGAAAAATACACGCTTATATTTTAATATATACACATATTAACCTTTAAAATATTTTTAACTTTCTGCAATAGCACTATAACTTGAAATTAGAACATTCTTTAAAAAGTATACATCTGAATCCAAGCAGCTATATACAAAGCCAGAGGCAAACTGAAATTTAAAAAAGTGCATGATAAAGTTACATAATGAATTTAGGCCACACAATGCAGGATTACAGTCATGAAGGTAGGACGAGGCAGCAGAGTCTGTTCCAAAGTCAAGATCTCCCATTTGTATGCTTGGCATCTCTTTAAAATAGATTTTATTTCTATTGTTACTTGGAGAGATGGGAGGAAATTTCTTTCTAATATGTATTACTTTTAGTGTACCATTATGTGTTGATTATGAGAAAGTTTTACATTATCACAAATCATCTCAGCCCCTTTAGCCAAAGAACGGCAGTATTCTGAATTTTCTAGAACATTAGTGCTTGAGAGAAAGGAAACTTCTTTTGGACCCTAATCCATAGGGGTATTGCTAAGGAAATACTAGTAGTTCCATACATAGCAAAACTTGCAAACATTGTGACCTGTTACTTTCTCCCTCTCCCTCCCCTCAGGTTGGCATAGGACCAGGTGTTGGTTTTAATGTTAACATGGCGTTTACTGGTGGTCTTGATCCGCCAATGGGAGACACAGAATACTTGACTGCTTTCAGGTAATTCTCAGATCTCTATGCTTGTCACAAAGTTATTTCTCTCTAAATTAGATGTGCTTTTTGGGATCATCATACATATTCTTTGTTTTAGTATCTTACTGTTCAAAGTCAAATCAGAGCAAACTTCTCTAGCTTACATAGATGGCACTGTACTGGCAAAGTAATGAAAGATGGACATGTCATCTTCTCAGTGATGAGTTTATATTACTTTAATAGGTTCTTTTCTGTAACATGAAATACATTGTTTGAGTTCTCAGCAATTGTTATTGTGCATGATTTTCTTAAACATGGCTTTTTATATAAATCCCTATCTCATGGCATAATTTTCCGAAGGTGACAATTGACATGTGCTGTATATTTTAACAGTGTGAATAATTATCATTGATCTCACTGAAGGTAAACACCTCAGCTTTCAGTGGGACTTCACAGGCAAGTTAGAATAACTGTCTGTCAAAAGGAAGTGATTTGCTAACATCCATCTCTGGTGGGTTCCATATTGTAGATGTATTCTTTGTTCACTACTTCTTTCCATCATTTCTGATAGATTGAGTGGTCTCATTGCTTGCTATTTCAGTGAATTATGATCAGTGGAATATCTCTTGTTTACAGATTGGAATGAGATAACTGGTAGCGCTACCATTCCCAGACTTGCAGTCTTAAATCTTTGCTCTCATATCTCTTCAAAGGAAAATTGTTATGTAAAGCACAGTCTGGAATGCATAATGCTATGCAGCAAAATTTAACTGCAGTCTGTAAGCAAAGAACATGCAAAGCTCTAGTTAAGTGGGTTGCATAATCCAGATATCTTTTGTTCTTTGACTAGAGGGCAGTATACAGTTGCTGCAGACGTATTAAGGAAGACAACCTTAGACATATGTTGGTATTCATAGAATATACGTCGTCGTCTAAAATGTTTAGTTACTATTTTAATACACTTTGATGTGAGTAGTGCTCTGAAATAGTCCTGCATACTATTACATCACCATGCCATATGATGATTGGAGCTGTAATGTAATATGGACAATAAGAGTTTTTTAATTTTAAGAATATGGACAATTTTAAGAAAGTATTGTTCATGAAGTATCTGTAGGGGTAGAGAGTAATAGGAAGCTCATAAGCTATAGCAGGGAGAAAATTCTATTAACTACAAAACCTTCTGTTAGAATAGTAAACTACAAAATGTTTCGATCATTTTTTTGTGGGAGGACGTAGGCATCTTTTTTATTTATCAGGAGAGTGGAAAGAAAATTCTTTTTTTTTTAGGAAACTGCTTTGCAAATAAACACTGCTATTAATTTGGTATACCATAAAAACATAGAAGCGTAAAGTTGGAAGGAACCACAGGGCCCATCTCGTCCAACCCTTTGTCATGCAGGAATATAAAAGCGAAGCACTCCTGAGAGATTGCCATCGAGTATCTATTTAAAAACATCTGAAGGAGAGTCTGCTACCCTCTGAGGCAGTCTGTTTCACTGGCAAAAAGTCAAGAAGTTCTTAATGTTTAGGTGGGATCTCTTTTCTTGTAATAGAATCCAGTAGTTCATATTCTGATATCTTGAGCATAGAAAACAAACTTGCTCCATTCTCTGCATTACATCCCTTCAGGTATTTAAATATTGCTACCATATCACCTCTCATCTTCTCACTTAGCCATTCCTCCTAAGTTTTGGTTTACAAAGCTTCAGTTGCACTCCTCTGGACGTGTTCCTGATTGTCACTAGCCTTCTTGAACTGTGGTGCCCAGAACCATAGCACACAATAGAGTGGTATTACTATTTCCATTGATCTGGACACTATATGTCTGCTGATGCAACCTGGAATCACAGTGGCTTTTTTTGGCTGTCCCATGTTTTGGCTTGTGGTCTACTAAGAACCTTAGATCCTTTTCATTTGTATTGCTTTCAAGCCAGGTGTCATGCATATTGTGTTTGTGCATGTCATTTTACCTGCTTAAATGTGCTATCTTACATTTATGCATGTTGAAATTCATTATTTTTAGTTTTTATCCAGCTCTCCAGTCTATCAAGGTCATTTTAAATTCTGAATTTGTCCTCTGGGGTAATAGCACCCTTTCTTCAAATTGTGTCATCTTCAAATTTGATAAGCATGCTTTTTATTGAACTATCGAAGGATGCTGAACAAGATCTGGCCTAGAAAACAGCCCTGAAGCACCCTACTAGTCGCTTCTGCCTAGAATGAACAGCAACCAGTGATGAGCCCTTTTTGGCTTTTGTCTGTCAATCAGTTATAAATCCACAGTAACAGTAAAACTGTCTAGCTCATATATCACCAGTTTGTCTGCAAGAATATCATACAAGATTGTGTCAGAAACCTTACTGAAATCAAGATAGATTACATCTACATCATTCACCTTATTTACCAGGCTTGTAACACTATCAAAGAAAGAGACAAGATTAGCTTGATGTGACTTGTTTTTGAGAAGCCTGTGATGTCTCTTGGTAATCACAGTATTCCTTTCTAAGTGTACACAGACTGTACAGTTATCTGTTCTAGCACATCTCCTGTTAATTGACATCATTAGATGGTAGCTGCATGGGCCTCTTTTTTAAAAACTAAAAGTTTGAATACATTGAGATGCTTTGCTTGATAGAGACCATCAGGACCTCACAGAATCTTTGAATGCAGACTTAGCTTTTATTGAAGAAAGTTTGTTTACTACCAAGACTGATGAAGAACTAGATGCCAAACAGAAGATTCAAACAATTGCTTGTAAAATGGACATCTAGGCACAGCCTTTGTATACGTCACATGGTAGACCAGTGGTAGGTAACATGCAACCCATGGGACACATCTGCCTCCGCTGAAGCCCTGCCTTTCTTACTAAGACAGAGAGAATTGCACTCTAGGAAGCATATCTTGTCTAAAGCAAGGCAGCTCCTCCCCAGGTTTGTTTGGGTTTTAACCCTCATTAAACATCAGCAGCCATAAGGCAGAGATGACACTGATAGGTATGAGGCAACAGTAGTAGCACCGTAGCTATTACAGTCCTGCCCCCACATTTGTGGGTTTGACCTTCAGAAATTTGATTATTTGTGAGAGCACATGCCTCCTCCACAACTTCTCCTCCTCCCACTCCCATGCATTTTGCCCCAGCACAGGAAAGGTGTACCGAGGCAAAATGGAAGGGTATGGGGGGGTGAGGGAAGATTCACACCAATCTTCCTTTCCCCTGTGGAGCTCCCCCCTTCTCATGCAAAACAGAAGGGCATGGGGGGTGGAGAATTCATGCCAGGGCTAAATGGAAAGGAATGTTGGGGTAGGCTTGCACGAGACAAGTTCTCCACGCCAGGGCAAAATGTGCAGGAATGGCAGGGGGAGCCCTGGAGGGGGAAAGAAAGGCTCGTGTAAGCCTTCCCCTATTCCCTGCCGTTTTCCATGGGAAGGGGAAAGGAAGGCTCACAAGCTTTTTCCCCACCCACCCCCGTTCCCTTCTATTTTGCATGGGAATAGGAAGGGGAGAGCTTCAGAGGGGGAAAGGAAGGCTCCTGTGAGCCCTCCATCCTCCTTTCCCTTCCATTTTTCATGAGAGTGGGAAGGGGGGAGCCCCGGAAGGAAATGGAATGAGTGGGTGGGGGTTAATTTGCTGTTTTTAGACTTCTCAAAGTTTCTGCCCCCTAAACCCTTGCGAAAGTGGAGGAGCCACTGTATTTGTAAGTACTGTGCAGAAGGAGGCACCAGTAAATGCATTGAATGTCTTGTATCATGAAAACTCTAGAATAAGGGAATAAAAAACAATCTTCATCCAAACATTCCCCACCCTAGAAAAGCTACATTCTGTGGTATTTTATGGTCCCATAGGAATTTCAGTATACTGAGGGGTAACGCTCCATATTTGTGGATGCAGTATAAAAGAAAATTCTTCCTGAACACACAGAGCCAGAAAACACACGTTCATATGAGGCAGAACATTTTGAATAGCTGGTAGTTTCTGTAAAAAGGGGGAGGCAAAGTAAACAACGCAAGTTCTGTGTTTTAAAAAGAATTACTGACGCTTCCAGTTCAAAAGATTTTTTTTTTAAAAAAGTTATTTTGACCCCCCCCCCCAAAAAAAAGAGAAAGGGAAGGATGTAATTCCATTTGTAGGGAGCCTGCTTTTTGGTCAGGATGATCTTAGATATTTTCATCAAAACCAGTGGTAAAAAGAAGGTTGTGTTTTCTATGCAAACAAAAAGAGATAAAGAGATAGACTAAACAACCATTTCAATTCTTTTGCCCCCGCCCCCCAAACTCTGGGGACTTTAGATCCTTTAAAATGGTCTGGACAAGATCTCAGTTTCCCTTCCACCAACAAGAAGGGCCCAACCAAACCCATCTGGTGAGAAAATCAACCCCCAAGAAATAAGAACACCTTCTGACTATCCCACACATCAGATAAGAGAAAAGTTACCCTTTTTTCATTTCTGGGAGGGCTCCACATTAGACCAGTGGATTTTGCAGACCATCAACTAAGGATACATAGAATTTTCTGAGAATCTAAAGGACTGCTTTTTAGAATCCACAATATCATAGTGTCATAGAAAGATCCCACAGTTCAACAAGCCATATCCCATCTACTAGTCCTGGGAGTCTTAAAATTGGTTCTTGTGAGTGCTTCACTGGGGTCTGTTCTAGATTCTTCATCATGCCCAAGGGTGGCTGGGAGTCCATCCATTTTTGAAGCTCAGATTTGTAAACAAATTTGTGAAGTACAGAAAATCATGCATGGAAATCCTCCAGACCATCCCAGAACACATCTACCTAGAAGACTTTCTTCTTCTTATTGATCTGGCAGAAGCTTAATTTCATGTTCCCATCCATGTTTCTTCACAAAAGTGTCCTTGTTTTTGTTACTACAACACCCGTTTCCAGTTCAGAGCGCTTTCTTTGATATGGCATCAGTTCCCACAGAAAACACCAAACTGATGATAGCATCTATAGTCTCACTGAGACTGTAGAGAATACACAGTTTCCTGTGCCTCAGTAATCACATTGTAAAGTCAGCCTCCTGTCAAGGGGCCAGACAAGCATTGCCCATCACTCTTTCCACTGTAGAACACAGCTTCATAATCAACAACGTGAAAAGTCATATTCTACCACAGCAGCTTATTCACTTTGAAGCCCTAACAAACCTCAGAAAGGAACATATTTCTCCATCTTCAAAGACAATTCCAAAAATAGGGAACCCTCCTCCTTGCCAAATCAAAATACACCTATCTCATGTCTCTGACCCACCTCCTGGGCCTCATGATTTCTTCGGCAATGTGGTCAAGATTCCATTGCCAACTGTTTCATTAGCTACTTGCATCATTCCAAGCTTTCATCTCTATCCAACATCATGTCCCAAGAACAAAGGGAAAAATAAAGAAAAGCTGGCCAAGAAAAACTCTATATAGATAAGCAGAGATAGCTCTGCACAGCTGTCAAAGCATGCCAAGCTGCAGAGAACACCTTTAGCAGCAAATGCACTAAGCCAGTAACACTCACCCTCTCTGCTTGTAATCTTCCAATGTGGAGGCTCTTTATTCTTTGTTACAAAATATATACAATATTTACAAAGTCCAGATGGCAATCCAGCCCATCTAGCTTGCTCTTTCCAGCAGAGCCTCCAGCAACAGGCACCAGGGAACATGTACAGTTGTTGGCTGGGAGTGTGCTACCTTTATACAGACACCTGGCCAACCCTTGCATTGTCTGCACCTAGTGCTCATCAGCATGACTCAGCACAAACTAGCTTGAGTCACATTCCTTTCCACAGGTGCACTTAACAATTAAAGCAATTAAATTAACATGACATTTACACTTAAATCACAAAGTATTTTTCTTGAGGTTTAGTCCAACCTTTTCTGATACGTTGCGCTCAAGTGTATTTTCCCTGTAAGCTCCTGTGGTAGGCAAATGAACACAGCCTCTCACAGCATTCCCCTACAGGACTTTCTTGTTTGTTTGTTTGTGTACATATATTCATCATTTAACAAATACTGAATTTATACAACATTCCCTCCTCTTCCTACCTCTCCTCCTTATGTCTTCCATTTATGCGTTTTAACCTTGAATTTACATTCATAATTATTTCACATAATATTTTCTTTTAAGTAGTAATTCTACAAAATCATCTACCAGTATTCCTAAAATTCCAGAATTTACCCTCTTAAAACAATAAAAATATATACAGAGATGTTCTCATATTCTCTCTTAAATATTAATCTCTTTTAGTAATATATTCTGTGATTGGTTCCCACTCTTTTCCAAAATCCTGCAGCGTTTTCCCTGTAACTAATACAGTAAGCTTTTCCATTTCCATCATATCAAACACCAATAGCCAACCATCAACTGAGTTGTCTCTTGTTCTTTCCATTTTTGTGCATAGATTATTGTTGCTGTGCTGATCATATATTAGATTAATTTATTATTTATCGTCAGTTCTAATTGTTCATCTATCATATTCAATGAATATACTTCAGGTTTCATCTCAACTGAAATATTTAATGTTTCACTTGAGATGAAACCTGGAAGTTTTAATGTTTAATATTTCACTAATTATATTATGCATTTGTTTCTAATTTTTTTTTGCCTCTTTATATGCCCACCATATGTGATAAAACATACCTTTCTTTTCTGTATGTTTCCAACAGCGCCCTTGATTGTTTTACAAATTTTGTACAATTGCTGTGGTGTTATGTACCAATGCTAGAGCATTTTCTAATAATTTTCTCTTAATTCCATATTTAATGTGAATTTCAGGTCTTAGCCCCATGACCTTTGTCCATTTTTCCAATTCAATTGTATGACCAGTATTCTACATTCATTTAGTCAAACATTCTTCAATCTGTTCGTTTTCCAAATCTCTTTTCAATAATACTTTATATACATTACAAAACCTCTGGGTTTTTAAAATAGTAATAGAACATCTGATTGGTTGTGGTCTTTCTCAAATCCTTTTAATGTAAGATCCATTTTAAACTTCTCTTGCAATTGTATATATGGGAACCACTGAATATCAATTCGTTATGCCTTTTAATTCTTCTCTTGATTTTATTTTGAGTTATTTTCCTTTCCCAAACAAGGGAATTCTTTCTGAGTTATTTTTCTTTCCTGAATAAGGAATTCTTTCTATCTCAGCTATTTACCATCTTTTAATCTTCCTTCTATAAAAATGCCTTATGGTAGTTTGGAATATTCTTGTAAAATTTACATCCATATTTAGATCAATCATTTCTTGATATAGCTATTTTGGAATTCTCTTTCTTTTTTTGTTGTACCAGAAGGACACTTGCCACCCAAAATTTAAGATTAAACCTTCTAGCTTTAGTGATCTTTTATCTTACATATTGATCCACTCTCTTAACCAATCTAATCTGCAGGCATACTAATAACATTTTAGATCCAGCAATTCCATTCCCCCATGTCTTTCGAATCTTGTAGTATTTTCCACTGTACCCTGATTTTTCCCCTGCCCAGATGAATTTCAAAGCATCCTTATTCTGCTGTTTGAATTGGATTGTATTCATAATTATGGGTAAATTTTGAAATAAAAATACAATTTTTGGAAGCAGTGACATCTTGATTGTAGTGATTCTACCCCTTTAACAATAACTTAAACTTGTTCCATCTATTTTAACTTGGCTCCAGGTATTGTAAAAAAATTCTAAATTCTCTTGTTGTAATTGTTATTCCTAAATATTTTGTATTCTTTTCTGTCTTAAATCCTATTTTTCCAGTTCATTTTCTTCTTTCTTCAGCACATTCATTGCAGTCATCACTGATTTTTTTTATTAATTTTAAAACTAGATACCTGTCCATACTCTCTTAAAATTTCTAACTCATTTTCTATACCTTCTTCTGGATCCTCTAAAAAAAAATTACCAGGTCATCTGCAAAGGAACATGGTTTGAATTCACTTTCCTTTATTTTAAGTTTTTCTGTTTGGTCTTTGTTTCTAATTCTGTTGAAGACTTGAAGTGATAAATAATGGAGATAGTGGGCATCACTGTCTAGTTCTTTTCATTATTTTAATTGAGTTTGTCTTATCTCCATTTATAATTATTTGAGCTTGTTGGTCCTCATACAGTGCTTTGGTCTTTCCCAGAAACTTTTCATCCACATTTGTTTTCTCCAGTATTTCGAACAAAAACTGCCAACATAGATTATTGAAAGTCTTTTTCACATAACATCATGAACTTTTTCCCCAGATTCTTTTCATAGTATTCTAAGTATCAGATACTATTCTTATATTTTGCTTTAATGCCCTTCTTGATAAAAAGCTGTTTGATCTTAATATATCCAATTTGACAATGCCTTCTTCAGTCTATCTGCCATTACTGAAGTAAAAATTTTGTAGTCCACATTTAGAAGCGATACTGATTTAACATTTTCTTTATCTTTTCATTATCTGTATGGAGTAATTTTTCCTCTCTTATCTCCAGTATTTGTTTCTCCTCCTTTATTTTCCTAATTTTATGAGATGCTCATTTACCTGGCTTATTAGTATGTTCAAAATATTTTTGCTTTGCTTATCTCAATTTCATTTCAGTTTCTTCTACAGTTCTGAGAGATAGCTGTTTCTGAAGAACTTTAATGTCATTATTTAATCCCTTTTATGTTTCTTCAGTAATTCATCTTTACTGGCAATTTCATCTATTACCTTTTGTGTTCTTTTTTCCTTTTTATGCTTTCTACATTGTTTTTGTATGAAGAAGCCATGTGTAACTGCCTTCCCAGCATCCCAAACGATGTACATTCTAATCTCATCTTTTATATTACTGTCAAAATATGCTTTAAGGACATGTTTTACTTTCAAAATGTCTTCATCTTTTAGTAAGTTGTTGTCTAATCTTCATGAATAATTTCCATAAATAGATTTTCTTTGTTGTTTTTAAAATTAGTAAAATTGGGTTATGATCTATTTTTTGTTAAAATTTTTACTTCAGAGACTTTTTATGCATTAGTAGCTTAGATATTACAAACACATCAATTCTGAACATTATGACTCTCTGAGCAGTAAGAAAAGTCCTCTGTTCCATCTTTCAGTCTCCCAAGGGTCAGTTAAAGCCAAATTATCCATTAATTCAAAAGTTCTTGGTAATTTCTCTTGATTTTTTTTTTCATTTTCTTTGCCCAATCTCTAATGTTGGGTCAAGGAGTCAATTCAAGTCACCCATAAAAATTACATTTTCATAATCATATGCAAATACTTTTTTTCCTCCAATCTCTTGATATTTTTTTCAAGTGGGGAATAAATTCCTCTTCATGTTTTAATTCGTTGGATGTGTATCTCAATTCCAATTACTCAGCCTTCCTCATCTGTAAAATCTTCTTTTGCCAGAACTCCTCTTGAGGTATAAATAATCACTCCCATTTTCTTTTTATGTATGGATGATACACAGCATTCCTCTGATTTGAGATTTCTCAAAAATCTTAAATCTTTTTGTCGAATTTGCGTCTCCTGAAATCAGATTATAACAGATTTTTTGTTTCTTCTAGGTAATGAGATTTTCTTTTGTATTGAAAATTCATACTTCTCACATTCCAAGAAATCAATTTCATAATTTGACTTTTATCTCAAATTTCTTCTAAGTTTTGAGTTGTAAATTCTTCCTGATCTTCCAATTGTGCCTCTTCTGCTTGCTCTTGTTCTAATACCAGATTTCAATCTCCCTGGTTTTGAATTTCATCATTCTGTCTTTATTTCTCCATGCAAATTTTTTGTCTTTCTCTTCCATCTCGAACAGTGCTTCAAATTTACTTTCATGCCTATCCCCAAATTCTTTTGCTTTATTCACTGTATTTTTCAATAATTTTCCCTCTTAAAAGTGATAGACCTTCATTTTTTGCCCATCTTAAATCTAATATTTTTCTTTTGAAGTTGTCTTGTTAAGAAAAAGTATTATTTTCATTGTTTCAATATCTGGGTTGGGACATCTTGCTAAATCTTAACTTCATTGTCATTAATTATTAACTTCTTTTGATAGGATAATTGCACCATATAATCTCTCATCTTTTCCCTTGTGAAATAAATTACTATTTCCCTAGGTACTTCCTTCATTTTTTGCAAATGGAGACGTCTGAAAATCTTGTTTGCTTCCAGTTCAAATGTATCAATGGGTTGATCAGTAAATTCTGCCAGTATTGGAATTGAATTCATATACAAATTTTCTTCTTGCTCCTCTGGAAGCCCTCTCAGCCATATTTTCCTTTGACTCAAATCAGTCTTTTTTTTATATATGTTTCCCTTCCCCTTTCTGTTCCAGTAGTACATTCATAATTTCTTTCTCTAATGCATCAGTTTTCCCCTGTAGTGTTTTTATTAATTTTTTTCATATCTTAAGTCACTTTTTTCAATGTTTGATTTAAATTTTCTGTCTCTCTCTTGAAATCTTGCTTGGATTCAGCTCTTGTAACTTTCAGCTCCTCCCTCATCTCCAATCTCAATGTTTGAATTTCTTCACACTTGGGTCTCTCACTTTAGTAATCAAATCAATAGTTGGTCTTCTTGTGCTTGAAGTTCATTTGCATTGTCATCCTTGTTCCTATAGCCATTTTGTGTTTGCTTATCTCTTCTTCTGTCTCTTTCTTCCTGATATTTTCTCTTTCTCCTGTAGATGGCACTCTTGTTCCTCTTTATTCAGCTGTTTCTCCTTCTCTGTTCTCTTATCCTCTGCACAACTGTGCTTATTTTGATAATTTTGAAAAAGCTGAAGTAAAGCATTTCTTTACTTAGGCTTCTCTATTCTTTTAAACTTATTTCTCTTAAATAGCATTTAAACAACACAATGTACGATGTATGATACTTAAATTTACTCCCTTTTATATCTAAGCATTTTCTGTTAATTCTTCAATATATCCCTTATATATTTTAACAATATTCTTAATTTTTATATTACTCTGTTATCTCTGTTTCAGTTACAACAGTCCATCCTAAATTAAATTACAGGCTTTCATAATTTCAACCTCACCCGGTTTCCTTATACCAGTCATATAACATAAATATAAATTAATACTAAATACTGAGAAGGAGAATCACAAAACTCAAATTACCTCTTTCTTAGACAGTATATATAGCTATAAATTAATTAAACAATATATTATCTATTCTTCTTATCCCTTTCCTCTTCACTAATTACTTTGAGCTTAACTTTACTTATTTATGTTAATCTATTATTGAATTTAACTTCCTATAATCCAGCTCAATATCCCTACTTAAAATGAAATATATCAAAGTGAAATCCAGTCCCTCAGTCAGTAAATAAGCACTTTTAAGTAATTTTAAAATGACGAAAAGCAAGCAAAAAGGATCTGATCAATTTCTTATTTACAAATACCGTAATTAATTTACAATTATAATAAGCTCTCCATTCTTAATATTATTTGGCTCCGGTATCTCTTTCTTCCAACTTCTGTCTTCTCTTTCCAATGAGGGATTATCCATCGAACAGTCTTTCTCATTGAGAATCACCAGGGAGATGCTACCACTCCAACTCCCCCATGAGGGAATAATCCCCATTTACCTGAGAGACCTCTTAGGCATCCTACCAGGATGAGTGCCATTACTTCAAGGACTCCCTGTTTATTTCAATCTCCTACATCAACCTAACACTTTTGGAGGGAGCTCCTGGGTTCGTACCACTTATATTCCTCATTCTACTAAGACTGTTACCACCTGCTATGACCTGCCCTGGTTATTGATACTCCCTGTTTTGCCACTACTGGTTTCTCTCCTGCTCCCCTCACTGCCTGCCTCTGGTCTCTCTGCAGTGTGGAGCCTTGCACCATCTCCCACACTGTGTCCTAGGCCCACTTGTGTGAGATTCAGAACACACCACTCAACGGCTTCAGCCATAAAGTCAAGACCACCAGCACTGCTGGTCTTTGCAGCTCCTTCACTTGCTCCCCCTCCAGTACTGACCACCTTACCAGCCTCCATAGTGTTGACTTCTATGTCTGCTGTCTACACAGCCCCAATATCAAGTGACCTGCCTCCTCCGCTGCCTACTACTCCACAAGTCCTTTCAGTGATGCTACAGTAGTAGCAGTAGCACCAATCCTAATGACCACCACCACTTTTCCTCCAGCCATGACAGTGAAGTCCTCCAAAGGAGAATAGAATCCTGACTCGTCCCCTCCGGGTTCACCCTCTGTCTGCACTCCCCCCCCCACTAGCAGAAGTGGAAGATACCACACTGTCCTTGCCTCCGGAGGACATTAACATGTTCTCAGACATCATTCTTTGGATTGCAAAGTGCATGAGCTTGGACATCATGCTACCCCCAACACGAGTGCCGGAGCCAGTCTTCAAAATAGTGGACTTCCCTCTGCTTCTTGTACTAACAGAGGTACTTAAGTTATCCTGGGCCAATTCTGCTTCACTCCCACCAGTATCTTGTGAATTGGAACACCTTGACAAGAACAGGCAGAACAGTATGCAGTTTCAGTTCAACCACCCACCTCCCAACTCCATTGGGGACAAGGAGAGCAGGTGTCTGGACATCTTCAGCAGACCTTTTTTACAACTCAGCACTATTGGTCAGAGTTGCCACCAAACAAGCCTGCATGGCAGCAAAGCAGAGATTTTTCTAGGAGAAGGTGCTCTCCTTTATTCCGCACCTCCCAGAAGAACATTATAACATAGTCTTGGCCATCCAGCAAGAAGCCACCTTTGACTATGTAGTAAATACGATCCATCAGGCATTCTGTTGACTGTGTGGCCAAGGTTATGATGCGTGCACTAGCCCTCCACTACTCTGCCTGGATCCTCTTGTTGAGTTTTACTGATAACACCCAGCAGCACGTTGAGGACCTCCCATTCAGCAGTGTGGGACTTTTCAGTTTTGGCACCAATGAGGTCATGGACCACATAGTCAAGGCTTGACAGACAGCCAAGAGGATGGGATTTAGGGGCCTATAACAACAACTGAGGCCTTCAAGATCATCGTGGAGGAATTCGTTGGGATCCTTTATGTACCCTGTCTCCATACATATCCTACAGGATGCAGTCCCAGTACTCTTCCAGTTGCCACAGGTGTCCCTTCAAACAGCATGAATCTCAGCATACTCTGCCCAAGCAACAGGCATACTGAGCTCATGTCTTTGATTCCTTTGCCAAGATAACACCACAGCCAATCCTGTATTTACCAACACCCACAGCCCTTGAACACCAAGGCTCTTTTGGCATTACTCCACCTGGTGGAACTTCACCACAGATGCCTGGGTCTTTACCATCGTTCACCCTGGCTGTGTCATAGAATTCTCAAGTACCCCTCCCATTAGCATATTTCACCATGCACCACCATCAAAAGCACTCTCAGAAGAGGTCTCCACCCTCTTTGAGAAGGGAGCTGTGGAAATGATTGGACTCATGCAGGTGAGACAGCTACTTTGTTACTTCATAGTACCAAAGAGAGACAGTGGTCTCTGCCCAATCTTGGACCTCCAGAGGATGAATAAGTTCATGAAACCAAGGAAGTTCAAGATGATGACTCTCCAAGCCATTCTTCCCTTCCTCTGACAAGGAGACTGGTTTGCATTGGTGGATCTGCAAGATGCTTACTTCCACATTGCAAGCTGCCCCAACTATCATAGATTCCTCAGATGTACCATAGAGACATCCCTCTACTAATACCAAGTGCTTCCATTCTGCCTTCTCATGTTCCTGAGGGTCTTCACTAAATGTAGGGCTGTGGTGATTTCCTTCCTAAGAAATTGAGGTGTCGAGATGTTCCCATGCTTGGAGGACTGGCTTCTGGTGTCGTCATCCTGGACTGTCCCATACCAGGACGTCCACCTTTCTCTCACCCTCTCCATGACCTCAGCCTCAACATGAACCCAAAGAAATTGACCCTTGAACCCACCAGGGCCACAGCCTCATTGGAGCCACCCTGGATTCCTGTTCAGTCTTGGTGTACCTCTCAACCCAGTGGGTCCTCACTCTACGCACTACAGCAAGAGATCTTCTAAGACAATCTCGGTGCCTGGCCTATCACATCCAGAAGCTCCTTGGCCTCATGGCAGCAACCACTGCAGTGATCTATCTGGCCCACCTCTGATCCAGAGACTTACAGTGCTGGTTTATCTGGAACTTCAACCCTTGGAGGCATCACCAGGGTCTCTGGATGACATGTCCCCTGATCTGTGGCACTTCTTCCTCTGGTAGACCAAACAGTGAAACCTTCTTATAGGCATGCCCTTTTGCCTTCCAGATCAAGACTGCATGGTGACCACCGACGCCTCAGTGACCAGCTGGGGAGCCACTGCAGTGACATAATGGTGCAAGGCCACTGGTTCCCAAGAAATGCATCTTTACACATCATCATCATCATCATCATATTTTTATTTGTTACCTGCCTCTCCCCACGTTCAAGACGGAATGCAGCAATTAAAAACAAATTACAACTAAAACACCCTAAAAACACAAAACATTTAAAATACAGATATATTTTAGTTTAAATATAACATAATTAAAAAGTACAGTTAAAAGTAGAAATATAATTAAAAGTACAATTAAAAGTATACTTAAAAATAGACTGAGTGGGCCTGCCAGAAGAGAGAGGTCTTTAGCACTTTTTTGAATTTGGACAACATATTTTGCTGTCAGATCTCTTCCAGCAGGTCATTCCACAGTCTATTGGCAGCTGATGCAGCTGTCCTCTAGGTGACCATTGCTAGTCTAGTCCTGGCCAGTTTATGTAAATAGCCTCCAGAGGAACTGAGTGTATGGGGCAGATTGTATGAGAGGAGACAATCCTGCATGTAATTTGGACCCAAACCATGTTACACATCAACTACTTGGAACTCATAGCTAGCATCAAGGACTTCAGGGCATTCAAAAGATGACTCTACAGCGGGGTAGTTCAAGTGTCATCAGACAACACCATGGTGGTCTGCTGTATCAATAGGAAGGAGGCACACATTCCACTGTGCTACTCCACCTGGTAACCTCCGTTTGCAAGTGGTGCCTTCAGAGATGGATACATCCCATAGCAGTAGATATAGGTAGGTTGGACAACACACTGGCAGACTCTCTGAGCTGCTCCCAGATCTTCTAGTTTGAATGGGCTTTCTCTGAGGAGGCATACCACCTCATCACATCACAGGGGGGCCACCTGACTTTTGACCTGTTTACCTCTCCATCGAACACCAAATGCTGTTGCTTCTGGTCCAGGGCTGGCAGAGGACACAATTCATTGGATGATGCCCTTCCTCAGAGCGTGGACCAGCATATTAATGTACCTGTTCCCTCCCTTCTTGCTACTCTTGAGGGTCATGGTTACACTCTTGAGGGAGAGATCTGATGTCATTCTCATCATACCCTACTGGCTGAGACAGCCACAATTCTCGCACCTCCTGCATCTGTCCTGAGGGAGGCTCTTCAGGCTTCCTCACAGAGCACACCTCTTCTCACATTCAAACAGGCAAGTTCTCCATCCTTATGTTAGAACGCTTCACTTTGCAGCCTAAGGAATAACCCATGAACTCATTGCAGTTGGCCAGAGTACTTATAGCTTCCATGAAGGAATCCATCAGACACTCCTATGCCTATAAGTGGAATAGGGGGAAGGAGTCTTATTAGGAGCTCCCAACAGTGTGCGCCTCCGGCACGCGCAGTTGAAGTCCTCTACTTGAATCCTTCAAGTTCAACCCTTGGCAATCAGTAGAGCAGACGTAGCTTATATAGCTGAATTTGAGAAAGAAAGCCCAGTTATTCTTTCTAGAACTATTCCCTCTACTACTCTCTGTAGTATCAAGGATGGAAGGTGAGGGAGCTGCCGTGGTCACCTGTAGCACTTGTGGGATGTTCCTTTTCTTGCCACATGATGTTCTCGGGTACACCTGCACCAAGCGCAAGCTGGTGACCTTCTTGGAGGAGAAGGTACACCAGCTGGAGGCACAAGTTTCTAATCTTCGTCTTATTAGGGAAGGTGAGGAGTTTTTGGATAGGGCGGAGAAGACCCTCCTCAAGACCGAATGCGCAGAGGAGCTGCCAGATCAGGAAGTCAGCACACTGTGCCAGGAAACAGAGTCTTGAAGGAATGTCATGTGGAGGAGTAGAAAGACCAGGAAGGTAACAGAGACTCTCACCATACACAATCGCTTCAAAGTTCTTGGCCTTGCAAACGATGAGGAGCACCAGGAGGAGGGAACAGAATGTCAACTAGACCCACACTCCCAGCCTAAACAGAATGCCCAGGCAGTCCTAGAAGAACATGCTTGTCGAGGAGCCCAGGACAAGCCTCAGAGGAGGCGAGTTCTGGTTGTTGGGGACTCCTTGCTCAGAGGAACCAAATCGGCAATTTGCAAACTGGACAAGCTCAATCGAGAGGTCTGCTGTCTTCCTGAGAGAGACTAACCAGGCTGGTCAAGCCCACTGACCATAAGCCCCTCATTGTGGTTCATGTCGGAACCAATGACACTGCGAGGCGCAGCTTTTACCACTTCACAGAGGACTACAAGCTTATGGGGACAAAGCTTAAGGACCTTGGTGCGCAGGTGGTCATTTCGTCTCTCCTCCTTGTTCAAGGATATGGCGCACAAAGGGAAAGGGCAATAGCAGAGGTCAACAACTGGCTCCGCACATGGTGTCGTCAGCAACGTTTGGGTTTTTGGAACAAGGCCTGAATTTCCATGAACGCGGGCTTCTGGCAAGGGATGGGCTGTACCTCACGAAACTTGGCAGGAATGTTTTTGCAAACAGTCTTGCAAGGAGGATTAAGAGGTCTTTAAACTAAGTTCCGCTGGGGAGGGAGACAATATTATGCAGGGCAAGGACTCGGAGAGTGCAAGGGGAAAAAGCTCAAATGAAATTGGCCAAGTAGTACAAGCGTCCAATGGTGGGAGGAATGGAAACTATAGTACAGGACTTGCAGGAGGGACCCGGGGACTTAAGTGTCTCTACACTAATGCACGGAGTATGGGAAACAAGCAAGATGAACTTGAACTCCTAGTACAACAAAATAAATACAATTTGATAGGCATCACTGAGTCCTGGTGGGATGAGTCTCATGATTGGAATATAGGAATAGAGGAGTATAGCCTATTTTATAAAAATAGACCTAACAAGAAAGGAGGAAGAATAGCCTTGTATGTCAAGGATGTTTTCACCTGTGAAGAGATCCATGACTTAAACCCAGAAAGCCAAGTCGAGAGCATCTGGGTAAGAATTAAGGGAGTGAGAAACAATAGGGATATTCTGGTGAGGGTTTACTACAGACCTCCAAACCAGACTGAGGACTTTGGTGACACCTTCCTGAACCAAATGACTGCACATTCAAAAAGGAGAGATACAGTAATAATGGGAGATTTCAATTACCCGAATATATGTTGGCAGTCAAACTCTGCCAAGACAGCAAGGTCCAGCAAGTTTCTTGCTAGTCTTGCAGACAATTTCATGGTCCAGAAGGTGGAAGAGGCTTACAAGGGGATCAAATACTCTAGATCTGATCCTGACCAACAGAGATGACCTTGTTAATGAGGTAGAAGTGGTTGGATCTTTAGGAGGGAGTGACCATGCCCTATTGGAATTTGGCATTCAGTGGGAAGGAGAAGATAAGTGTAGCCAGACACTCATCTTAGATTTTAAAAAAGCGGACTTCTGTAAACTTAGGGAGCTGCTGGCTGGAATTCCGTGGTCAAGGATAGTGAAAGGGAAAGGAGTTCAGGAGACATGGGAGTTCCTTAAAAAGGGAGATACTGAAGGCACAGTCTAAAACTGTGCCCATAGGGAGGAAAAATGGAAGGCATCTGAAGAAACCAGCATGGTTGACTAAAGAACTCTCAGCTGAGCTAAGTGTTAAGAGAAACATGTACAGGAAATGGAAGAAGGGGGAACCACCAAAGAAGAATTTAAGCAGGTAGCCAGGAGATGTAGGGAGGAGGTCAGAAAGGCTAAAGCACAGAATGAACTTAGGCTGGCCAGAGACATTAAAAACAATGAAAAGGGCTTTTTAAAATATGTCCGCTGCAAAAGGAAAAAGAAGGAGACGATAGGGTCGCTGCGCAGAGAAGATGGCGAATTACTAACGGGGGAAGAGAAAAAGCAGAACTACTTAACACCTTCTTTGTCTCAGTTTTTCCCCAGAAGGATACAAGCACTCAACCTGGCGGTTGGGGAGCAGGTGAGGAAGCAGGGGAAATGAGGCACATAATAGGTAGAGAGGTGGTAGAGAAATACCTGGCCACACTGGATGAATTCAGGTCTCCAGGCCAGATGAATTGCATCCTAGGATATTAAAAGAACTGGCAGATGTCATTTCGGAACCGCTTGCTATAATGTTTGAGAAATCTTGGAGGACAGGAGAAGTTCCAACAGACTGGAAGAGGGCAAATGTTGTCCCCATCTTCAAGAAGGGGAAAAAGGAGGACCCAAATAATTATTACCCAGTCAGTCTGACATTGGTACTCTGGAAAGATCCTGGAGCAGATCATTAAGCAGTCAGTTTCTAATCACTTGGAACGCAATGCAGTAATTACGAGAAGTCAACATGGATTTCTCAAAAATAAGTCATGCCAGACTAATCTTATCTCTTTTTATGATAGAGTTACTAGTTTGATAGATGAAGGAAATGCTGTGGATGTAGCATATCTCGATTTCAGTAAGGCCTTTGACAAAGTTCCTCATGACATCCCTGCAAAGAAGCTAGTAAAATGTGGGCTGGACAGGGCTACTGTTAGTTGGATTTGTAATTGGTTAACCGACCGAACTCAGAGGGTGATCACGAATGGCTGCTTTTCATCCTGGAGAGAAGTGACTAGTGGGGTGCCACAGGGTTCTGTCCTGGGCCCAGTGCTGTTCAATATCTTCATCGACGACTTGGATGAAGGAATAGAGGGCATGCTCATCAAATTCGCAGATGACACCAAATTGGGAGGGGTTGCTAATACGTCAGAGGACAGGATCAAAATTCAAAATGACCTGGATAGATTGGAGAGCTGGGCCAAGGCTAACAAAATGAAATTCAACAGAGAGAAGTGTAAGGTCCTATGCTTAGGTAGAAAAAAATGGAATACAGAAATATAGGATGGGGGACACGTGGCTGGATAGCAGTACGTGCGAAAGGGATCGAGGAGTCTTAATAGATCACAGGCTGAACATGAGTGAGCAGTGTGATGTGGCAGCCAAGAAAGCCAGTGCAATTCTCGGCTGCATCAATAGGAGTATTGGTACTGGTACCACTCTAGTCTGCTTTGGTTAGACCTCATCTTGAATACTGTGTCCAGTTCTGGGCACTTCAATTCAAGAAGGAGATGGTCAAGCTGGAGCAAGTCCAGAGGAGGGCAACCAAAATGGTGAGGGGCCTGGAAGCCATGCCCTATGAGGATAGACTTAGAGAGCTGGGTATGTTTAGTCTGCAGAAGAGAAAGTTAAAGGGGGACATGATAGCCATGTTTAAATATTTGAAGGGATGCCATATAGAGGAGGGAGAGGGCTTGTTTACCGCTGCTCCAGGTCAAGGAGCAATGGATTCAAGCTGCAGAAAAGGAGATTCCACCTGAACCTCAGGAAGCACTTCCTGACGGTCAGGGCTGTCCGGCAGTGGAATGTGCTGCCTCGGAGTGTGGTGGAATCTCCTTCTTTGGAGGTTTTTAAGCAGAGGCTGGATGGCCATCTTTTGGGAGTGCTTTGAGGGTGTTCCTGCATGGCAGAGAGTTTGACTGGATGGCCTGTGTGGTCTTTTCCAACTACATTTCTATGATTCTATGATTTTTTTTATTATTATTAAAATAAATTTATTTTATATGACAAACCAACAAATCTAAACATTTAACTAAATACATACATATACACAAATACACATATAAACAATCAATTACTATTCCTACTCTACTTTCATCTAAACATATATCCTACTTAAAAAAAACCAAAAAAAAACCTCTACAACTTAAATTACCTAACTTGACTTCTTTTCATGAATCATTGGGTGCTACTAATGCAATCTCTTCTTTTTCTTGTCCTGCTTTCTGTTTTCAGCTTCTTTAAACTTCTTACTGCAATTACCTTACTCAGCTTTGTTTCCTTATTCTCTAACTAAACGTATATCTTTTAACATATTTCCTTTCTCTCTTCTGCTTCTTTATCTTTTAGCTATTTCCTTATGTAACTAGTTTATATTTACATGTAACAGAATATTGTTATATCTTTAAAACCTAAATCCCTTCTTTCTCTCTCTCTAATTTCTCCTCTCCCCTCATCAATTTAATCATATAATCCCATCAAGGCATATTCTCCCCATTTCTCTATCCACATAGCATCCAATATTTCCCATTCTTGATTAATGTTCTATGATTCTATAGGTTTTTTGGCTTCATTGCCTCCAGAAATGAGTATGTCTCTCTGTGTAACTGCTCTACCATGCTCCACTTACTCCTACATCTCAGCAAGAGTGGGCTAGCCTTCTCCTCTCTGAAAGTCTACCTCAGTGCAGTAGTGGCCTATCAACCCAAGACAGCTTCTTTGGCTTCATTGTTTTTGGACCCCTTTGTCAAGAGGTTCATCAAGGGCCTGGACCACCTGGACCCTCTAGTGATGGCATCAACTCTTTCCCTAGTCGGTGTCATTAGTCCTCCCCCAGCTTAATAGGAAACCTTTCAAACCCATAGCAACCGCCATTGGCTGCCTTATATCCTGAAGAACAGCATTCCTAGTTGCCATCACCTTGGCAAGCAGAGCTAGCAAACTTATGGCCCTCCATTGTGACCCACCCCCAGTACCTCATCTTCTGCAGAGACAATTTCATCTTCCAGCTGGAGAGCCCCTTCCTGCCATAGGTGGTGTCCAGCTTCCATTTCAACCAGAACATTATCCTTCATGTTTCTACCATCAGCCTACCTTAGCACTCTCTACACTCTCTCAGTGTCAGATGAGCATTTGCACCCGGATGACAGCCTCCTTCTGCCAGACCAGTAGACTCTTTGTGTGTTACAGTGGTTCTAGGAAGGGGAAGCAGATCTCTTCCCAGTGCTTCTCCAGGTGGGTCTCACACACTATTAGGTTAGCCTACAACCTGCCAGGCAGCAGCCCGTCAGGTTGCACTCCACCAGAGGAATGGCCGCCTCTGTAACATTCTTCTGCCAGAACTCTGCAGAGCAGCAGTTTGGTCACAGCCATCCACCTACACAGCCAGCCATCTACAGGCTGGACTGCAGATCTAGAGAGGATGCGAGCTTCAGCCGTGTTGTCCTGTCATCTGTCCTCCAGTGAATTTTCTGAGATGGGTTTCTGCACAGGTTCAAAACTCATACGTGTGAGGGCACAGATGACCACACAACCACAGTTACGGGTAAGCAATTTGTTCTTCAGGGGTCTTATAAAGTATTTATCTTCTTGTTTCAGTACCTCTAGTCCTTCACTAATCTTCTTGCAACTAACTTGTAAACAGTTTGAACTATTAACCACATGCTGTTTACATTTCCTGTAGATGAAGGTGTTCTTGTTAAGAGCTTTCACTTTATCACATTGCTAATGAGCTCTGTGCACTTTTGTGTGATCAGCCATAAGGACAAAGTAATTTTATTCTAGATAATACTTCTTTAAAAACCAAACATTATTTTTCACATTTCACAGGATATTGATTTGCTAACATTCACACAGAGTCTGGCAGAATCTCACTTCATCACTGGAACTATCCATGCATTCCTTGGATGTGCATTGTACTCTTTCCTTTTATGTTGAACGTATGGTGACCTTCTATACATCCAAAAAACTGTTCAGTATATAGAGAAAAAAGGATATGCCAGTTCCTAATCAAGGTTTGCCAAATATATTATGGCTGTAATCCCTTTAATTTAGCAGTTGGCAGGGAAGCCTATTCCACAAGGGATCAGAAGTCATTGTCCAAGGGAAGTGGCAGCTTCAGCGGCTTTCCTCAAGGGTGTTTCATTAACTGACATCTGCAAAGCAGCCCACATAGAGCATTGCCATTTCATTGTGAGAGCACAGGCAGATGCTGCTTTTGGAAAGCCTCTGCTATCTTCAGTGTTGGTGTTACATCAGCCCATTTTCCAGTAAGTCAGCCTGTTACTGGTGTGTGAGTCGTGTGTGAATCAGACAACACATTTAAAAAAAAAATCACAAATGACCATTTACCTCTGAGAGTAGCTTTTTAGGGATGGTGTGCCAAATTAGGTAGTCCTCCTGCTTTCCAACATTCGAATCAGAGAGCTGGAAGAGAACACAAGGGCCACCAAGCCCAGCCCCCTGTCATGCAGGAATACACTATCAAAGCATTCCTGACAGATCACCATCCAACCTCTGTTTAAAAATTTCCAAAGGAAGAGACTCCACCACACGTCAGGGCAGCATATTCCACTGTCAAACTGCTCTTACCATCAGGAAGTTCTTCCTAATGTTTAGATGGAATCTTTTGTTCTGAAGTTTGAAACCATTGCTCTGTGTTCTAGTGTCTGGAGCAACAGAAAACAAGCTTGCTCTATTTTCCATATGACATTCCTTAAAATATTTAAACATAACTATGATGTCACCTCTTAAGCTTCTCTTCTCCAGGCTAAACATACCCAGTTCCCTAAGCTGTTCTTTATAGGACACAGTTTCTAGGACTTTAACCATTTTGGTCACCCTCTCTGGACATATCTTTCTTGAACTGTGGTGCCCAGAACTGGATGCAGTATTCCAGATGGGTTCTGACTAAAGTACAGTAGAGTTGAACTATTACTTTTCTTTACCTAGACACTGAACTCCTATTGATGCAGCTGAGAATTGCTTTGGCTTTTTTAGCTGCTTCATCACACTGGTGACTCATGTTCAACTTGTGGTCTAGTAAGACTCCTAGATCCCTTTCCCATGTACTGTTGTCAAGCCAAGTGTCATCCATCTTATGTCTGTGCATTTCATTATTTCTGCCCAAGTGTAGTACTTTACACTTCTCCCTGTTGAAGTTCATTTTGTTAGTTTTGGCCCACCTCTCTAATCTGTTAAGGTCGTTTTGAATTCTGACTCTGTCCTTTGAGGTGTTAGCTACCCCTCCTAATTTGATGTCATGTACACATTTGATAAGAATGCCCTCTATCCCCTCATCAAATCATTGATAAAGATGTTGAATAGCACTGAGCCCAGAACAGAACCCTGTTAGCACCTCACTAGTCACTTCTCCCTAGGATGAAGAGGAGCCATTGGTGCAGACCCTTTGGGTTCGGCCGGTCAACCAGTTTCAAATCCATCTAACAGTAGCCTTATTTATCCCAGCTTTTACTAACTTTTTTTGCAAGACTATCATGAGGGACTTTGTCAAAGGCCTTACTGAACTCAAGATATGCTTCATCCATAGCATCCCCTTCATCTGCCAAGCAAGTAACTTTCTATAAAAAAAAGAGAGAGAGAGAGAGAGAGAGAGGGAGAGAGAAGTTTGGCATGACCTGATTTTGAGAAACCCGTGTTGACTTTTAGTGATCCTGGCATTTCTTTCTAAGGGCTTAGTGACTATTTGTTTAGTGATGTGCTCTAGAATCTTTGCAGACATTGATGTCAGGCTTGGAGATAAGTATTTGTGTCCTCTTTTTATCGCCGTTTTAAAGATGGGGACAATATTTGCCCTGTTCCAGTCTGCTGGGACTTCTTCTGTTCTCAGTGAATTCTCAAAGATTATTGCCAGTGGTTCTGAGATTACTTCTGGCAGTTCTTTTAATACTCCTTAATTTAATTCATCTAGTCCTGAAAAGTTGAATTCATTCAGAGTAGCAGGGTATTCCTGTAGTACCTCTTTACCTGTATTGTGCTACATTTCCTGTACTACATCATGTGTTCCATTTCCCCCAAGTAGAGCACTGTTTTCCTTTGGGGAGAAGATTGAGGGAAAGGTGGTGTTGAGTAGTCCTGCGTTTTCTTTATCCCCTGTTAGCATTGTGCCATCTTCTCCATGCAGTGGCCCTACCATCTCCTTGTTCTTCCTTTTGCTACAGACATAACCAAAAAAGACATTTTTGTTGTTTTCAGTCTCTGTAGCAAGCCTGAGCTCATTCTGCATTTTAGCTTTTCTGATTCTTATATAACTTCCTGATGCCAGTTTCAGAATAGACAGAGGAAGTCCATAGAAATTCTGCACTTCTGGATGGCTGTGGCTTTGGAGCCAGGAACGTTACCAATGCCAGGCTGTCATTCTTTACTCCCTCCCTCTGAACACAGAATGTTTCTACTATAAAAAAAAAGGCTGTCTGCTTACAGATCACATATGTAGAAGGTAACCCCAGAGGTAAATGCACATGTGCATACAGATTCAGCCTGGAAGTTCCACTGCTTTCATTCCACTAAACTTGCTTAATCATGTGCCAAGTTTTTTTTTCCGTGATAATAGATTGTCAAGTGACCTTAAAGGTTCCTAACCAGTTGCTTTGAAAACCCTGTTTCTGGTTCACTTTTTTTAGACTTTGAAGTTTACAATTTATAGTCAGTCCCTGGAGAAGCAGAAAAGTGAGTGGAATGGGCTCTATGCTTTTTTGTCAGTCTTATGAGACAATGCATGCCTTAAAGGCAGCACCTTGTTATGTTGGCCCATTGAATGCCACGTTGCATTTCCAGGGGATCAAACCAAAAGATGAAGAGAAGATAAGAAAATTGGCCCTAATGAAATCCAGAAGCAACAGGCAGTTTCACTGTGAACTCAGGATGGAGAACTGAGCTCTAATTCAAACCAGTCCAAATGCCAAATTCAAACACTTTGAAGTCTTGAGATGAATCAGTGAAAATCCTTTTGAGTTAGGCAAAGATAAAAACACTTTTCTTTAACTCCTAGATTACCTGGCTACACGATACTTGAATGGTTACCTGGCCTTCTGTGAAAAATATAAGGAAGAAATTGTTCTCTTTAGCTGCAGAGTGAAGTTTAGAATTAAACACTGTAGTAAAATTACACATTCTTGTGACACTACATGTCAGCTGGACTGGAACTAAGAATCAGTATTAGTTCACATCAGTATGTGAAATCTACTGCTATCATCACAGTATCATATGTATATTTATGTTTATGAGATATCAATATCAATATATATTTGTATATGTGTGTGTGTGTGTGTATGTGTATAAAAATAAAGGGACAAAAGATAAAAAATAACATTGTTTTTGATACATTACATTGAGCCATATAATTTTAATCATAAATGAATAAATATCTATAACAAAATTGTATTGTAATTTCCGCTGTATAAATTAAATATTAAATTTTTGATCTCCCCTCTTTCCTTGTTGGCACTTGATAAATATCAGTCTTCATTAACTAAGCACTTCCAGCATCAAGAATATATTTTCATGATTGTTCCTGAGTTTAACAAAAGTATATTCAGTTATCTTTGTCAGGTTTAATTGTCAAATCAGAGTGTTAGATCGTTATAGCTTCAAAGATTAACAAAAAGTATATGAGAGTGGTTGATTTACTGCCCCTCTTTTAGACTCATTTAAGCTGTTGAGGGAGTGGTATTTACTAATCTTTCCCTTACAGGAGCCCATTCTTTCTCAGTTTCTGATTCTGTTCTTCTTCTAATTCTATACGTTAGGATATCCATATTCTTCTTTTCCAGAAGACTGTGAAGCCATTCCTCTATTTCTGGAGCATCATTTTTCTTCCAGACTTTTGCAAAAACTTTTCTAGCAACTGTCTCTGCATAAAGTAGAATTTCCCAGTACTTTCTAGAAAAGTTTGGATCAAATTCATGAGTCGTGTTCAAAAGCTATAATTTGGGTGACCTAGAGAATTTCTGATTGAAAATTCCTTGAAGCATGTTGTGAACTTGCATCCAATAAACTTTCACTGTCGGGCAGGACCACCACATATGGAAAAAGGTTCCAGCGCCTTCTCAACATTTCCAACGTTTCCACTTCTAAAAATGAATACTGCTGCTAATAGAAACCTAAGAAAAGCAAGTTGGCTTTTCTAGCCACTCTTCCCCATGGTTCTTTTTCTCAGTGTGTTTCGTTCTCTTCCATCAGCCTACCCTATCTATCTCCCTTTTCCCTAATTCCTTATTCCACTTCTATCCATGTGTGCTCCACACCCATACAAGCACGCGTGCACACACACACATACAAATAGCCATAGAAATTGAAACCAGGTGATATCTTGACACTTTTGGGACAGGAAATCATCCACACTAGGGGCAATGCTACCTGCCAAGGGTGTGCTGAGGGCAAAATTTGCCCCTCATTGCAGTTGCCCATCCCTTCTCTGTATTAGAGACAGATACAACAGATCTATATTTGTGTCTACTGATATTCCAGGTGCCTCTGAGAACTTAGAGTATTAGAGGTCTCTTCAGTAGTGAAATCATGTGTAAGTTTTTTTCAGTTATTTGAAGGTTCTTTTAAATTTTATGCAGAAGGATGGGATAATTCTGGTCTGCCATCTTTATTCAATATCACTGCTTCAAGGAGAGTACATTTGAGATTTAAATACAACAGATCTGTATTTGTATCTACTGAGATTCCAGGTGCCTCTGAGAACTTCAGTGATATTTGTGGAGCATACCTGGCTTGGAAATAACAGATCACAACATAAAATGTGTGAACTCCTCAACTTTATTATTCTGAGTATAACAAGTAAGAACTTTCCTGCCAAATCAGATTCAACATCATGTTTCCTGCACTGACAAATTTAATGCACTAGGATTCTCCAAAGCAAGACTTGAAAGCAATTGGGCTCAGCAGTTGTTGGTTTTCAGAATTCTTCTTAATGTTTGTTATATAGTACAATGAGAGCCAGTGTTGTGCTATGAGTTTAGTATTGGATTAAGACTCTGGGAGACCAGGATTCGATTTTCCGCTCAGCTATGGCATCTCACTGGGCAAGTCACACTTACTTGGCCTTAGAGAGAGGAAATGGCAAACCTCTGAATAAATCTTGCCAAGAGAAACATACAATAGGGTAAGAGATACAGTGATCTAAGAAAGTTTTTCTTCAAACCACAAATTGTTCAGTGTAATCAGATTTACACAAGTGAAACATAACATCTCATTTTGTTTTGATGTTAATATTGTAAGATTAAAATCATTGGAATTTGAATAGACAGTTCTTAAGACTCACTGATTTCAGTGGCACATATCTGGTTTAATAAAGTTTGTTGTTAGCTGTAACCTATCAGATCAATCTCACATGAGGGGTAGAGCTGTAGCTTTTTAAAACATCATCTTTTGCGAAACTACTCAGAAATCTGCAGGGTAGTCTACTGTGGTCATGCATGCTAATGACAAAGTCCAAAAGAACTACAAAAATAAAGTCCCTTGAACAATGTGGCTTGCTCCTGTTGGTTGCATCTGGTCTATTCTTTCCTTCCCTTGATTTGTTCTAAATTTTTTGCTAAAAAGTGCCATTGGACAAAATAATATCTGACTGAACCCTCAAACAGATCAGCATCCATTCAAGTAGAAGGCATAGTAATGTGGTTGCTGTTGTTTTTGTTGCAGAACAGTAGTAATGCCTATTGCTAATGAGTTTGCTCCCGATGTTGTGCTGGTATCATCAGGCTTTGATGCAGTTGAGGGTCATCCTGCGCCACTTGGAGGATATAATCTGTCGGCAAAATGTAAGTCCTCTGAGAATTTTCAGTTATTTCACCTTCACTTGCATATTTATTTGCATTTAGAATTTATTTAAGTTCTGTGTTCCTTTACTAATCATTATAATTTATTTCTTCCCCTTGCCAATACCTAGGGGTAAGGGTAGTTCAAAAATAAAATATGTGACTCAAGTCATAAGAACATAATAATTAAAAATAGTATGATGCAGTTATCAGTAATATCCACCAAAAATAACATTAAACCCAAAGGCCAATATGGAAAAAAATGCAACAACACTGGGTTTGGATTTTTTTTTTTCTTTCACAAAAAGGGAATGGGCTGGCATACCTCCTGGAACAACTCAGCCCCTGGTCCTGAAATTTTTTTTTAAAAAAGGCATGTTCTTCACAACTCCTTAAAGTCTTTGGTAAGTTCAACTCAGAGCAGGCTTTTCTTGTCAGGGGAGCAGTGTCATTCAGGTAGAAGCAATCCCTGAGGTAAGCAAACCCCATCTGTGTAAGATTTCATGATTCAAAACAGCATTTTGAAGGGTGCTGAGAAACTTAACTGCAAAATAGTGTTTTTGCTTAAATATTGGTCGTAGATGATTTTCTCTCCTCAAGCTTATTAAGGGAATAAGCAGTGGTGTTGTCCAAAATCTGAAATTTCTTTCATGGCAATTTTGAATGGAGTTCATTACTGTAAGTTTTTGTACTACAGTCCCCTTCAGCCACTCTCATCAGAACTAGTTAACATGGCCAGTGGTGAGAGGTAATGGAGTTGCAGTTCAAAACATTTGGAGGAAACCAGATTGTAGGATGCTGGTAATTGATCCTGGAAAAGATCTTGCCTGTTTTTCTAGAAGTGATGCAGGTGCAATATTGGATGCAATGGATAAAAGTTGCTCTTTGTCACAGCTGCCATAGTTCTGTTAAGCAACATTTGTTGGGTCCAAGACACTTCAAGGCTGCATAACAGCTTCAGCAAAGTAACTAGTGCAAACATGAGTTGCAGATGGGTTTTTGTACCTCTGCAGATCCATCCACAGAATATTCCAGGGCTGAGTAGCTTTTGACAATAGCCTAACCCCTTTGAGCACAAAGATAAATAGTGTCAAGACCTACTCTCCTCAGTCCCTTTTCGTCTGTCATATGAGTCACCTTGGAAAATCTAGTGCTGAGTAGCTCTGTCTCCTCCATTCACTGATTGACTGATTTCCCTCATCCTCAACTTTGTCAGTGGCGAGTTGTGTTTGTACAGCCTCAAAGGCCCTGTTCAAAAAATGCTCCTCACACAGGGGAAGGATTCCACGCTTGGACATTAACATTGAGTGCCTTTTCTGCCTCAGCGAGGACTGCCATGTGAACTCCTGCTCCATCTGCAAAGGATTTGGTACACAAGGCAAAACTATCTCACTTTCTTCTCTTCCTTTGGGAGCAATCCCTACAAGGAACTGATGTAGCTGCCCAAAGCTGCCTGCTTCGTATGGCCTCAACCTCCATTAGCTTTGACCTTGGAGGGCCCATCTTCTTCATCGGGGCAAATGTCTTCCCCATCAACATCAGGAGCTAGGCCAGTCATGCCCCTCACTGAGGTGCAGGGAGAGCTGGAGTTAGGTTCAGGCCCTACTGACACCAGGCAGGTCTGTTAGTGCACAGCTTAAATCTGCCGAAGGGCATAAGTGGCGTGTAGCTAATTCCACTGCTCCTAGAGAAGAGAAATGGGCTAGCCCTGGCTTTTCTTCCTCCTTCCTGGGTATGTATGAGAGGTTCCGTTGTCGTCTGTGTTTGCTGCAAACCAACATCCGCTGCTTGTCTAAATCTTCAGCTTCTAGGTCTCTCTGTGGCCATGAGCATGGTCATCCCTTGGGTGAGGCTCTGCTTTCAGCCCCTGCAACTGTGATTCCTTCACCATTTTGATCCTTATTGGGACTCTCAGAACAGGAACAGGAATCTCTTTATCCTGCTTTATGTCCACTCCTTGCTCCAATGGTGGCTCCAATCTTCCTCCCCAAGCAAAGGCATACCTTTCTGCTCCCCAACAACTGACTGTCCTAGTAACCTCTGATGCCTCTTGCACACTGCATAAACAAGCAGGGGGCACCAGATCTTCCACAGTGAACTCCCTACCAGTGTGCTTGTGGGTCAGGTGCATTCCCTGATCAGTTGCCCCAAATAGCCCTTCACAGGTTGACAGACTTTTTCAGGTGAGCAAGTTTGGGTCCCCAAGGGTGGACCCTCTCCAACAGGGATTTCATCCTAATACAGAATTGCTGGAGCACTCCAAAAATTGACATGTTCACATGAGAAAGAAACTGCAAATGGAGAGGGGAGGGGGGTGACATGAGGTCTCTTGGGGATGCATTTCTCCAGGCCCCTACTCTACCTTTTCCCTCCATCTCCCTTGCCCCCATGAGTGTTGACCAAGTTTCAAGAGGACCAAGTGACCTTTGTTGTTTATTTAGAAATGGAAGTGCCCAATCATGGAATTAGACAAGATGCTGATATAAATGGAACTAAGATTAAAAAAGCAGAATTTAAATTGAGAGCTTTCGCAGATGATTTGGTGATTATATTGGAAGATCCACTTAAATCAATACGGAAATTTCAAGAAAAATTAAATAATTTGGACTGCTAGCTGATTTGAAAATAAACAAAGATATGGCTAAGGTTTTGACTAAAGAATATAAATTGTCAAGAAATGAATGAATTGCAGTTGAAATTGGGCTTTACATTTGAAAAGAATATGAGATCTTTAGGTATTTTTTTAACCAGAAAATCCAGTCAATTATATGAAAATAATAACTTGAAGATATGGAAGGAGATTAGATAAATTTCAAAAATTGAATTTATCTCTTTTAGGAAGACTATCAACAATAAAAAAGAATGGTCTCCCAGGAATTTTTTTTTTCAAATGATGCCAGTTTTGACTAAAGAAAACACTGGCAAAAGGACTTGTAAAGATTTGTCTGATGAGGTAAAAAATCTAGAGTGAGATATAAAATTATGTGAGATTTCAAAGAACAAGAAGGCCTTGGTTTGCCAAATTTGAAAAATTATTGTGTTGCTTCCTGTATGACATGGATTGAAAAATGGATTATGTTGAAAGATAATAAAGCTTTGAATTTAGAAAGCCGTGGTTTTAAGATGGCACATATTTTTGTGGTATGGAAAAGTTATTGTTTTTAATACTCATTGTATTATCGAAGATTGTATTATTGGAATAAACATAAATTGAGATTATGCCCAAAAACTCCAAGTGGGATCCCTCTTCAAAAGATCTTCTCTAGAACACAAATGAGAACTGATCAAAAATAGTTGATATATTATGACTCACAATAAGAAGAAAGACTGATATTACAAAATGAAGTCATTACAACAGTTCTAGGAGGAAGATGTCAGTTTACAGTGGCTCTCATTCAAAGGAGATTCAAAGAAGATAAGAAGGCTGAGCAGTTTGAAGATTTTGAATCTGATTTGGAAATATTGCTGTGTTCAGGTGATGACTATTTGCTTGCTAAGATGTGTAAGTTTGAAATTTTGTGTTGAAGTGTTGAAATTCTACAGGGAAGATGAACAAGTAAAGGAATACCTGATTAACTGGGCAAAGAATTTTGGATTCAGTATACACACAAATCAGTGGGAAAAGTTATGGATATAAGAAATGTGCTATGTTATGGTGTCAAAGGAAACTATTACAAGATGATGTACCACTAGTATCTTACACTGAAGAGATTAGCAAAGATACATGAAGAGATGAAGGCCAAATTCAGATCAGGATTGTGTTGGCTCTTTGTATCATATGTGGTGGACATGTGGTAAATCTAAAAAGTTCTGGTTGAAAATATGAAAATTCATGCAAAAGATTTTAAAATCTCAGTTACCTAAAAAGACAGAAGTACATCTGCTAGGAATCTGGGAAGAAGATATAACAATCGATAAGAAGCAACATAAACTGGTACAATGTATGTTATTAGCAGCAAGACTAGTGTATCCAAAACACTGGAAAAATCACAGAGTTACCAACAGTGGATGAATGCTAAGCAGACTGATGGAAATTGTTGAAATAGATAAGCTTGCGCAGAGACTGAGGGGCAAAACATAAAATGAATTTTTGTCTGAACGGAGATTTCAGTTCATTTCTTTTAAAAGAATGAAGGCGATGTAATGACAATAGATTTTTATAATTAAAATCAGTATTATTAATTGAGAAGTGTAAAAGTAGATTTATAAGACCTCTGCCTCCTGGGCCTCAAAGACAGTCTTCCTGTTGGCAATCACCTCCTTGAAACAGGCAGGAAAACTTTCTGCCCTCTGCTCGGACCAACCCCATCTGGTCTTCCACGGAGACAGGATGGTACTACGTTTTGACCCAGTGTTCCTCCGGAAGATCATCTCCGCATTTCACCTTAACCAAGATACCGTTCTGCCAGCCTTCTACCAAGATCTGTCATTGCACTTAACGAGGGCTTTTGCATTGCCTTGATGTTCACAGGATCCTGGCTTACTACACCCACTGAACAGCTGCTCATCTCCGACAGACACCCAAGCTGTTCCTTTGCTATGCAGGATCAAAGGCAGGAGATAGACCTTCAGTGTGGAAGACTTGATTAATCTGGCCTGACAACTTGCCAGAAAACTTCAGCCCTTGCCAGTTTGGTCCCATTGTACTAGGGCTGTTTTGACATTTCACAACTGGATAGGCAGCATCTCTCTACCGGGACTGTGCAAAACCACAATCTGGGCATAGCCTTCTACCTTTATCCAGCACTACCATCTGGATTGCAGGACTTGTGCAGATGCAGCATTTATCTTAAGCTGACCTACTCTACCTCCAGTGATAAGCTGACTAGTCACCCATATGTGTGAGGCATGGATGCCATAAAGAAGAAGGACAGGTTGTTTATATGTAACTGTTATTCTTCAAGTGGTCATCTGTGCCTTCATAGAACCCGCCCTCCTCCCATTTCTCTGCAGGTCCACTTCCATTCAATGGACATAGAAACTGAGGGGAGTAGCTCTTGGCGCTATTCATCTTCGTGCCCAAGGGGGCAGGGTTACTGCCAAAAGCTACTCAGTTCTGGAATATTCTGTGGAGGGATCTGCGCAGGAACAAAAACTCACTTGTACAAGGGCACAGATGACCACTCAAAGAACTACAGTCACAGGTAAGCAACCTGCCCTTACACATGTTAACATCTCTGATCTGCATGTATGCATGACTTTGATAATGGGAAAAGTGGCTATGTCATGTTTGCTGGGAGTTTTAAGGCTGACATTCAAGATGATATTATGGCAGATTCCAAATGAACGTACATAAGGATATTTTAATCTTTTTAGCTGCCTTGAGTCCCACTTTTGGGAGGAAGGCAGGGTGGTGGTGGTAATAATAATAGTAATAATAATAATAATAATATAGTAGTATGTTTACATATTTATTTGTTGCTGATGTAAAAACTTTTATTCCAAACATCTTAACAGAGCAAAAAAATTTTTTTTGCTCTCTCAGTTTCATTCATTTTTATACATGGTTTCCAAATTTTGAAAGAAATTTAGTTCTGTTAATGTTTGGCCTTTTTTTTTTCATTCCTTGTTTCACAGGCTTTGGGTACCTGACAAAACAGCTCATGGGTCTGGCTGGAGGAAGAATCATTCTGGCCCTAGAAGGAGGCCACGACTTGACAGCCATTTGTGATGCTTCTGAAGCGTGTGTTTCTGCTTTGCTAGGAAATGAGGTATGTAAAAAGAGCAAACATTCTGGATTACACATTTCTGCAAATTTACTCTGGCAAAAATTGCATTATCATCAGTGATAACTAATACTGATACTCCCAAAAAAGCTGGAACTTGTCAGTTTTTAAAATTGTTATCTGTTGACCGTCTTTTCTGTACAAGAATAATAATAAATCATGCTAAAATGCACAAATCATCTTAAGAAATCATGCTAAAATACACAAGTCAATTGCTCTGCACTTGTTCTACTTAAATCTTCCTTAGAATGTAAACTCTGAGTTCCAAACAGAAGTGGTAGCTCATCAAAGCATTTGCGCACTGGAATTTTCCATTCATTTTTCTATTCTTTTACTGATCCCCTTTCCCAACTTGTTTTTGAACCCCCTCTCCCAGTCTCAGAAGTAATTGTAGCTAAAAGGGCTATCTAGTATTAGCTCAGCCAACATATTTTCCACTATAATATTTTGCTTAGTCCTGTAGGAGAGCGTATAAGTGAAACTCTAGGCAGCATAGAAGAGAAAATTGGGGACACTGTTAGTATCAAGGGCATATAAAATGTTATGTCAGAGATGAAAGGCCATCTTCTTTAGATTATGGAATTCAGGTAGTACCACTTAGAACTGACGCCTGCCTTCATTTCAGTTGTTGTGTTGTTGTGTACCTTCACGTCATCTGCTATTTACAGTGACCCTAACCAGTTGCAAGGTTTTCTTGGCAAGCTTTGTTCAGAATGGATTTGCCTTTGTCTTCCTCTGAGACTGAAAAAATGTGGCTTGCCTAAGGCCACCCCACAGATTTCCATGTTCTATAGAACTGTAGTCCAATGCTCAAACCACTACACTGCGTTGGCTTTCCATCTCAATCTTTCTGTCCAAAATTTGTGTTTCTTAGCCTGATATGTTGCAGTGAGTCAGCCTTATTTTGGAACTTTGCTCATAACTGGAGGAGTGATTCAGTAATGCCCATTTTTCCTTCCTCTCAGATGTATTTGCTAGACAGATGGTATTTTGAAGCAGGCCCGGCTCTACAACTGGGTGGGCCCATCTGATGGGCCTCCAGTCACTAGAGTTGCCAGTACCATCTTAGTTTTCACAAAATACAGCAGCATAGATTTTTTTAATCCCAGTGGCAATAGCCATTTTTTAATTCACATTACCTAAAAATGTTAGAACTTGTGGTGCGTCTTGCATAAACTGCTGGAGATGGACATAGTTGTGACCTTTGACAAAAGACCTTAGCAATTGCCTCAGTATGCCAACTAGTAATGTCAGATCTGTTTCAAGAAATTATGCGTGATTATTGTTAGAAGCTATCATGGGATATAATCCATGAATCATTGTAAATAAAAAATTGAGCTACAGTTATTTAGTTTTGGAGTTTAGCTTGTATTTAAACAAAGTTTTTTTTTAATGACAATTTATTGTTAAGGAACTCACAATGACAGTGGAACCATAGCATTTTTCTTTAATATTTCAAAATGCCAGACGGCTGGTTTTATCATGATTTTTCTTGAGATTATATTAATGCAAGGTTGTTGACATAAAATAATAATGCTTTGTGCAGACTTTTTGAAGTGTGATCTGTGACATGTTAAACAGTTTTACATCGGCACTTTGAAAGCTGGTTGTGTACAGTAGTAGACTGCAGAAGAAATTGACAGCATTACTAAGTAAGAAGTGGAACTATTGGACAGTGAGGTAGATGAGTTTGGCCGTATGTCACCATCAGAAGACACGTATCCTTACGCTGACTTCATCCTTCACCTGGTGAAGTCATTGGGCTTGAAGTTAAAACTCAAGCTGCCCCCTTTCTTGATCCCATTTTTCAAAAGGTGGGTATTCTCAGCCTCACACCAGCTATGGAATTACTGTTGCCAGTGTTGGTGGAAATGGTTAAAAGCAGTCATGCGCACAGCGTCATCCATCCCTCTGACTGCAAAGCATGTGAAAAGCCTCTACAAGGTAGAAGAAGGCACTGCCTTTCTACTTACCCATCCATTTCATAACTTCATCATAGTCTTTTGGTCTACCAGAGGAGGAAGCAGCAGACGTTGGGGGAAGTGTCATCCAGACACTCTCTGAGGGTTGAAGTGTCAGGTAAAACAGCACTGCAAGTCTCCGGATCGGCGATGGGCCTGGTAGGTCACCGCAGTGGTTGCTGCCATGAGGCCAAGGAGTTTCTGGATGTGATGGGCCATTCACTGAGATTATCTGAGATCTCTTGCAGTAGTGCGTAGAGTGAGGGCCCACTGGATCAGGAGGTTCACTGAGACCAAACAAGAATCCAGGATAACTCTGATGAGGTTAATGTCCCTGGTGCATTCAAGAGCCAGTTTCTTTGGGTCCATGTCAAGGCTGAGGTCATGGAGTAGGGTGAGGGAAAGGTGGATGTCCTGGTAAAGAATGATTCAGGATGATGACACCAGAAGCCAGTCCTCCAAATATGGGAAAATCTTGACGCCTTATGTTCATAGAAAGGAAGTCACCACGGCCCTATGTTTAATGAAGACCCTGAGGGACATGGAGAGGCTGGATGGACGCACTCAGTATTGGAAGAGGGATATCCCTATGGCACACCCGAGGAATCTGTTATACTGGAGACAAATCATGATACGGAAGTAAGCATCTTGCAGATCCACCAGTACGACCCAGTCTCTTTGTTGCAAGAAGGGAAGGATGGTTTGGACAGTTAGCATCTTACCAGCCTTCTTCCAGAACCCCTCTTCAGGGTTAGAGAAGGCTCTACATTACCTTGATGTTCACTGGGCTCTGGCTTATTACATCCACCAAACAGCTCCTCTCCAACATTCTCTCAAGCTCTTTATTTGCTACTCAGGACAAAAGACAGGATTGCGAGTTTCCTCACAGAGATTGGCCCATTGGGTTGTGGGTCTCATCAGTCTTGCTTATCAGTTCACCAGAAAACCCCATCCCTTGAAGGTTCAGTGCCATCCAGAGCCATCTTGATATCTCATTCCTGGCTGTGTTCTGAAGTCTGCAGAGCTGGCCCAGGACACAGCCATCTACTTTTATCCACCATTACTGTCAGGACTTCAGGGCTCAAACAGACACAGTGTTCAGATGGTTATTGTTGTCTTCTATCCTGAGCTGACCTGCCCCACTTCCAGCAGTAAGCCACCATTTGTATGAGGAACAGAGACAATGAAGAAGAAAGACTGGTTGCTTACCTGTCACTATAGTGGTCATCTGTGCCCTTCTACAACCCACCCTCCTCCTCACTTTCTGCAGGCCTACATCCATTTGATGGGGGCTGGAAATGAGGGGAGTAGCTCTTGGCGCTATTTATCCTGGTGCCTAAGGGGCAGGCTTACCAGCCAAAACTCCCCAGCTCTGGAACATTGTGTGTCTGGATCTGCAAAGGTGCAAGGACACGTTTGTGAGGAAACAGATGACCACTCAAAAGAACTACAGTTGTAGGTAAGCAACTTGTCCATCTCTGTGCTTGAGAAAAACACTGGAATGCATGCAAGGAAGAGCTGAATAATCTTTGTTAACATATTGTACAAATGTCTGCCATTGGAGTAACATCTTGTTTTTGCTACAGCTAGTTCAAAAATGTTGAATATCTAAACTGCATGTAGGGCAACCCCCCCTTTTTTTTTACAATATCTAAACTGTTGTGTTAAGAATTTTCAGGGGCTATCTGAGAATGTTTCGTGTTCAAGCATAACAGTTATAGCTTAAGAATATTGCAGAATGAAGGCAACACATCAGCAGGCTCAAGTTCAGCTTCTACCAGTGATGAAAATGAGACATGCCTTAAAAAGAACAACTGCTAAATGCATTTACAAGTAACTCTTCAAAACTTGAATCAGATAATAGGAATTGAATTAAACACAAATTTCAATTGATCAGATTGGCTGACCAGTTTGGTTGACCTAAGTGTAGTATATCTAAGGGTTTGTACATTCTAGTATCTCCTGTAGAGACTAGCACATTTTTGTCATTTGAATCATCAGGATCTTTTTTCCTGTATACTTACTTCTTAAGGTGTCACCACTAAACATCAGCCAAAAATACAGCTCCAGGTAAGGGTGGCATTCAGTACAACTTGCTACAGAAAAATGACCTTGGCTGTTTAGTCTTAGCAGCCATCTTTAATCATAGCAAGCAGTTTTTCCATATACCGACCACCTGGAAAAAAACCATGATTATCCTCATCCATAGGAAGATCAGCTCTGTGGAGCCTAACACTTGGTACCTGATTTCCCCTGCAATATCATCTGTAAGATTTATGCAGATTGCATTGCCACCAGAGTCACATACTGGGCATCACTGGTCACATGGTCAGCCCTCAGCAAATGGGTTTCATGTCATGTGATGGCAGCTATGAACATAATCTTCTATTGCAAACTGCTACTGATCTCTGCCGCCCCAAGTAAGGGTATGCTATGACCTGGCTTGAATCATTAGTCTATGGCTGTGTGCCACACTGGTGTATCCTAGAAACCTTGGCTGAATTGGTTGCCGGCAGCAACCACAGTGCAGACTGTGGAAGATGAGGCTGGACATTCAGATCTGTTGCAGGGTGAAACAAAGCTCCCCATTTAGCTCAATTATTTTCAACCTCTCTATGGAGCCCCTCCTCCATTACATTGTCAGCGGCCCCAAAGGCATCAACCTTAATGGAACCAAAGTGAGCATTCTGGCTTATGCTGATGATTTGGTTCTGGTAGCTGAGAAACCTGAAGAGTTCCAGCACATGCTAAATGCAACTGCACATGCTGCAGACTGGATAGGTCTGCACTTCAATGTCAGAAAGTATGCAGTGCTTTTTATCAGTGGAAGCTTGAAACATTGGACCTTAACTGACTGTTTTTACAATCTAGGGGAAACCCATGACCCATCTCAAGGAAGTACCTATCAACATCTAGGCTCTCCAACAGGTTTCCAAAGCTGCCAGACTCCTGAGCCACTCTCCATGTTGTTGCAATGGATGCCAAGAAGATAGATGTGTCTCTCTCAGCCCTGTGGAAAAAGCTTGACATGCTTAGGACTTTCTTCCTCCCAAGGATTGACTTTGCTCTTTGGGGATCACCAGTACAGAAAATAGTGTTTAATAGAGTCAACCAGGGAATCACTGCTTTCGTAAGGAGTGACTCAGCTTTCCGAAACAAGTCACCAGTGACATCTTGCACATTGCTCGGTGACATGGAGTAACAGGGATTCCTAAGCTGGTGACTCAGGAGACTCTGCAACCATCATCCATGTGTTCTGCCTTCTTGCCTGCCCTGGCAGGACTGTAAAATCTTTTGCTCTAGGCTCTCTTATGGAAGTCGTTCAAAAACATATAGCCAGAATTCCATTTGACAGCTACCTGGCAATCTATCACTCAAGTTCACTGAAAAATGAATTTGGCCCTGATGGTGGTGATTCTTTTTCCCTCTTCGCCTGTACAAAGCAGCCTGCTATCTTAATAAACTAATTAGTCATCAGTGGGTTTGAGTTCCTGAAAGGGCCGCACAGCTCACCACCACTAAAAGGAACCCTTCATTGTTACAATTTTCCCCCCATAAATTAAGGCATTTTCTAGAAAGCTCCTTGAAGAACTTCTAAGGAAGAAATATACCACCGCTCTGTTTGAGCAGACCTGATCAGGACAAGGTTTGTGAGCTCCCATCACAGAGAGACTCAAGTAATCATGTTATACCACATGGAGATTTCACCCATTTTGCAGATTGGCAATTTATCCATCAAGCTCATTTGAACATTAAATCTGGCAACCATGACAAATGTTGGCTGCCACTGTGGCCACCCAAGTGAGACATTCCCACACATACTCTGTAATTGTCCCCACTGTTGCAACCTGGAAACCTCGACCAGCCTCAGTGCGCACCATTTTCATAAATGGAACTGTGCCTGACATAGGTAGCCAGTTGAGACCAGATGTAGTCATCACTGATGAAGGCCAGAAGAAGAAAAGCATTATGGACATCATGATCTCCTTTGAGAACAGGAAACCAGTGATGAAGGAGGCTAGAAAACATAAACGCCAGAAATATTCCCTTCTGAGACAAAGGGGGTATGAGCAATATGTCATGCATTAACTTGTTGGAGCCCTGGATGCCACAGCCAGTGAGCCGATTATCAGATGCCATTAGATGGTCCTGAGAGATTTACATAGAGTTTATTTTGGGCCAATGCCAGTATGAGGAATCAGTTATGGTTCCTGTAGAGAAGGAATGATGACAAGCTTGGAAATATTTTTTCTTTCTTTTTTTTCCCTTTCCTCCTCTTTTCAGTAATGGAAATTATCTATATTTTATGGGTGGTATGGACCTGTTGGACATATTAGTGATCTGTTTGTGATCTAAAAATAGAATATATTTTTGGTCTCCCTCCGTATGCTGTTTTACTTTGAAAATATGTTTTAAGTATTTAATCTAGGAGTGAAATTTGCTCTGTATCTTCTCTTAATGTTATTAGATTATTTCTATTTACAGTTGCATCTTTTGGATCTGATATGTATTATTTATTGTTTCCATGTTCAGTTGTATTTATTAATATTGTCTAAGGGGTTATGTATTCCAATATCTCCTGCAGAGCTTAGTACATTTCTATCACTTGAATCATCAGTATCTTTGCTTCCCATGCTTACTTTTTGATGTGCCATAGATAAATGTGAATATACTCAAATACACTTTGAAAATGCTGAGCTTTTTAGATACTTTGATAGTTAACCAAATAATCCAAGATGCCATTTGTTGAATTTAAAAGAAATGATCATATATTGCAAACAATTTTCATATGTGCTATATACAATATTTAAATTATTTTATTTATATGCTAAATAAAGCGTTACTAGTCATTGCAACCTGTATTCTGAATCCATGTTATATATAGCCATAAAAGCAGTGTTCCAACTTCTACCTTGCTCTCCCAGTACTTAGTCGAATTCTAGCATGACCAGCAAAGAGAGACTAAAGTAGGATAAGCAGCTGAAGCTAGTTTGTTCCTTTGTGACTGGAGCTGCTACAGCTAGAAAGCAGATTTTTCACCCTAGTGGTATCACCTAGTCACCTCTTTAATTCCTACTTGTTTCCATTCATTCTTATAGAGGCAGATAATATTACTTTGGAGTGTGTTGCGTTGAAGGCTAACCTGCCCTTATCCCAGATGCCCTTACCCCTCACTGTTAGGCTTACAGAGCCATCATTTAACAAACACAATTAAGTGTTTGTTATGAGACCTCAAGGATCAGTATTTTCCTAGTAAATAATGAGAATATATGGCATTTATAAAGCATATCGTATATGCAAGACATTTCATATATATTGTCCCTATTATTATCTCCATATTGAAGATTGGGATTTGAGACTGAGGTCAGAAGAGGAGGGCTTTCCCAAGATCATCTGATAATATGTATCAAAGCTGTGATTTGATCCAAGGACTTCTCAGTTCACACGCTTATTAGCTGTGCTGCATCATGCTTTTTCAGTAGTGTTTTTTGAGGGAAAAAGTACCCGCATTCACTTGTGAAGCCAATAGCGATGCCTTTGGCAGTGAGACTCATTTCAGGAAGTGACTTTACTCAGTTCTGGCTCCCTTTTCTGGATCAGCATAGGATGTGCTTCATTTATTGGGGGTAAATGTCGCAACTCAGACTCCTGACGAAGAGTTTCACCCAAAAGGCCAATAGGAATAAGAAAATAAAGATCAGCGACCTTCTTAAACAAACATCAGGCCAGTGACAAAATCTGTATCTGCACAACCCTACCCTAAACTAAAGGACATTCTGCTGCAACAGGAGTAAGCCACCCATCCTTAGGAACCACATCAACAGTCCTATATTTCCTGTTTTGTCTTATGGCTGTCTCGTCCAAATTTGGTGCTAAATCATCTTGCTTAAGTGTGACACTGGGGCTGCCAAAGAAAATAGTAGAGTGATGTTCCAGACTTGTACAGCTGTTTCCAAAGTTCACTGAATGAATTTCCCAAATTCAGAGTCTCTTCAGGATCTTACCAATGGACTTATTACACGAAACTTCTTCCAGAGCAGTTGTAATGATCACCTTACCCATATTGCCATCCTAATCCTCAAGTATTTTGTCAGGCTTTCTGAATGCTGACAGAGTATTAGTTATTTAACTTGGTCTTCTGCAGGGGAGAGGGTCACATTATTATAGATGACCCAGGCAGAGACAATATTTCCTGGACAGATACTGCTCAGACAGAGACAATATTTCAGTTTTAGAAATCATAAACTGTGTTGAAGAGACAGCTAGTTCCTACAGTTTTTGTCCTTCCTTCCTTCCTTTGCTTGCTTGCTTGCTTGAAAATGTTGCTTGTCAGTGAAGCTCCCGAAAGGAAGCAATTTAAGAAGTCATTCACAATTGCTCATCAAACTAAAACCCTGACTGAAATAATTTGGAGACTATAACACTCCAGGAAGCCACAAGTGAAAAAGAGATAGCATCATCATTGTTAGATTGTTGACAACTAGATTTGGCCATAAATCTATATATTTTCTCAAATTTTTGTAATACAAATTTTATATCAGTATCTTTATGTCAGTATCTTTCTATGCAAGGATGAAAAATTCCTTTGCTGAGGGAATAGAGAAACAAGAGCAGTAGATTATGGGGAAGCAACAGATGGCATGGATATTGCCAGTCTTCAGTTGTGTTCTGCTTTAGATGAAGTATCAGAAGAGTTGTATTTTCTTTTCAGAACAGGAGTGAATAATCTGTCGCATTGGTCTTGCTCCTGCCGCTTCGTTTGCTGTATATATGTTTCCCTATTGCCAAGAAGTTTATTCTAGACCAGTGTGCATGAGGAACTGAAAGGAATTTGTGGGCACATTTTTTCTGTTACTTTTCAGTACGCTGAGGGGCAACAGTATAAGCATGCAGTGGCAGCTAGGTAGTCTATTGGAATTTTGTCATGTTCTTAGGAGAAATGGGGAAGGAGTTCTTCATTAGTACACCAAGAATTTCTTCGCTTGCAGCGTTTGCAGGGTAGGCAGGAAATTCACAAGACTGAGAAAACAGAGGTGGCAGTTTGAAAAGAGCCTGCAGAGGGTTAGCCCATTGCTCAGGTCTTCGTTATAGTTTTTCTCTTGCAGGTAAATACTTGCTGAACAATTCTTTGGTAATGTCACCTCAGTTACATTTCACAGTGTCAACCTCCTCGCTGACAGCTCTATATTTTACTTCTCATCCATGAAGGCCACCTATTTCTTAGATCTTCCTTCATTTGATTAGTCTGCCTTACAGTTTGAAATGAATCAGATGGTAAGGCTGAAAAGGGCTTGGTCAAAGCACAAAATCTTAGGATCAGTGCAATAATTTATTGTACAGCATACATCCTATTCTATTTGGCATCAGCTGTGATGCACCACACACTGTACATAAGAGTTACCAGCGTTACAGTTTTGACAACATAATTGTGACAGTTGTTATATATAAACCTGGAGGAAGCCAAAAATAGAAATTACAACTGTTGCAGAGATATCATTATTTTTAAAATCACCGGTAGGCTAATTTATATTTATTTATTTATAATTTCAGCTTGATCCTATTCCTGAAAAGGTTTTACAGCAAAGGGCAAATGCCAATGCAGTGCATTCTATTGAAAAGGTCATTGAAATCCACAGTGAGTACTGAATTCTAATTCTGTAGTTAAACATTTAGTTTGTAGATGGCCTTGTAGATGGTGTTATATTGAATAGTATATAGACACTTGTTCAGACTATATGATTGGTAGTTGAAGTAGTAATAAATAGCGTTTGAGACAATTCCAGCTTTAACAGTCAGTAATGTATTTGCTAATGGCATATCATTTCATATTTCCTTTAGGTAAGTACTGGCAGTCTCTTCAGCGTTACGCTTCAACAGTCAGCTATTCTTTGATAGAGGCACAGAAATGTGAGAATGAAGAAGCAGAAACTGTAACAGCTATGGCGTCATTGTCGGTGGGAGTCAAGCCACCGCCTGACAAAAAGTGAGTTCCATTATTTTCCTTCTGTTTCCATTTATTACATCCTGAAAGATGGCCTATAGATACATGAAATAAATACCTTTGAAACAATGATAATTTAGACAGCAAGTCAGAGATAATGAGTTGTGTCTATTTAGTGACACTGTTGGCAGAATCCTGCTTGGTCCAAAAGAGGCTTCCATCTGTGTTAAAAGAAGAGTGATAATCTTTGGAAGTCTTTTCTCTGAAGTTCCACTCCCGAATATTGTAGTTGTGTGTCTTCAAGTTGTTTCTGACTTATGGTGACCCTAAGGCAACCCTATCACAGAGTTTTTTGGGGGGCAGAGAGTGTGTGACTTGCCTAAGGTCATCCAGTGGATTTCTGTGGCTGAGCAGGGAATCACACCTTAATCTCCAGGGTCATAGTCCAATGCTCAAACCAGTACACCATGAGATTTTGCAGTATTTCAGAACAGCGTATAGGAAACAGCATAGTAGTCTAGTGGGACAGTTGTCAAAAAGCACCTTGTTATTAATTTCACTGGATCAATAATCAGAATAGCACCAGTTGCATGTATCCCAATTCTTGTGAAATTTGTTTAGTGTATTAATTTGAAAGAATTTTTTTCTTTACTTTATAAGATCTAGAAAGCAGAAACCAACCTGATTAAAAAAAATCTAGGAAGAGAGATAAAACTAGAATTGATTACTTGCATGCAGAAATAAAACAAAATCCAGTGGCATATTACATGCTCACCATTTTCAAACAGCTTTTATAGTAGTACTTCACTGAAAGACGTCACTCACCATAAACTCGTTGCTTTGGTTTGAATATCTTCTGTGAACTTGAAATTTGAAGTGCAGAAGAACTGCCATGCATATTTCAAGACTAGCTTGAGCTTAAAGGTGAGGGGGTTAAAGCCAGTTACTGTGTTTTTTTTAAGTAAATTTTGAGTTTACTTCAGATGTTGGACTTTGCTCCTAATGATCATTTAAGAACATCATTAAAATTGGTTTAAGCTGTTAAGCTGAGAGGTAGCATATGAAAATGGTACACTATCTGCATTATGTTGTTTATCTCTTTTTTCCTGCCTGGACTCCATCTTGTTCCATTGTTTTGACTTCTCTTGGTGAATTTTTTTCCAGGCCAGATGAGGAACCCATGGAAGAGGACCCTCCCCTGTAGCATTCATCTGTAAGACTGGAGTTCTCTTGTTTGTTCGTCTTGTCTTGAAGCTCTGCCAAGAAGCTTTCTCTTGTTACTCCTGCATCCTGTCATGGTCTTCTTCCAGAATACAGAAAGGCAGCCATGCGTGAAAGAAAGCTAAATCTCTCCGTATCTGTACAGAATATGTTTGTGGGAAAGAAAAATGCAGGTGAAGAGCAGAAATATGAAAGACATAAGCACTGAGCATTCTTCCTCTTTTCCTAAATGGGAACCTGTGAGAGGCAAGAAGCCAGTGAAGTATTTGGCAGAGTTGCCAATCTCTTTTGAAAAAAAAATCAAAGATTTAACAGAGACATGACAACTTTCATTTTAAACTGGTGCTTAAAGTTTGATTACCCTCCGTTCAGACCACTCAAACCACATTATAGTTTTGTTTATGTTTTATTTTTGTGGCTGTTGCCTACCTGTGATACAAACACTCTCTTCAAAACCCAAACAATATGAGAAGGGTGGTTTTTTTTCTTCATATGAAGGGTGAAAAGAGAACTAAGCTTTTTATTCTTGTCTGTATACATGTAGACAATATACATGTGGAGGGGAAGAATGTAAAACACAGAAGATAGCCCAGAAAGGGGATCGGCTTTAGCATCTCCAAAGCCATCTGAAGAGTTTGTGCCTTTTATAAACATAGATTGGAAAGATTTTTGGGCAGCTGGATTTTTTGACGTTTTGAGGAACAATGCCTTAAAGAAAAGAACTCTGCAGCAGTTCCTCTGGCATGGTAGGCCAAGAACTGCAGTCCACAAAAAAAGGTTCTAGGATTCCTGCTAGCATGATTACTTAAAGCAAGAAATGACCAGAGCATCTCCAAAACAGTCTACAAGTTTGATTTTTTTTTCTTTTATTGCTGTTTAAAATAAAAATTAAGGTAGTTGCCAGTAATGTGGCAAATACTGTTGGGTTTGTAAAATTCAGCTCTTTTAAAAAATCCAACATCTTCTCCTATACATTACGTATAACCATTTAAACTATGAATTTGGTTGTAAAGCATGCGTCAGTCACAACTGCAGCTTTTTAAAAAAATTGGAATGCTTTTTATTAAAAGCAACTAGCATGAGATATTGCTTAATATTTTAGGTATAAATATGTATGTATAATGTATATTCCAAATGTATTCCAAGCTTAGAAGTAAAACTCTTACAAATTATTGATAAAATATTTATAATGCATTTATACAAATATATTAATAAATGCAGATTACAATGGTAGCCATTGGAAGTTCCCTTGCAGAATATTTATTTGTTAATTGGAATGTAAGGGTTTTTGGAAAAGAGATCTAGTTTGAAACTTGACCATTTTCAAACTGTGGTTTGGAATGTTTTCAGAATGCCAACGTTTTAGCCACCAGGCAACTACCCTAAACATTTCTATTTTAATTTAAGGTTTTAGCTTTGATTCTCTTCTACCAAAATGAGTTTGCCAGCAAATAGGCGTTTGCTATTGCGTTGTTTTGTATTGGTTTTCACAAAAGCCCTGCCTTATTTGCATGAATTTTCATTTTTAGTTTTCATTTTGACAGCTGTATTTCCGAACAGTAACCATTGTCTGGACCTGTGTCCTTTTTCCTTGCATGCCACAGTTTGTTTGTGTTTGGACTTTTGTATGGTGAACAGTTTTCATGGTCAGGTGGGACAGTTGCAGATTGTTAGGCTTCATTTTCAGAAAGCCCTTTCAAAGGAAGGAATCTATGGTCTTTTTTTATATAACGGGATACTGATTGTATATTTTCTCAGTTCTTCATAGTTGCTGTGCTACATTAAAAAAAATGATAATAAGGAGCTTTCTTACCTTAAAAACATATTAGTATTATAAAAAGTGATGTATCATATATTCTCAGTATAGAGTGTGGCAAGGATTATTAAAGGCATTAATAACTTAAGTGACCGTGTTGAAGGTCTGCCAAACTCGGTTGGTGCAGTTAACACTAACACAAACAAGAACTTTTCCTGAACCACTCTGATTGAGTAAGTCCTCTGAAAGACTGTTTCACCGTGGATGATAATATTAAGATGAAGGAAGATTAATTGCTTCTTGTTGGCTGGGAGAGTGCTAATCTTCTCCACCATTTCCTTTCCCCCTGTTGCCTTTTGAGGTGAGGGGAATAGCCCCTCAGAGTAAGTAACTAAACTTTTAGTAGTGATTTTAGATGGCTGGAGGAGATTGAGTTCATGTGTTCTTTTTCAAGCAGTGTAGGATATTACATGTCCCTCATCTGAATCACCAGTTGTATTTGTATTTTTTAAATTTTTTTGTTATAATAACTGACAGGGTCACTTTGTATAATTTATTTTCTGGTTCAGAAAATTTTTCCATTCCATTACAAGTGGATTTATGAGAACTTATACATAAATCTGAGTGAGTGAAAAAGAGAGTTTTAAGGTTTTATTTAATGCTTGATATGCAATTTTTGAGACACACTACAATATTTGAGTTCTTGCTAACCCAAATAACATTCAAATTGATGAATACATATTGGCACTAGAACTGCCAAAAGCATACTCTAAGAGTAAGGTTTGACAGTAAAGATAAAATGTATATTTTATAAAATGACCACCTTGCTGCTGTGATCTTAAAAGTTTTTTTTTCCTGCTGTGGAATCATGTGATTTCATACTTCGTTAATTTTCTTCTTTATCACTTTGATAAAAAGTGATAAATACAATCCACAATCAGTTCAGTCTAAAATTTGTTTCATTTTCAGCACTAATCTACATGTTACCTAAATTTACTTTTTTTTTCGTTACAAGAACTTGTTGATATACAACCCTGTGTTGTTGACATGATGGCCTGGGCTATTCTGTACCTGCTTTCAATGTTGTTACTTTTAAGATTCTTCATTTGTTTCTTATAAAAAAAAAAATTGCTACATCACTGTCAGTACAAATCTTCCTAAAGTCAGGAGCATCTTTGTTATAGATCAGTATGTCTCACACAGTCTAAAGCTCTTGGATTTTTAAAAATAGGAGCTGCGTTATCTGGTTGCAGGACTGAGTTTCACTCTCCTTCTGCAGTTCATGTGCAGCAGAAAGGGAACATTGACATCATGGTAGTTGGGGAGGTACCACTATCGCCTTGATTTTTTTCCCTAGACATTTACTTAACAAGGACCTGATGGGAATGTGTGTAAGCTCTGTAGATAAACTAAGAGCAGGAATTGACTTAGAAAATGTCTGTAATTCCTGCATTTTTATATACTACAAACATGAGGTACCTGAATTCCACCAGCAAGACAGGTTGTTTTTATTAACTCAGTTTCCAGGGCATTGGGGTGACTTATTACAACACTTCTCTTGTAGCAATTTAGAAACAAAGGAACATCTTAAAGCTGTATTACCCAAAATTACGCTCCAGGTTGTAGTACATAGTACTAATACTTGAGTATTTGGGATTTATTTTACTTTCAATACACAAACATTCCTTTTTATTAGTCATGTACTCATTCCATTCTTCCTTTTGTAAACTTTTGGGCCCACATTTTAAGGGCATTGATATATATATAAATATAAATAAATAAATAAATAAAATATATATGAATATATTTTTTTAAGTTTCCTACACCTTGAGGTTGCATGGTCTGTTAGGTTGGCATGTCTTTATATTGTATACAGATTCTGCACGCCACACTTGGCAGCTTTGGAAAAAATCCCTCTAATGGCATTAGCAAGAAATAAAAAGGTTGGGATGATTTCTGTCATGCAAATTAAAAATGAGGCGCATGGAGGGAGAAAGTTTGTCTAACTGAACCTATCAAGGACCTGTGCTGTTTTGTTTTTGGTTTGGTTTTGTAAAATAACAAAAACTAAGAGGACTACTTAAAAATTGTCATTTTAAGAGAGAAAAATATCTAGCACTTGTGACAAACCAATAATAGAGTTTATTGTATTTATGTGAAAATAATGTTCTAGGGGAAACTACACAGAACACACAAATAAACTGCCTGTGTAATTTTTTTTTTTAAGGGGAGGGAGGGAAGGAGGCATTTTCTTTTGTTTCCTTTAGGCAGGGGAAAGATGAGGCAGGCACAGACTTATGCCAACTTCTTTTTGTATTAATTCTCATATGAAAATGACAATAACTTTTAAGAGTTAACTCTTCAGCACAGCTGTGTTAACTTTTTTAAAAAATTACTTGGAATGATGTATCAATAGATTTCACATTTGAGCAGTGATGTACTGTGCAAACACTGTGGTTTCAAACACAACTTTATATCAGCAGGAAATGGAAGTTTCTTCATAGTGATAGTTGAGCTTGGTTTCCTCCCAGCTTCACTTGGTATTTGATATTTAAAAATATCCTCTTGAAAGAAAGAAAAACAAAGAATTTAACACTTCTGGTGCTCAACATTGGAGGCGCTATATATATATGGGTTGAAAGATTTATTCACCCAAGAGCTTGTTAAAATATGTAGTACCAAAAGTTGTAACTCTTATATTCTGCTTTATGCCTATACATGCTCAGTATGTTGTCACCATTGGTAGCAGCTACCAGTTTATTCTGTAATTTAGACACAGTTTCACTCTTAACTGTATGAATCCTTTAAGTGATGGTAGCATATTCTTTGTACTTAAATTTTCTTATGACTTTTTTCCGTTATTGGTGAAGTTGAAAGTTTTTTTTTTCTAGGTCTCTCATTCCTGCTTTTGTTATTTTAATTGTTTTTTACTGGCCAATGGTGTCTTTCTCTGACAATACCAACTTCAATTTCAACTTTATTAATAGAAGTCCAGTATTTTGTACCACATTATGACAACCTGTTATTCTTGTGGTGTAAATAAAGAGATAAAGTGAATTATAGTATCCCCATTGTACTTTCAGGTCTTCATATTTGTTGTCTTCTCTTTACTCACGCGTCATTTGTCAACTTCTGTAAAAGAGAATAACTACAAAGAGTTTCTGTTTCACTGACAGATGTTTCAGAGCTTTACAGTGCAAAATCTTGTGCAAATGCTTCTCTCTAAAGAAGAAGGAACATCCCCAGGGCTTTTGTGGAAAATTTGTTTTGGGGCTGTATCATTTCAGACTTCATGTGGACACTCACATGATTAAATCACTTTTTGTAAAAGTGTTCTGTTTTAGTCTGCATCTTACAAGTTAAATTTCTGTTCCTTTGTTTTTGGTGTGGAATAATATTCCTTCTTAGCTGGGAGTCTGAAGAGATACAATATTGCCCTGTTGATTTAGGTTTCACAATGCTAAAGTGTTAGAACAATTGTTACTAAAGTCAGCCCCCCAAATTTGTGGGTTAGCTTTCACAGAGCTGATTATTTATGAGCTTCTTCAACCCCTCCCCCCTCAGCTACTTCCCTCTTAGCAGTTCCAGTCAGGCCACATAGCCTTTTAAAAACCTGCCTCTGGTGGTCCTCCTCTACTGCCAGCAGCTGCCAGGCCAGTTAAGGACAGCTTGCAGCCTGATATCTCAGTGCCACAAATCCTTTCCTGAAGAAGAGATGGGCAAGAAAAAGAAAATGTAGTGCCGCCATGCTGATCCATCTGTTTCCCTCTATTTGTGATTTTCCACTTTTGCTAGTGTCTTGCACTCCTAACCCTAGCAAATGCACTGGGCCGACCGTATTCATCAACATTTTCCACACTGCTCTTTGTAAGAAAATAGTCCTTGTTAGTATGGTCACGGCTCACCCTACTGTTACAAAATCAGAGTAGAAGAGAGATGGACAAATTATACATGTCCTTCCAAGTACAATATATAAAGAATGTTGGTTTTGGTAAAATATAATTCTCTGTTTCAATTCAGTTCAAAATGAAGAAAGTTGCGCAAGTGACTTCACAGATTTGCACAGATATACACCTCAACAATAGCTGCCTCCTGTCATATGCCATACCATTGAGAAATTCCTGTTAAAATTTTACAGTTTGCAATACAGATTCAGACACACTCCATGGTGAAGAAAAAAGTATTGTGTATGCCAAAGCAGCAGAAGTTACTTTTTAAGGTAATGAGTTATAGTTACTGAGTTACTGTCCAAGCTACCAATGTCACCTCATTATTTTTTCAAATATATCACTTGCTATTAACACTAAGTACATGTTAAGTTAACTTCTATTTACTTGGGGGAAAGGGGGGGACTCTTTGAATGCTACAAGCTGTTGTCCTCCGGTGCAAAACATACTCTTAATGCCCTTTTGCCACCTCAACATCCAGAACAGTGCCCCCAAACAAGAGTACAAGGCAACACTTGATTTATGTGATATTTTTCTTCCATTGTTCAGTGCACCCACACTTCCATAACTATAACCATAGCTAAAATTAATGGTTCAATGCAAAAGCAATTACATTATCTCAAGTTGCATGGTAGCGGATTACTTACACCTTTAAGACAATGAATTAATTACAGGTGACTTGCTATTTGTATTTATGTACTTCTGATGTCTAGATACCCCTAGAGTAACTGACTAGTTAGAGTAACTAAGTGATTAATAACACTGAACTTTCACCACATGTTGTAAGATTTAAGATTCCACATCTGAGGTTTATGAAACAATTGTTTAGAAGGGTGAGTACTAGTTGCAAAGATTAATTAGATGTACCCTTGCTCTCTTTCACACACAGTTTTTATGAGATTCTAGAACAACACACTGGGATTTTCTCATTGGTTTTTTGTTTTTTGGGGGGAAGGATGAGCTGTGGAATGCTACACACAAAAACAATCTCTTTGCACTTATAAAGTATTCCTATTCATAAAAAAAGAATAGAGAGCTCTTGCATTCATCAGGCTTTGGATGACATAGCTCCCATATAGCTGCATCTTTTTAAAAGCTATAAACTGTAACTAGTTGCAGTGAACTATATTAATGTTACTTAGTGCAAACTGGAATAGCATTAATATTTAATAAGAAATCACATACTTACAGGTATAATACTCCACAGTAATTCAAAATGCAACTAGCTCCAGTGATCTAGATTTAAATTGGCAAACAATACTTAGAAAGAAAAGATTCAATCAGAAATAATTAAAAGGTTGTACTGTTGTTTTTTAAAAGTGTCCAAAATGCCTGGAACAAGAAGTAATTGGCACTTTTCAACTGGCACCCAGTAGCAGCTTGTTTGTTCTATGGGAGTCATTGAGCTTTGCTTTTGGTTCTTTTTCTTGGTAAGACTAATTGTGCTGGAATTTGCAGAATAGCGTTTAAAGAGATTTTTCCGAGTTGAGATCAAAACTATAGCTTGTGCACGGTAAGTACTTTCCAGAACCAAGTCCTTTCAAACTATTTTTCTCTTTTGAATAGGCCAAGAACTGTTGTTCCCCTTAGATTTGCATGGTGATCGTTGGAAAGTCCGGATATCACCTACTTTAAAGACTGGTTCCATTTGAAAAACCAAATGTCTTCTCTTGCATATTTGGAATGTGATCCATCAAGAATGTTCTTTGAAACTGTAGGCTGCCTAAATCCCATCCTGAGCTATTCACTGGTTTCCTTTACAATTAAATTCCTTGAAATACCTTCAATACATTTACTGGGGATCCAGATAAAAATTGTTTACAAAGTGAAAAGTGCTGTTCATGATTTGTTTGTGGGGTACTTCTTCCAGTTGCAATCTGTGCTGTGCTTCTCACCTTGACAGTACCCCTTATGGCTGCAAGCATGTTGACAAGGGGTTGTCACTCAATAGGTTATTTTATCCGGCTTTCTTCTGGTAGACCAGCTTCCCTAACCCATGCACTGTTTGGTGTCAACATCAGATCCACATCATTTTATCTGTGAATTGGACAGACAGGAGTGATGAAATAAGAGTGACTTCTGTCACATGGCTAGTTTGACCCTTTCTGTTCCTTTTAATTGTATAAAAGGGGTGGGCATGAGAATAGCAACATTTGACAGGGAATCAATAGGCTGTAAGTTGATTTGAAATGAAGGTACTCCCATGTCTGGCACAGCGCATCAGGATGGCATTAACTGTCTTATATCCTCTGCTATTTGCACACTTAGCTTAATACTGCCATTTTTCCTGTACCTGGGCCAGGATTTCCATGTGTACACAATATTTTTTAAAAATTGAGTTGGTATCCATACTAGTTTGAGAAAAGCAGTGCTACGTTTCATGTTTAAGAGCCAGTGTGGTGTAGTGGTTTGAACACTGGACTAAAACCCTGGAGACCAGGGTTTCATTCCCTGCACGGCCATAGAAACCCACTGGATGATCTTGGGTGCATCACACAATCTCAGCCACAGAAAATCCCACAATAGCTTCACCTTAGAGCTGCCATAAGTCAGAAATGACTTGAAGGCATGCAACAACAGCAACAAAAATGCTTCATGCTTGCTTCATATAGCACAGGTCTGCCATTTCTTAAACCTCCCATTGTTATCCCACTGGCATTCCATTCTTCATAATGAGTTGGCTTTTTTCAACTAAGTGGCTAAACTTATCGTCCTACTCTATTTCTCTAGAAAGACTGCCTTTTTAAAATATAGCTGGTAACCTATATTTAAAAACAAAACTGCTTCTCTGACCAACCTGTTTACAATGCTTTAGTTCTGAACACTGCATCAAATGTCCTGGAGTCTCTGCAGGTGCAAATGGTGATGACTCTGCAAATTTGATATTTCTTGAGAAATGAACTTCAAAATCTCCGCACCAGAAAACAGAAAAGGAAGTATGAGAATGGTATGCATCTTTATACAAGAAAATGCAGCATAAAGTCAAAATACAGTAACAAGGATGCTGTAAGGATAACCACCTAAGCTAAAATGCACCCAGACCCAACTGGTATGTCTGATTAGGAAAACTAGTATGACACAAGTTGTATGAGAGGAAACCATTTTATGTAGAGTCACTAATGCTTTTTCAGTATTGCTTGAAGTAGCAACTGCAGAGATGTCTCAAGAAAAGCTGGCTGCATTTATCCTTGCCCATCAATGGCACTACCTTTCTGTAGTGGTGGGATTGCATGCTCCTGTGAGGCAAGAAGCTATGCTGATGGCAGCAGTGTGGGTGGTAAGATCTCCTCCATCAGACAGGCTTTTGCTGAGGAGCCAGGTTAAATGTGCCAAACAGCTACTGACAGCCACAGTAGTGTGGTGTGACGCTGGTGGAAGATTGGTAGTGCCACCATAGCTAACACTTGTTAGTACTGCAGAGAAGGAGGAATGGTAATCCTCTGAAGATCTTTTATCAGGGAAGCCCCATGGTGATATAATCCAAACTGAAACAAGAGAAAGTGCCTGAAGATGAGACTCCCAGGTTGGATGCTACTCAACAAACTACTAGGGAAAAGCAGAGGACAACTATGAGTAGCGCTATAGCTAATAACACAACTGGAGTGAAGCCAAAAGGACGTTCAGCTGTTGATGTTCTCAGAGGTGAAAGGAAAGTCTGAAGCTGCACAACACATTATAGGAACATGGAATCTGAGAAGCATGAATCAAAGAAAGCTAGACATAGTAAAACAAAAAAATTGAGCACTATAAACATTGCAGTACTTGGGGTGACCAATCTAAAGTGGACAGGAATGGGACATGTTGAGTCAGATAATTAAACAGTGTTCTACTCAGGAAATGAAAACCGAAGAAGAAATGGGGTGGCATTTAGAGTGAAAAGAGATACAGCAAAAGCAGTCAAAGGATACAATGCAAAGACAGGCTGAATCATGTCAGTAAGACTTCAGGGAAAACCCATCAATACAACTTTAATTCACGTTTGTGCTTCAACTACAGAGACAGAAAAAGATAAATTGAAAGAGTCTATGCAGGAACCCAGAAGGAATTTGGCCACACACCAAAACAAGCCTTCTTGTTAATCAGAGGTGATTAGAATGTAAAAATTAGGTAACAGAGCAGAATCAAAGACTGTAGGAAAATTTGGCCTTCGGTCAAGAAATGAAGCAGGAGACTAACTAACTGAATCTGTGAGGTCAACGGATTGTTCATCACAGAAACATGCTTCAAGCAACACAAGAAGTAACTGTACATATAGCCATCACATGATAGCCAATATAGAAATCAAATAGACTACATAATCAGAAGCAGACAATGGAGAAGCTCAATTGTCTCTGCAAAAACAAGACCAGGAGCAGATTGTAGCACAGACTAAACCAACCATCATGCCAGGATACAACCTGAAGTACATCCCTGTAGAATTTAAAGATAATCTGAAAAATAGATTTGCATGATTAAACCTATTTGGCCAAGAGCCAGAAGAACTCCAGACTGAAGCCAAGGACACTATCAGGAAGGAATGCAAAAAGACACTATCTGTACCCAAAAAGAAAGAGAAACTTTGAGAGATGACAGATTAAACTCTTCAAGCAGTTGAGGACAAACGAGGAGCAAAAGGTGACAGAAATAGGATCAGAACCCTGAATGCAACTGTTCAGAAGCAAGGGACAAGAAGAACTACTATAATAATGCAGAGTAATTAGAAGATGGCTACAAAAAAGGAGGAACAAGAGACCTAGTCCACAAAATCTGAGAAATCAAAGGAAAATTTAAACCAAGAATGAGGATGCTATAAGACCATTACATGATCAAGTAGAAATAAAAAGATGATGGAAATAATGCACTGAAGAAATACAGAAAAAGAGTTGAAAAGATGACAGATTCCTTCAAGGAAGAACCATTTGAAGATGAATCTACAATTTTAGAAAGTGAAGTGGAAGCTGCACTCAGAGTACTTGGGAGAAATGAAGCACCAGGAACAGATGGGACACCAATAGGGCTACATCAAGCTACAGAGACAGAATCTACTCTAGTTCAAACTAAAATCTGTCAACAAATATGAAAAGCAAAACAGTGGCCCACAGATTGGAAATGCTCAATATACCTTCTGTTCCCCAAGAAAGGAGAACCATATTAAACTTCCATGCAAAGAAAGTGATGCTCAAAATTCTACAGTAAAGACTTACTATATACAGAATAAGAAAAGCCAGAAGTCCAAGCTGGATTCAGGAAAGGAAGAGGCACTATGGGTTATACGGCAAACATATATTCGATAACAGAGCACACCAAAAAATTTCAGAAGAAAATCAGCCTATGTTTATAAGCAAAGCTTTTGATTGTGAAGATCATGAAAAACTATAGATTGCTCTTTTAAAAAATGGGTGTGCCACAACATTTGATTGTCCTGATACTTTTATTCAGGATAAGAGGCTGCAGTCAGGACAGAATACAATCAATCAAACAATCAATATAAAAATTAAAAAAATGGAATGATTTCCAATTGGCAAGTGGATCAGGCAAGACTGCATTTTATCACCTATCTGTTTAGCTTGTACATTGAATGCATCATATGTAAAGCAAGATTTGACTCAGAGGAAGGAGGCATGAAAACAAGAAGAAGGAAACACTTGGATAATTTTAACAGGAAAGAGGAGACTCGGAAGGTCAACAAAATTTGGCTGCCAGTATTGAAAAACATCAAAATCAAAACACAAAAGATACTAACAAGCCCCACCTGGGCTCAGGAAGTCTCCCCCAGAAACACGTATTCAATACACACAATAGGACTATTATGCTAATTGCTCTCTCCCCTCTGGAGGAGGAGACTGGCATATATATTCTCCACTCCACTTCCAATTCACCATTCCTCTGAAGATGCTAGCCACAGATGCACGCGAAATGTCAGGAGAAAATACAACCAGAACACGGTCTCAAAGCCCAAAAAAGCCACAAGAACCAATGGATTCTGGCCATGAAAGCCTTCAACTCTACAAGAAGAAGGAACATCAACAATTGAATATATGCGGATGACACCACACTACTAGCAGAAAACAGCAAAGATTTGGAATGATTACTGGACAAAGTCAAGGTGGAAAGTGTAAAGGCAGGTTTACAGCTGAACATTAAGAAAATAAAAATAATGACCACTGATGATTTACATAACCTTAAAGTAGACAATGAAGACACTGGAATAGTTCAAGATTTTCCATACTTTTGCTCAGTCATTAATCAGAATGGAGGATGCAGTCAAGAAACCAGAAGGAGACTAGGACTTGGAAGGGCCACTATGAAGGAGCTAGACAAGTGTAAAGATATATCATTGAATACTAAAGTTAGGATTGTCCATGCCATCATCTTTCCAGTTTCTTGGTATGGTTGGAAAGCTGGACAGTGAAGACATTAATTTGAAATGTGGTGCTGGAGAAGAGTTCTATGGATTGGCTGGCCAATGGATGGGCCCTAGAGCAAATTAAGCCTGAACTCTCCCTAGAAGCCAAGGTAATTAAATTGAGACTGTCATACTGTGGACATATCATGAGAAGACAATAATACTTGGTAAGGTAGAAGGCAATAGGAAAAGAGGAAGACCACATTACAGATGGATAGATTTAATCAAGGAAGACGCAGCTCTCAGTCTGCAAGACCTCAACACAGTGATGGATGATAGAGCGGCTGGGAGGACTCTTATCCACAAGGTCACCAAAAGTCAAGGGTCACTTGATAGCATTTAACAACAATAACAGCAACAACAACAACTACAACAATGTAGGTGTCAAGCTGAGTAGCTTGTCCATTAGTAAATGATGGTGTCAAGTAGGATGCATGTTTTGCAATCCATATTGTTATGTTGATCTTCTCCAAGTAGCTTCTTCTTTATTGCTACCCAAATACAGGCACACTGTCTTTGTCTTTCAAAGCACCGTTTCAGGGCCACAGTAGGATTCTGTTCACCTGCAACAGACTAACAACTGTGTCAGCAATGACTTAACCAGACTTTTCTTTGAAAACGATTACCTAACATCATCTAAGAATGGTGTGTGATTCAGGTTTTTTTGTTGTTGTTGTTTTTAAATGTAGGCTAGTAAAATGCTTCATCTTATTTGCAGTGCTGTAAATACTGCATAATATTATATACCTTCTTAACACATGCATACATACCATACATTCTAGTGCCTACATTGCTGCCTATTACTTTTGTCAAGCTATCTACTGAGGCCCTGAAGGACTTTAAGCCCAGGATCTCATAGACTAGCTGGCTCATACACATGATACTTTAGAAACAACTGAGAAACATGATTCAAACAGCTTGCAAAAGCAAGATTCCCCTCCTCATTCACCCCCCCTTTGCCATTCCCATCTGTTTTCTTTTCACAGATATAATCTCTTTGCACCAAAAGAGATCCAGGCTGCCTACAATTTACTCCTCCAGGACTTGTGGCTGTGGGTGGCTGCAGCTGCAAGGTTTTGTTCAACAAACTCAGCACCCACTTGAGAGATTTCCGTTAACTGTGAGCTTTGCCATTACACACGGAGGGGCAGAATTAAATTGCTCATAGTCTATCCAGAATACATTGTCAATACCCCAATTCCCTCTCTATATTGCAGCAATAACCTCTGAAAATTATCAGACTTCAAACATTCTATGTTAGATGGATTGTGTGGCCTCTTCTGCCCCACACTGAAATAGTGCTGTTATTCCACTTTCACCATCCTGTGGAATTCTGGGGTTTGTAGTTTCCTGAGGCCAAAGAGCTCTCGGGCTGAAAATTCCAAATGCCCCCCCCAACATCCATAGGATGTTGAAAGTGGAATAACAGCTCTATAACAGGCTAGTGCAGAAATGGCCAGCTGGTGAACTGGAGCAGTGGACAGGGATATTAGATGGACATGGATGTTTAGCGGAGGAATTTGAGGGGGATACCAAAGTGCTCTGTCACCTCCTATGCAAGACAAAGAGATGTGGGTGGTGAAGGAGCCACTGCAGTGAGCTGCAACAATTGTGCCACGCTTTTTTTTTTTAATTCTCTGTAGTTGTAGAAAATCTCTTTCTGCAGCAAGTGCAACAGGCCGTGCTGGAATACATGGTACAACAGATCCAGGACCACTTAACTACATTTCAATGCTTCAGTGAAGAAGAAGAGTTTTTGGACAGGTTTCCAAGATTTGAGGAAGCTTCAACATGTAGCAGCCTATGCACAAAGCCATCCTTGCCTTATGTTAACACATAGGCAGTGAAGGAAGGTCTAGGAGGAGCCATGTGACACTAGGGATGCGGTTAAAGGTACAGTTTTATAGCCTCTTTCAATACACTTTGCCCCTTCAAATGAGACCTGTGAATAGAGCTTCCTCTGAGTTACCTGGAAATGTTTGTTTACTCCATTGCTATCTCTTAAGAGCCAGTCCAGATATTACTGAGAAGCAAGGAAAACCAGGCGTTGTCTTCAGGTCTGGGTGTTTGCAACTGAACAGGAAGAAGCAGGACATGTCTAGAGGAGGGCAACCAACATGGTAAAACTTCTGGAAACCAGGTCTGGGAAGAACAGCTTAGGGAGCTGAGTATGTTTAGCTTGAAGAAGATAAGACTTGAGAGGTGACATGATATCCATTTTTAAACATTTGAAGGGATGTCATGTAGAAGAGGATGTCATGTAGAAGATGGTGCATGCTTGTTCCCTGCTGCTCCAGATTCCGGGGGATGAATCAATGAGTTCTACTTATTTATTTATTGCATTTGTATCCTGCTTTTCTCCCAAGATGAGATTCAGGGCACCTTACAATAATTTTAAAATGATCAAGCTAAAACATTAATATACAAAAGTTAAACAATGTTTAAAAGCCTGATTAAAACAATTTAAAACACTTAAAACATATTTAAAAGCTAACTTCCAATAAAAGATTTAAAAATTCGGCACACCATTTTACACAAACACTTGTAGTTGTTGTCATCATGTGTCTTCAAGTAATTTATGACTTATGGTGAGCCTAAGGTGAACATATTATGGATTTTCCTTGACAAGATTCATTCAGAGGGGCTTATCTTTGCCTTCCATGTGACTTGCCTAAGGTCATCCAGTGGGTTTCTATGGTCGAGCAGGGATTCAAACCCTGGTTTCAAATCCCTGGTCTCCAGAGTTGTAGTCCAACACTCAAACTACTATAGTATGTTGGCTGTCTCTCTCACACACACATCACTGCTCCATAAAAGCCTGACTGATGTTTTCACCTGCTGGTGGAAGAGATCAAGAAGACGGCCAACTGGAGCTCCTGTGGAAGGGAGTTTCACAGCCTGGAAGCCTTACATATTGCCCTTTAAATATAAGGATGAACTTCCTGAGAGCTGTTTGATAGTTGAATAGATCTCCTCAAAGACTATTCTTCTTAAGAGGTTTTTCACAGAGGTTGGATGGCTATCTCTCAGGAGTGCTTGAGCAGTAGATTCCTGTAGAGCATGGAGTCACACCAAGTGCCTTTTGGGGTTCCTTCCAACAATTCTATGATTATAAGTGTGTTTCCCTGTCTCCTTTCCCCATGATAGTCCCCACCAGGGCCATTTCCGCAGTAGAGTGTTATAGTGCTATTATTCCACTTTCAACATCCTATGGAATCCTGGGGTTTGTAGTTGTGGGAAGGGCTGGCTGAATAGGGTGATCTGTGGCACAGGGGGAATCATCCAATACTGAGTGGAGCACCTTCCTTTGAGCAGAGTCCTTCTGTTAAAAGAAGCCAGATCTTAAACTCACTAACTCCCTAAGTACAAGGATGTTCTTGATATCCTCCTTTATTTCAAATAAAGTACAATGCAGGAGTTGTGTACCTTATCCATGCTGAAGTGGATCAGCTGAAGTTCCCAGTTCTCAGAACAGAAGAGCTACTCCAGCTCCCTCTACCGTCACATCTTGCAGCACAGGGAAAGAAGCAGTCCAAAAGGCTCGTGCTTCCTCTATTTCTGTATAACGTATACAATGGCTTTCAAATATCGTTGATCCAAAATCTTTCTCTGAGTTTGCATTATAAAGCTCTGTTTATTAAAATATGTGGGGGGGTATAGCTGAGGGAAATAACATGAAAGCTATATCCATACAGCTAAAAATAAAGAATCTACATACACACACACTGCTTCTAGCTTTGAGAAGTTTCTTTCTTGAATTCATTTGTAATAGGATGCTAGTAGGCAGATGATTCCCTGGACTGCCTGTGACAAGGTGTTTGTACTTCCAGCCAAAGATGGGGAACTGAAAGGACATCAACACCGAATCAGGAGCCAAGAAGAGAATGAAATCGTGGGTGGAGGCTCTTGTAAGGGCTTATCTGATAATGATCTCATAATGACAAATGGTTGTATGCAGATATGCATGAATCATACCAGTTCCAAAGGAGGGGGAAGGAGAATGAGAATTTCCTTCTGTGAAGAAAGACAAAGCAATTTACCACAGAGTCCTAAGAAAGGCTACTGATCTATCTTTGTATCTATGGCCATTGCCGGACTAGACTGTTATAGTGCTATTAGTTCACTTTCAACATCCTATGGAATCCTGGGGTTTGCAGTTTAGGGAGGGGCATTTGAAGCTTTTACTCCATCAGTCTTCTCATCACTACAAGCCACTCTGTATCTTACACAAAGCTGGCGTCCTATACAAAGTGATAGACTTGTAGGTTCTTGTCTCAATGCATTTCTCATGTACTGTTCCTTCCTCTTGATGCAATCACCAGTGATGTATTTAAATCTTTTACTCCAAGTCTCAAGTCAAGTCTCAAGTCTCTACCTTCAAGTCTAAAATTGAGTTTCAAGTCCTTGCAAGATACTTTCAAGTCTCAAGTTTGGAAGCCAACTTTATACCTCAACCTATATGCCAGACTTTCTGGACAGAGTTGAATAAAGTCAGTTTTAACAATTTAAGTAGAGTTAGACCTCTACTTTTGTGACTTTGCCATTTGCAGCTTCAGAAGTGGGAAATAAGGTCCTTCTTACCTCCCATTTGCAAAGTAAGAAATTGGGAATAGGATCCTTCTTATTCCTCATTATTGAAACTTCAAGAGTTTTAGAAGGAAGGATCCTTCTTCCTCAAACTCATTGCCTAACACATCTTCTGTTCCCATCTGAGATATGCGCCCTGCACTCTGAGCACAAGTCTTGCCTTCTGCTCTTAGGAAAATTTTCAGAAAGCCTGTAGTGGGGACAAGCTGCTGAGCAGACTTCAACCTCATCTCAAGCCTACTGCCTAACACATTTGCTGTTCCCTCTGAGAAATGTGTCTACACTTTGAGCTTGAGACAGATCGTCATGTGACCAGTAAGTTGTAAGTTTTCTGGATGAATGAGTTATGTTACTGAATGAAGGGCAGCAAGTCAGTCACTAAAAATATGCAACTCTCAAGTCGAGTAGAGTCAGTGTGTAATTTTTGCCAAGTCAAGTCCAAGTCGAGTCACTGAAGTGACTTAAGTCTGACTTGAGTCTGAGTAATTGACTCAAGTCTATATTACTAGCAATCACTGAAGAGCTTGGAAAATTTACTGTGTTGGATGACAACTCTAGAACTCACTGGCTAGTGCAGCCTTCAGGAATCGTGCTGGCTGGGGTATTCTGAGAGTTGTTGTCCAACAAAGTAACTTTCTCAAGCTCTTGGAGATAATTTAGTGGTTGTTAGTAAAGCAAGATTTCCAGCTAACAGAGAACTGTCAGCTGTGAAATAAGTTCTAGGTTGTGAAATGGTTGTAGGGGGGACTTTAGGGAGAAAATGGGCATCAATTTTTTTTTAAGTTTTATTGGATTTTATAAACTGTACAAAGTGAATAAAAATGTAAATCCAAATGTAAAGAACTATACAGTGATCACAGTATACATGAAGTCATAAGGAGAAGAAGAATGGGGAGGAAGGGGAAAATATATATGGACACCTGTTCACATTTGGATATGAACATATTTATCCAATTAACAAAGGGAAAATATCCATATGGACTATAATAACATCCATAAACTGTGTGTTAACTGAAGTGAGCGCGAGCTATCTCAAAACTTCTTTAATTGTTGTGAAGGTTTTGTACATAGGCAAGTACATATTAGCAAAGATAGTAAATGGATCCCATAATATAATAAAGTTACTGTCATCACTGTCCCTGTTGGGCCCAAGGCCCTCTGGGTAGACCCTGTTTTACACACTCACACATTTCAGTTCAGCCTGCTTTCGCACTAACGAACATATTTGGGGTGTTAGCTCATGCTGTTGCATTGCTAGGTCAGGCTGCCCTGTATGGTGCAGTCCTGCAAGAATAGCCAAGGAATATTAACGATGGGTGTTTCACTCCCCGCGCCGACCGGTACGCTGGGGGGAGAGCAAAGCCTGATTAGAGTCGGTTCGCTGCCATTTTGGGCAGGTAATGAGATTTGGCCACAAGCCTATCATGCACCTGGCCTCTGTGTGCCTCAGTAATTGGCGTCCAAGGTGGGATAGGCCCCCTCCTGCCCGTTTCGGCACGGTGGGTTGATGGATCGCCAGCCTGTTTTGCCACTCGCGTACGAAAAGCCTATATAATTTGTTGGAACAAAGAGAACTCTGCTCCGTTGCCTGCTTGGCCTTTCCAACGGAGTCAGAGTGTATGTATGCTTGTGTGCCTTTCGTTTTTCTTTTCACTTCTTTGATTAATAAACTGCATCCGCAAAGACCAGAACTGGCCTGGTTCTTGCCTCCCAGCATCTCGTACTTCGAACTTTGTATGGCCACCCAATCCAGGGAGGGTCGTGTGTGTTACAGTCCCTGTTAGTTTTTGCATTTTGAAAGTGAATTTCTCACACAGGGCTAGGTTCTGCACTCTCTGCAACCACAGCTGAAAGGGTAGGCCAGGTAGTTGTCTCCGGTGCTGCTGTTACCATGCTGTACACAGTATGATTGACTATAAATACAGTTTGATTGGCATGAAATAAATATAAATGTTACATTTATGGCTGAAAGCCATATGGAGAGGAAAGGACTCTGGCTGGAAGCTTTGAAGCTAAGACAAAGTACCTCAGCGCAGCGAGGTCATAAGTTCAGGAAGATCAGTCAGAAAGCCTGATCTGATGGGCATTAGATGGGCCTCTAAAGTACCCAAATCTAGGGAACAGTAGCAAACACAGCTGCTGGAAGAAGCAACCAAAAGCTTGACATCCTGTTACCTCTTCCTGCAGAAACTGTCATTTTGTTCCCTTACCTTTCTAGTCATTAAGATACTATCAATGCTTTGTCATTGGTATGAAATCAGGCAGTGTAACATTTATATTTATTTCATACTGTTGCAAAGATAATCAGAACCCTCCAGACCCTTTTGTCAGTTCTGCCAGAAAACAATTAACACATTCGCTTTCAAGGCAGAAAAAGGGTATTTAAACCAGAGCCCCGAGTCCGGCTGTTTGCCAGTACTTTAGACACATTGTGTGTTAATATTGCATGAAGGCCCCCAGTTTCCTGTTCATTGTGCTGCTCTCAGACCCCTGAGTCTAAGACACCTCACCTCAATTCTGGAATGGTAATTATTACCCTCTTCACCCCAAAATTCTTGCTATCCAACCTTTCTCTCTTTTACCTTCACTTGCCTTGTGTGGTTCATGAGATTGTTTGATTGTTTGTGTGTGGGTGAATTTGCCCAATAAAGGCATTCTTTTGACTCTCAACTGCTGTCCTACAGTTTGTATTGATATACACAGATGAAAAGGTGGTTACCCCTCCTCTCACAGGCCTCCTTTGAGCTATAATTCCCTATGTTTCTAAAGAGATGCTGGCAATGCTGGAGGACGCCAAGATTCCCCACCTTTTGGGGTAACACTGTGCTGTTTCTAAGTTTATCACATGAATGAAATCTTAGTTAATATTGCATTGTTTCCACAGAATAAAGACATAGGGTCATTTCCACACTACACTGTTCTAGTGCTATTATTCCACTTTCAACATCCTATGGAATCCTGGGATTTCCAGTTTAGGGAGGGGCCTTTAGAATTCCCAGCCAGGGAGCTCTTTGGCCTCAGAAAACTACAAACCCCAGAATTCCACAGGGTGTTGAAAGTGGAATAGCAGCACTATAATAATGCAGAAAGGCCCATAGTAAGAATGAACCATAGAAGTCAATGGATTGGCTAATGATCTCAGACCTGAAAGCCAACATCTGATCCCAGAATGATCTGACCTTGGGCAGTAGAGAAACATATGTCACAATGATACTTTTCTCCTGAGATCCTCTCCAACACAGTGCTAAGAGGTTCTCTGTAACTGAGAGACCCATGCTGGAATGAGTTGCCACTTATAGAATGTTAAGGCAGTTTGTTGATTGCTGGAAGGTTTTTTTGTTGCTGTGATTTGATTTCAGTGAGCTTGTGTGCTTGGGAAGGGGAGTTAATCTGAAGCGAGGTAGATAAAGGAAAAACTCACCTCTCCCACATCAGAGCAAACAGGGACTTCACGTTATCTTGGAGTTCTGGGCTGGCAGCAGAAGCAAGAGAGTGCGGCAGACTAGGCACAACGTGCAGGAAGCCGTCTCCTTTTTTGTCTATATTTGTTTAAAGGGATATATAGTAAGTATGATGATCCTTTTGGAGTCTTAGGATGCAGATAAATAATATATCTTCTATAACGCAGTTTCCATATTGGGCTGTTCTCTTTTGGAGGTACAGAATGTCATGAGTTAAAAAAAGAAGAAGCTCATTCCCCTCCTCTGATGTTGCAGCTTAGCAGTCTTCCGTCACAGTTACTGAGTGACAAGTGACCCTCTAACTCCCCCTAGTGGATACACAATAATGCGACACAATTTGAAATCTAAAAATCCAACATTTAATGAAGGTGAAGAGTGAGTTGTCAAGATGAAAGAAATGGCCTCTTTAGTGGAAGGCACTGCATAAAATATGTTTGAACTTGTCACTAGCCTCTTCCTGAAATGGTGAAGGTACGACTCTCTTGCGAAAGCACTTTGCAAAAACAGATAATTGACTCTGATGGCACTAGCAGGGGATGACTTCTACTACTATTATTACTACTGCTAGTACTTCCTCCTCCCCTCCCCCTCCCCCTCCTTCTCTTCTTCTTCTTTACTGGTATCTCACTTTCCCCCCAAAATTGAGACTCAAAACAGCTTACCGTTTAAAAGAACAATACCATTAAAAAGCATACAAAAAGTGAACACTGAAATAACATTAAACTATTTACAGTATTAAAACACAGTGTCAAAAGAAGAAAATGCAATTAAAATAGATTGAAAGCTATTAAAACAGTTCAGTTTAAAAGAATACCGCACCCCTCATTCTTTAAAACTTTTTTGTTTTAAAAACTTGTGAGAATAAAAAGGTTTCAGTTTGCTGATGGAAGGACAACAAATTGGGGGCCATTTTGGCCTCCCTGGGAAGGAAGTTCCAGAATCTAGGGGCAGCCCCCAAAAAGGCCCTCTCTCATCTTGCCAACAACCATGCTTGTGATGGTGGTGGGAGTGAGAGAAGGACCTCTCCTGTCAGATTTCCGCACGAGGCTGTTGTAGCGCTATCATTCCACTTTCAACATCCTATGGAATCCTGGAGTTTGCAGTTTTGGGAGGGGCCGGAATGATAGCGCTACAACAGCCTTGTGCGGAAATGGCCCTGATTATCTCAGGGCTCAAGGAGACACATAGAAAAAATAGACATTCTACCAAATAGCCTGGACCTGAGCCATATAGGGCTTTATAAGTCATGAACAGCACTTTGAATTGTGCCTGGAAGCAAACTGCCAGCTTGTGGAGCTGTTTTAACAAGGGCATGGCATGGTCTGTGGAAACTCCTCCAGTTAAATCTGAGTTAAGTATGAGTCTGACATGAATATAATTATTAATTGCATGATCTATGCACTTTGAACAGATAAAAATAGTTACTGGTTTAAACTGGGGTTTTCCACACACCTTCTGCGTAGTTTCAAAGATATTTCTGTGTGTTTGCATTCCTCATTGTACTTATCTTTTTCTTCATTGGCTTAGATTTTTTCTTGAGCTCTTTTTATGACATTATCCACATGCTTTAAACAAATAGCAATAGATCCATTCTTCACTGCCACTCCCAAGTTTTGCAGCCATTTTTCCTCTAGAACTTGGCCAAAACTAAAGGAGGTGTATGTTGTTTTTAAAATGGGGGCTGTGTTTGCTGTGTGTTTATGAATGTGCGCGTGTGTGTGCATGTGTGTGCGCGCGCGCACACACACACACACAAACAGCCCACCCTGATTCTTAACAGAAAGGGTGGAGTAGAAATATAAATGAATTCCTCTTAACAAATCTCTCTGCACACCTCCCAGCCCTGACTATTTAATCCTGACCTCTTCGCATCTCTGCAACCCTCCTCCCCGACCCAAGTTCAACTATTCTTGGAATATTTTCAGTTCCTTGAATGCTGATATTATTCTTTTCAGTGCTGGACTGTCTCCAGTATGAGTCACTCACTGTCCACCTCTTCTTATTAATTAGCACACTGGGACACATAAGTATAGCTTTGGTGTAGACTTTAAAATTAATCCAAGGATATCTTATATGTTCCAAAGCAGGGAAAATGTTCATTTGTCCAAAAGTTTCATTAACTGGCACAAGGACAATTCAGTCTCCTGCACCCCTTCCCCATAGCCCCTTTTCCTCCTTTACTCTCAGATTTCTGACAAGATGATGAGGATTTTCCTTCCTCCCTTAGTGTCTCACTTTGCCAGGGTTGGTGAAGAGGTTCATAGCAACCTTTGTTGCTCACTGCCAAATGCCTTGTGCTGAAGCAATGCGGAGTTGCCACCACAATCACTTCTGAACTGAAACACAAATTTAAAAGTTGCATCTTAGCCAAACATATGAGGAATTCTGAGGGAAGCCAAGAAGTTTCAATAAGACTAATGAAATTTCTCTGAGGGAGGTTTGCACATTTTGCTCAAGCAAATTCAGAGATTTCTCCTCAGGAGCTACATTTGAGGAATTTCACAGGAAGCCAAAAATTTTTTATTAGGCATGAAATTTCTTGGGGAGTTTGTAGGGGGAAGGAGAGGGAAGGTGTGGAATTTGCACATCTCTAGACTCTCGTTGCTGTGATCTTGGGAGCAAAATGAGAACACTGGAACTGCAGGGAGATTCCCTTCCGTGGCTGGGGGACCTGGTTATGTGAATTGTATCTGGAGATGATGATTCACTGTGAAAACTGAATAAAATGTCCAGGTTCAGTTTCAAAGCACTTCCCTGGAGACAACAGGTTCATGGCAATCCTTGTCAATCCCCTGGGTCTAATTCAGCCAGGTTTTTTTCCCCCCATCATGAGGAAAAGCACTCAACATGATTCTTGTCTGTACTTGAGAGAATAGATGGAGACATCCCATGTCATCTAAACTGCATTATGGATGTGAAGGTAGATCCTCACCTTTGGCAATCAGAACCATCCCTGCATCTGGGCCAGCACAGGCTTATGTATGCTATCATTACAAGTGAGTATCTGCACAGTGTGCACTCAGATTCTCAGTTGAGGGCCAATTATATAACAAAACACACTTGGCCAAGATCTGGCTTTCTTATATATTGGGGGGAATCCAGCTGTGAATCATCCCAGCAGAGCAAAAATATTCAGAGGGAAAGAGTATGCAACGTTGTTAGGAGTGTAAGGTATGAATTGCTCTAAGAAAGGGCTGCCTCAACACATCTGTTCCCCAGAAAATGGAAAGGACAGGAAGCAGCAGGAGGCATCTGTAGTGAAAATTGTTGCTGCCTATTTCACTGGTTGGGCTCTTAGAGTCTTAAAGCCTGAACCATGCATCACAGGTGAGACACTGCATAGAAATGGTTTCCCTCATTGAGCAGTTTCAGGCTCAAGCAAGATGGTACTGTGGTAGATCTGGGTGTGCTTAAACAAGAACTGGGGAGGTTTATTTTACTGGACTAGCTATCCCAGAATCTGTCAGCCAGTCTGCATATTTATACCTAGATCTCTCCCAGTCACACATAAGGTGAAATACAGGCAGCAAAAAAGGCTCAAAGGGAAGCTGGAAATAAAGAAGCTTGGCCCACTTCTGCTGTACATCACTATATATCATTATCAGAATTGGACAAAAGCGTCATTGGTTTCATTTTTTTCCTCAAAATTCCTGCCATAGTGGGAGCAATGAGATAAGCTCCATGTGCTCCAGTGTCACCTGCTGGGGTTGCAACGTCAGGTCTATTCCAGACCCTCAGATATTAGGGCCGAAACCTGAAGCTTAGTGACTTATGATGTCACAGGGATGTTCCCTGGCGATGATACAAGCGCTGGCCACTGGTGATGTCATTAAACATGATATATCAAGTATCAGCTACAGCTGATCTCAATATATGATTCAAAGAAAAGAAATGCTATGTATAACAAATATGGAGAACACAAACGCACTTTTCAAAGTAGTTCTTTTATCTCTTGCCTGTGGATTGCATAAAAGGGACCAGGCATTGAGACTCAGGTAGGCTCAGAGATCTGGGAACCCTTGGGCCCTTTCACACCACACAGTTACAGCACTGTGATTCCCCTTGAACCGCTAGGGCAACATCCTATAGAATCCTGGGATTGGCAGTTGAGGGAGGATTATTCAGAATCTTTAACCAAGGAGTTCCTCTGGTGCCTCTGACCAGACTACAAATCCCAGGATTCCATAGGGTGCAGCTGTGACAATTAAAGTGGAACCATAGTGGTATAATTGCATAGTGTGAAAAGTCCCCCCCTCACCTCGTGAAATCCTGATGCCATCTTTGTCCTGATTGCTTTGGAGACTCACCAGAATCTTCAAGGATACTGAGCAGCACGTTTGTACGGCAGAACTGACTGTTGTTTTTTTCCTCTCTCCTTTGCGAGGAAGGAAAAATTGTTTTCATCACTCAGCCCATCTCAGATATTTAAAGCAGAGGCAAGCACTTTTGTTCTGGGTTGGCTTTTGCAAGATAACTTGGTTCATGACCTGTCCCTGAGCATCCAATAAGCCTATATGGCAAGACTTGCAGCATATTTCCTAAATGATTGAGATTCAGATTCTCTGCAATTCACATATCCTCACTGTCCTTCCCACCAAGCTGAGATTATAGTCTGCTCTCAGTAGAGGCATAAATTCAAAGCCCCTCATAATGACAGCATAGTTAGAATACCAAATGTGCTTTCATTGCAACTCCTGTTATTCTCTTGCTAGAAATACTATTACACATGGGGAAGAAATGGAAGGACTCAGAATCACACGCCCCCAATTTCAAAATCTCTGAGCAGTTGCAAACTGGACTCCATTCCTGCCCCACTGAATTTCACCTTGGCTTCAGCACCATCCCATTGAGTCTTCCTTTTTGCACCTGTTCACATCCTTTCCAAGTTCTGAAAGGGGAAGGGGAGCAAAAAGGCAAGATGAGGCTAAAGTGAAAGGCTGCTTCTAAGTACTGGTACCACATGAATCACATAAACTGTGGGAGGTATACTGAGAAAAACAATTCCCAAATGTCCAGTTGGCAATGAAGAGCCTGAGAGTGCTTGGAGGCCCCTTCCAGTTCCTTCCATTGGAGAGCTGGCAACATCTGCTCCTGAAACTCTTCTGGTCTGGTGTTTTCCACACTCGCCATTTCACCCATTTAGTGGTGAAACCAGAAAACAAGAAGGCTGGCAGTGGCGATGGATGAGCTTCCCTGACCTGGGTCATCTTTACAAACACTAGAGTATTCTCTTGAACTTTAAGTCCATGCTTTTCTTGAGAATTCTCCAAAAACAGAGCAGAGATCTTTGTCAGTCTTGTCTGATGTTTGGTTTAGAAAAAGGAGCGGGAATCAAGTAGCCCTCCAGATGCTGTTGGACTGCAGGTTTCTCAATATGGGCTATGCTGGTTAAAATTGCTGGGATTTGCAGTCCAACAATATTTGAAAGGCCGTACGATTCCCATCCCAGGTTTAACTGGACAGGTTCCTGAGTTTTCTCTAGCCAGTGTGGGATAGCAGTTAAGGACTAGGTTGTCTGAATCAAGAAGCTCAGTGGGTGATCTTAGGCTAGTCTCTGTCTGTCAGCCTGACCTGTCTCACAAGGTTGTTGTGAGTGGGAGGAAGCGAGCTAAGCAGACCACCTTCAGCTCATTAGAGGAAAGGAGGGATTTAAATGGCAATAATAAATAAACATTAACCAAAATAGCAAAAAAAATGTTTAATAACATACCTTCCCCAAGACAAAAATCTGATGTCTTAAAATATGGAAATAAAGGTGTCAAGTGATTTGTGAAGAAATTATTAGGAACTACATCATGCCAGTGTGGTATAGTTGTTTGCACACTGGACTATGACCCTGGAGACCAGGGTTTGATTCCCCCATCGGCCATGGAAAAATTCTTTCTCTATTTGTCCCTGCCACTGAAGCAGTAGGTTCTGTCTAGGAATCTCACGTCCTCCAGCATGATTCTATGGCCAACTTCTGGTGGAAACTGAATATATAATTGTGCTGGAGGACCTAGAGATTAATAGAGAAGTATTTTCATGTTAAAAAAAACAGTGTTTGTGATTGTTATTTTTATGCATTTTTTTCCCACTTTCCTGGGGCCTTGCACCCCTAACCCCAGAGAAGAGGAGGACTCACTGTAACAACAAGAATAGCAACGTTACTGGGCAGAAGTGTGATATATCAGGATCATTCATTTAAATTATATGCCGCCTTTCTCCCAGGAAGAAACCAAGACAGGATTATAATTGAGGCAGAAAGGATTAAAGCTCTTTATACGTGATGGTCCCAACTGAAATCACAAGAATTTTGTTCAATAGAGATATTAAAAGTATTGGTGGGTCTTCATGGGATGGAAGCCAGCTTCTTCCTGTCCACACAATGTTAACTAGGCATGCATGCCACAGGTACATACCTTTAGATTAGGATGATGTTATTCTTTATTAATGACATTGATATAGTTATTATTATAAGGTAGAAAACAGGTGCTCTAAAAACGCAATGGGATGCTGAAGGCATACTTTTAATTTCACCATAACCATATCTGGTAGAATTTCACTTTGCCCATAAGATATCTGTGGAAAAATTGCTTCTTGAAAGGCCAAGGGACCTGGGGCAAAAAGAAAAAATGAGGATGGGACACTGGGCTGGTGCAGAAGCAACAAATGAAAAGTGAACTTTGGGGTTATTTTTTAGACTCAGTTCCTAATATAAGGAGTTATTGAGTTAGCACATTGAAAATGGCAAAACTATCTTTATCCTTTTAAAGCCAAATTGTCAGAAATAGAGATAAAGAGATGCAAACTGCAAAGCCTCTTCAGATGTTCAGGGATACTTTCAGACTCCACAGTTAGAATACTATAATTCCCCTTTACATGCCATGGCTGTCTCCTTATGGAATCCTCCTGGGGTTTGTATAGTTTATTCAGAGGCCCCGGAGGAGAATTCTCTGGCTGGGGATCCCAAAGGCCTCTTCATCAATGAACAACCCCAGAAGGATTCCACAGGATGCAGCCATGGCAGTTGAAGTGGAAACAACCTGCTATAATCATGGGGTGTGAATGGGCTATATGAAGCTGACCTTGAAATTCTGCCCCTCATGGGTCCTGGGTATGTGCTGATTGCAGTATTTGGATTTAAGATTAAGAAGGAAAAAAGTTGTTGTGGAGAGGGGAGAAGTTATTCACCACGTGGTTTCATTAGATGTTAGCTTCAAGACCCACATGTAATGGAGAATCCTGCAAAAGAAAGCCTCCTGGTAACAGGAAACAAACAAACAAACACTCTATATGTTGTTTACATCCACAATCTGTCCTGTCTAGAGAGAGCAAGTGGGCTGGACAAATGTCAAAATAGGACCAGGGAGACTTATGCTCAAATCTTCCTTCAGAATCTGTCTCACTGGGTGGCCTTGGGCTGGTCACTCACAGCCTGACCATCCTTGCTGCGAAAGTGAAATGGAGGACACTGAACCATTTATGCCACGTTTGAGCTCCCTGAAGAAAAGCTGCAGTTCATAAAGCGCAGACATTCTGTTGCACATCCAGACTGAATGTGCTTTCTGTGCACTCAGTTTGCACAGGGTGAATAAATCCTGAATTTCAATAGGACTAACATGAACTTTACTTTGCCTGCCTCCGGCTCAGAGCCGGTTATTCAGATTTAACTCTCATAATAAAACAAGTTGTTTTTCTTTTGCCCTGAGCAGGAGCCTTGATTCATTGTGTTCACAACGCAGTTCAATATAGACTGGCTTTCCTTTCCAGAAATTGCACTTGGGTGGCCCCAAGAGTTACAGGCTTACAAACATTTCTGAGCCAGCACCCGCTCTCCTCCTCCTCCTCCTCTTCCTCCTCCTCCTCTTCCTTTTGCCCCCCCCACCGCTTCAGCCGACTTCTCCAGCTGTTCCAAAGGGACTCAGGCTGGGTGGGAGGTTGTAAGTTATTGCTTACAAGATGAAAAAAGGATTAAATGCGACATTTAGAATTCCATCCAGAATATATTTCTCCCTTTTCATTTGCCACCTAATATTACTAATAATGATGATAATAACAACACCAACCACCGCTGTTCATGTCCTTGTCGTCATTATCTATAATGGCACGATTTAATTACAACAAATCTCTCATTTGGCCTTGTAGCAATCTTGGGCCTTTCCATGATACGTATTCATGTTTGGACAACTAGGACAGAGAGTGTGAATTGTCCAAAACCATCCAAATGATCATGGCTGGTAGTGGAGGCTTGGCAAAGCCCAGTTTTCTTCACTCCACGGAGTCTAAAAATAGGTGTGTTCTGGCAAGCAAAGGATGTATCGTTCTGAATGACAATATCCTTGCCGTCATTAGCAGTGATTTTTATATTTAGGCATTCTGTACATCTGGAAGACATGCGTTGAACTAGGGAATAAGCTTGCCACTCTCTCCTTTCCTTTGAGTCATCTAGTTTGGCCACATATGGGGAAATGCAGAACAGTCTTATTTCCTGAGTCTGTCAGTGCAATGAACCATCCAGTACTACATGTGATGGTACATGTGATGGTTGCAAGCTCATTCTTTAATGGGTTTACTCCTTCACACATTAAGTAGGACACAACCATTGAATAAAGGTAAATGTGCAGGAAAGAAGCAATGCTAATTATTCACACACCAACCCTGACAGACAACCCAGACAAATGTTGCAGAACTACCACTCCGGCCATTCCCACACTATACTGTTATAGTGCTATCATTCCACTTTTAACATCCTATGGAATCCTGGGGTTTGCAGTTTAGGGAGGGGCCTTTTAGATTCTCAGCCAGAGAGCTCTTTGGCCTCAATTCTGGCTAAGAATTCTAAAGGCCCCTCCCTAAACTGCAAACCCCAGGATTCCATAGGATGTTGAAAGTGGAACAATAGCACTATAACAGTCTAGTGCAGAAATGGCCTCCATCACCCATCCTCTTTGTCCAGGCTGTCTAGTGTGGATGGGAAGGGGAGTCTAACTACACCCAGAGGACTGTAGGCTCCCAACCCTAGTCTAAGGGGTCATATCACTACTTTTGAACTGAAAGTTTTTGGTTCTGCCTTGTACTTAACTGCCTCTTTATTGAATTCAATAGGACTTGGAAGTGCTTAATTTCGTGTTTTTCATATCTCTGAAATGCTAGAGAACTCAATGAAAAATACATAGTGCATTTAATGATACAAAACATCTTGAATCCTTATAAAACTGTGTGTGATGTTTACCACTTTTAATGTATGATAATCCACAAATAAATCAAATGTCTGCATCACTTTTTTTTTTAAAAAAATTATGAGCCAGAGAAGCAGTGTACATCCAAACTGTTGCAGTCTTTGGTTTAAAAACATCTTAATAAATAAAACAAATCATAAACCTACACACCTGCACAGGACAGTTTGCAAAAGAGAGAAGACTAGCTGAAGTAAATCAGAAAGAAACTGGTGCTAGAGATGTTAAGAGAAGAATCTATATTCCAGGCTTCCTTGGCAGAAAAAAAAAATGTGCAGAACTTTGGAAATTTTGTTTTTCCAAAAAGCCTTGGTCCAGTTTTTTTACATTAGTTTAAACGCCATGAGTTTAATTAAACTATACACAAAAAACACAAAGATAAACCCAAATCATGGATTTCTCAATAATGTGTTCCTGATTTCTTCTTTAAAAAAATGTCAAACACACAAACACACACACACACATGTGCATGTGCACTCTCTCTCACACACAGACATACATACACAGAGGAAGAGAGTGTGAGCCCCAGCAAATAAACACAAACATGAATGATCTCTTTGTGTATCAGTCCAGTCTCTTGGGGAGAGATGTTGCAACGTATCAAGCCCGTTAGCTTTGGTGCTGTGTTACTGTTCTCTCCAACTGCTCTGCAGGAGTTCAAAGCAAGGGAAGTCAAGTGGTTCCTTCAGACCAGTTCTCTTGAGGTTATTAAGGTTTCACAAGCTACAAACATGGATACAATTCAGCTCCACTCCAGTCTCCAAAACTGGACAGTCTAGGGGAAAAGAAAAGGAAAAATAAATAAACAGATGAGCATTGGTTTCATTCCAATCTGTGTGTTCTCTGGTTCCCCCTTCTTTTTCCTAGGGTCATAGTTCGTAATGTTACACAAGACTGTGGATGAGAAAGGCTGTGTAAGGGTTGCAGTAACGTAAGTGTCATTGTAGAAGAGACACAGGAGGTAGTGGCAACATTTGACTCACAACTGCCTAAGTCTCTTTTTCTCTGAACACACACTGGTATTAGAAACACAGAGATAGCCAAAGGGAGGCTATTTAAGGAAAGCAGAAGGCAACCATATACTTCCATATACATATATTTCAATGCATTTTCAACCTTGAAAATGGCTATCTATCTATCTATCTATCTATCTATCTATCTATCTATCTATCTATCTATCTATCTATCTATCTATCTGAATACCTACCTACCACCTGAACCAAATGAACCGAAGCAAAAGTAGTAGTAGTAGTTTCAAAGGTAGTTTCCTACCTACAGTTTTCAACCAAAGCTCAGAACTTCCAAGTCTAAATGATTTCTGCAGCACAGAGAACAAATCAAGCATTTAATTCCTTCCACTGCTATTTATGTGATTTATGATTTGCACAATTTTGGTGCCCTGGAGCATGCCCTGAATGGATAATGCTGATATTTAAAGGCTTCTCTAGATTCACTTTATATGTTTGTAATCCAGGCAGCAAGACTTCCATAGCCTTTTCAGAGATGTAGTGAGGTGGTATAAGCTCTATGCAATACAAAGGTTTACCCATTCATCACTTCTGTAAGGCTTAGAAATGCATGATGATTTGAAACACATGCCATAGTTGTGTCTTTACACCATACTTGAATAATTACAACTAGCAGGGAATGACTCTGTACAGATCTTTTCATGGGAAGAGTAATGAATCTGATAGTGCTGATAAAACAGGCTGTGCAAACTCTTTAGGCAAACTCTAAATCCAGAACTATGGATGTCTGCTTTTAAAAAGAAGCCAAAGATCTGTTCCTCAAAGACAATCTGGGATTTCTGTTGCCAGAAAAGCAGAAGTCTGCTACCTGTATAAATGACACCAATTGAATGTACTCACAGATACTTTTGTGATTGACACAATTTGCATTGGCCTGAATCTTAAGCTGCTCACTCCTCCATTCATAAATGATGTGTGTGGGTGTGGAGGGGGACTTCCCTTCAGAAGAAGTCTTTCAGAGGCTGAACAAGGGGGTACAAACTGAAAAGAGAAAGAGGGAAGCCCTGTTCCATGTATTCTAATCCATTCCTGAGTGAGAATTTAAAATCTAGTCCTCTGCCTCTGCTGGCTGTAGAAAAATTTAGGGAATCTTAGAACATTCTATTCCTCATTGCAGGAGATACTAGTCACTCTCCCTCAGTTTTCTGAGGGCTGAGCTAGATGACATGTTTATCCCATCGTTGGCAGAGGTACTCCCTCAGTTGCTGAAAGATATTTGTTTTAGCATATTATTTTCCTCTCTTCTTTGTTTTTCATTTAGGCCCTTTCCACAGAAACCTCCCATCTTGGCATGGGAATGGGAGAGGAGTGGGATCACGATGACGCTTCTGCATGATGTTGTCGCAGTCTCATCCTTCTCCTGTTCCCAGGCAGTGCAATCTCAGATTAAATCATTGATGAGTTTTCCCCATCAATGACCCGTGATTGGGCGACCATCCTGCACTTACCTGGCCTGCGGAAGCCCCTGAAGTGCGATGGAGGCACTTCCTGTCCCAGTGCAGCCTGGGAAAGTGCCTGGCTGCGCTGCAGAAGGAAGAAGCATGTCCATGGAGCTTCCTTTGGCAGGGAGCCAATCGGTGTGGAGGAGAGCGTTTGCATCCCCACTCTCATCCTGGCAGAGGCGCTGCTGGGATTGGGTCCAGACAATGACAGATCCAGGTAGGGTGTGGGAAGGGCCTGAGTGTGCTTTGTTTTGTGATTGGTCAGAGAAGGTAAACATGGGCTTAATTTGCAAATCTGATTCCTTTGCACATTTCTGAGGAAATCCTGTTGTGGGATGGGAAATGGGTTAGTCATAGGCAATATGAATACCTCTTAGCATCTAGTTTAACCATATATCTCCAGACTGCATTTCAAATCATTCTGAAAGATGGAAAAGTATGTGCCTGCCTGATCCCAAATCTTAGGCTTCTTCCCGATGGACTCTGCATGGGAGTACACACAGCTTGCCTGCCTGCCCGTGGCCCATTATTGACCACGCTGGGTGGAGAATTTAATTTACAAGCTTTTCAGATATGACAGTAAGCCTCCTTTTGAAGGCAGGACTGACTTAACTCAGATTGTAAATATGCATAATTACTTCCTCCCACAAAGGAAAGCTTCCATTTAGACTCCTTCCCCACTGCTCCTCCTCTGCTTCCCCCCTCCCCGCAGTTATTATTTATCTAATTACAGTGACATTCTGCAGAAAAGCCAGGGTTTGGCTTCCAGCCCTGGAGCACTTTGAAGATCTTCAAAGTTTGGCATAAGCTGAGCAGAGCGATGTCTGTCAGCTTATGTGTAGAAACAAGGATTGCAACAGGCACTGCAGGAAAGAAAAGGCACACAACACTCTTTAATCAGTTTTGCAAATCTGTATCATGTGCACTCAGAAATCCCTTCTTTCCCCTAAGCTTAAATAGATCAGTGCTCAGATATCTGAAACTCTTGGGCTGAGTACGTAAAAGATGATAAAGGAATTACAAAACGTAACATCAGTAAAAACTAAAGTACACCATTTTCACAATCTGAAGTCCAAGATTCAGTTGGCTGTCTTGAAGCCAGACAAGAAATTCAGCCCTCTGCCTGTCTTGGCACCCTTTTCCTACCAGGAGCAAGCAGACTTATTACCCTCTGTAGCCTTGTGCAAGACGCCCTCCACATCTGAAGCTGTATTGGATTTGCAAGGTAAAAGACATTCAGAATTGGCTCAGAAGTGCTTTAGCAATTCAAAAGTGGTTCAGAACCCAAGCCTTGAAGTGGACTTCATATACCACATTTCTGTCAAAGAAAGTCAAAATGATAATCTCCCCCCTCCACCCGCCCACTCAGACTGGCTTTTGTCACAACATTAAAATCTGATTGGAAAAGTAAGGATAGGCAGTGCTTCTGGAAGATGATCAGATTCAGACTTTGGTATGTTTTCACAGTATAGGAATCAACCTCCTTTCTAGATGGGCTTTTTATGTGGATTTGGTGAGTGGGTATCTGCAGGCCATCATAAATCTCTTCTAATATAACACAGTCAAACCAAGTAAATGACATGGTTCTTTTTTGACCCTTTTCTTCTCACTCCAGTCCTGTGAATTCTAACTCTCCAAAGCAGCCATTGGCACAAACTTCTCAGCCATGAAATAAACCAGAACAAATTAAAACCCATTTACATTTGTTGTCCAATCATACAAATCATAGTGGGATGTTGTGCAGGGAAGTTTTCTGGGAAATACAGTGTTAGGGATTTTTTTTAAATGGCAATTTAGAGCTGCCCAATGGTATGAATATTCCCTGCACAATACCACTACAACACTACCAGAGAAACAGACAGCTCAAAGACCATTGGCTTTTCTCCTGACTTATCTTCCTTTTTTTGCAGGAGTCCAAAGAAACTGTAACCACTCCCAAGACAGAATCATTACACATGCAATTGATACTAACAGCATTTTGCCCTATATCAACAAGTTAAATAATGCACGCCCTTCAGCATGGATGCATACCTTAATGTGTTGGAGGAGTTGAATGTGACAGAGAGTCTCAGAGTAATACTATCAGGAGACTAGATTTCACTAAGAGTCTAGATTCCCACCAGGGTCACTCAAGGCAGCAGGCTCAAAATAGAGACACCAGATTAAAAGGCACCCATCCTCTTCAGGGAGTAAGAGCTCCCTGATAGCTCCAATAGTGAAAGTGGTGGAGAAATTCCTGAAGAGAAGCTACTGGCCAGTAGCAGTAGTGGGAGGTGACATTGGTGGAAGATCTCCCAGAGACAAAGGCAGTGACACTTTAACTCTTGGTAGTACTGCATAGAAGAAGGCACTTGTAAACCTCACTGGAATGTCTTTTAGTTTCAAACCCCAGTGATAAGATAATCCAGTATGAAACAAGATGTAGTGCTGAAAGATGAGACTCCCAGACTGGGAGATACTCAACGAGCTACTGGGGAAGAACAAAGAACAAAGGTGAATAAATCAGTCTCTAATGATGTAGCTGGACTTCAACCAAAAGGACATTTAGCTGCTGATGTGCTTGGATACAAAAGGATAGACTGAAGCTGCACAATGCATATAGCATGGAATGTGAGAAGCAAGACTCTGGGGAGGCTAGAAATTGGAAAACAAAAAGTAGAAAATAGAAACATTGAAATATTTGTTGTGAACAAGCTAAAGTAGACAGGAATGGGACATTTTCAATCAGATAACTACTCAGGAAATGAAAATCTAAGAAGAAATGGGGTGGCATTTATAATCAGGAGAGATACAGCAAAAGCAGTCAAAGGATACGGTGCAAAGTCTGACTGAATCATGTCAATAAGACTTCAGGGAAAGCCCATTGGTATAACCATAATCCATGCTCCAACTACATAGGCAACCTGTTCTTTGCTGTATCTAAGGAAAAGCAGGGTGGTATAAATAGGGAAGCAAGATTTAGCAAAAGCAGTCAGAGGATATAATGCAAAGTCTGACCAAATAATATCAATAAGAATCCAGGGAAAATCTATCAGTGTAACTATAATCCAAATGTATACTCCAAGTACAGAGGCAGAAGAAGAAGGAAATATTCTCTGAAGGGAGGAAGAAACTGATCACACGCCAAAATGGGACATGTTGATAATTACAAGTGACTGGAATTCATAAATATAAAACAAAGCAGAAACAAGCATAGTTGGAGAATTTGACTTAGAATCAAGAAATGGAACAGGAGAGAGATTTAGGAAATTTTGTGAGGCTAATCACACGCTCTCAACCCTAGAAACCCCTGTAATAAGTTTGTCTTAGGGTCACCATAAGTTGGAAATACCTTGAAGGCACACAACAACAAGAACAACTACAACAGCAGCAAGAAAGGAATGGACTGGGGCACAAAGGATGAAATATTAATAGCAGAATATTAAATCAACTAAAGTGACAAAATACAATCTAAAGAACATCCCCGTAGAATGTAAAGACCATACAAAGAAAAGATTTGCACTACTAAGCCTAACTGATTGTGAACCAAAAGAACAGCGGACCAAAGTCAGGGACATTATCAGGGAAGAATCCAAAAGGATTCTGCCTGTAGCCAAAGAGAAAGAAATGTCTTATTGGATGGCTCATGAAACTCTTCAAGCCATGAAAGACAGCTGAAAATCAAAAGTAAGAGGTAATAGGAACAAGGTCACTGTCCTTAATGAAACTGTTTTGAGATTGTACCGTATCTAGGGACTGGAATACTGTGTCCAGTTCTGGGCACCTCAATTCAAGAAGGATATTGACAAGCTGGAGCATGTCCAGAGGAGGGTAACCAAAATGGTGAAGGGTCTGGAAGCCATGCCCTATAAGGAGCAGCTTAGGGTGCTGGGGATGTTTCGTCTGCAGAAGAGAAGGTTAAGAGGGGACATGATAGCCATGTTTAAATATTTGAAGGAATGTCACATTGAGGAAGGAGTGGGCTTGTTTTCCAGTGCTCCAGCGACTAGGACAAGGAGCAATGGATTCAAGCTAGAGGAAAGAAGATTCCCCTCAAAACCTCAGGAAGAACTTCCTGACGGGCATCGCTGTCCAGCAGTGGAATATGCTGCCTCAATGGAGTGTGGTGGAGTCTCTTTCTTTGGAGGTTTTTAAGCAGAAGCTGGATGGTCATCTGTTGGTAATGTGTTCCTGCATAGCAGGGGGTTGGACTGGATGGCCCTTGTAGTCTCTTCCAACGCTATGGTTCTATGATTCTATGATTCTAAGAGAATGATTATAGACCAGTAACTGTTGGACAAATTTAATTACTTCAATGGTTTAATCATTACAGTAGGCTTTACAGAGCTACACCTCCAGGGAACCATCCTTCTATGGTTCCCAAAACTAATGGTCTGCCTTATTGGCCTCCTGTGTCAGTATTTGAGATAAACAAGTTGATTGCAACTCTTGCATTGAGTAAGGCTCCTGGAGAAAATATGCCTCCAGAAATATTTAAATACTTCTCTGAGTGGTGGGCTCCGATACCAGCTAAAGTATTTGCTCAAATTTACAACACAAGTGTGATTCCAGAGGGATGGAAACAGAGTGTAGTTGTTCCTATTTATAAGAAGGATGATAAGCAAGATCCCAGTAATTATCAACCTATTAGCCTCCTAGATATTGACTCTAAGTTATATAGTAAATTGTTAAACAAATTGGAGGACTGGGAATCCACTAATCATATCATTCGCCCTGAACAGGCTGGGTTTAGAAAATGGCAGAGTACTGTTGACCGTTGCTTGACCCTTTACTTTTTGGCCCAACAAGGAATTGCGGGTCCTACCAAACACCTATTTGCAGCCTTTGTTGATCTAGCAGCAGCTTTTGATTCAATTGATAGAAACCCGCTGTGGCATAAACTGACTGTCACTAATATAGATGATCGCTTATTGTTTCTAATCAAGGAACTTTATTCTAATATGACTGCTAGAATAAGAGTTGGCATTTCTGGCTCATTAATAGTCCAATCCCCACAAATAAGGGAGTCAAACAGGGATGCTTGCTGGCACCAGCACTTTTCAATTTATACTTGAATGACATAATTCAAGCATTATCTGGCCCTGGATTTTTTCTATCTTCACTTGGGTCATAGATTCTGTTCTCCTTTATGCTGATGACATGGTTTTAATTTCACTGACTTGTATAGGTTTGAAAAGGCTGCTCTCTAAGCTCAGCGGATTTTGTTCTAATGAAACGCTGAACATTAATTATACTAAAACAAAGGTGATGGCATTTGGCAAAAGACACTCTCACTTCCAATGGTCTATCAGTGGTCATCAAATCGAACAATGCCGGGAATTTAAGTACCTTGGAATCCATTTTACAGAGAACCTTTCCTGGAAGTCCCATATTGAAGCTATTAGAGCAGTGGTTGTGAGATCTATTGGAGCAATCCTTAGATTTTATAACACTGCACCAGATTGTTCCAGCCCTAAAGATATTTCAGAACAAAGTAATAGCCCAGATTCTGTATGGTGCTGCTGTCTGGGGATGGGATGGTTCTTTGTTGGCTAAACTGGAAGCCCTCCAAAATACATTTCTCAAGAAACTATTAAGACTTCCACCTGGCAGTCCTGCAGCTTTGGTTCGAGCTGAGGTCGGTTTGCCTCCCATTAAGTCTCATATCCATTTTATTCTATTTAATTACTGAAGAAGTGTAAAGATTCCTCAGTTACGGTTTTCCCCAAGCTATGTTTTGAACAGATAGCAAACTGCAAACCTGGAGTTCAAGATATTATACATTGTTAAATTTGTACCCTAGTTTACGCAACAATTTATCTATCTTGAATTCAAAAGAGAAACTTTGTGAATATTTTTTTGACCACAGTGTCCAACTGGACAGACAGGCTATTAACCACTCTAAATTTTCAAAATGATATAGATTGTATAAATTCAATCATCAAAGGGCTGTTTATTTGACAAAGCTTACATACTCAAAACTTAGGCAAGCTTTTACAGCCGTTCGCTTTCAAACCATGCCCACAGCCATGATTGATGGCAGATATTTTCATGTCCCGTCAGCCCTTTGTTTATGTATTTGTGGGGCACCAGAAATTGAGGATTTTCCACACTATTTGTTCTCTTGTTCACTATACTCTGAACCAAGAACTAAGTTTTTGGGAGCAATTCTGTTTTCCTTACGCATGAATACAATCTCAGAAAAGATCTATTTGCTGTCTGATACTGATTCTGTGGTAATCCACAAGGTTTCTCTTTTGCCCTGGCAGCAATGAAAATTAGGGCAAGATTAATCATGGATATTGCAGTGGATTACTCTGGGGATGATTCTTACTAATTTTAGAGCTGTTATTTATATTTAATGTATATATATATTTAATGTATCTTAATATATTTAATGTATCTTAATTGTATTAGATGCCTCTTTTAACTACAACATGCAAGACTAATATTCTCTTTATTTTATGCTGCACTTTATGCTGCTGTGTTTTGTTGTTGTATTTTGAAACTGTAATTATTGATTTTATTACTATGTATGTGAATGGCCTATGGCCCAAGCATTAATAAATTGATTGACTTACACAGAATGATTATAATAATCAGTGCAAAGAAATACAATAGAGCTGTTAATAACAGGGTGTCTCAGAAGTCTCTTATTCAGGGTCACTTTAAATCCAAGCCAACATGAGGGCATATAACTAACACAACAAAATAGCAAACAATTTGCTGCCCTTTCATGACTGCCTAAAAATGAAGCAATGTTCTTTGTTAATGAATTTGAAGGGGGAAAGTTTTTTAAAAGAGGGAAAAGAAAGCAAGCTGCTATCTAAAGTAACTGGTTGCTAGGCTGTTTAAAAGCACAAAACACTCTTTTTTTATTTGGCTGAATACATAAACTCTGAAACATCATGATCTCAGAAGAGATTACTGCTGTTATAACAAACCTGGGAGGGTATGTGTTATTGGTCATTATCTTAATGACTAGAATTGCTTTATGCCTTACCAAAATCATGCTCAAAAGGAAGAATCACCTCAGTATCAAGGTTTGATTTGAGTTGGATCTCTTTTATTCGGTTTGTTTAAAAATCTTAAGACACCAATAGGGAATATACTTGCCACACACTCCTTTTTTTTTTTAAAAAAAAATACTATGTCTTCATTATTTTTGTCTTTCCTTTCTGGAAATCTGAATCCTGTTTCCAGGGATTCAGAGCTGAGGCTGCCTGATTTCATCCTGTTTTCTCCTCACGGTATCTGTCTCAGAGCACACAAGCTATAAGCCACCCACTCTCTCTTGTTAGAGGAAAGAAAAGTTTGGCTAATTTTGAGCTACAGCTCTTATCTCCCAGAAAATAATAATTACAAAATGCAGATATGACGCATGTGGACAAATGACTCTTTTTCCCTGGTTTGGAGATGGGAAATTGGCAGTTGCTAATTTTGATTTCTACTTTCTTTTAAATTATATAAATGCTTTCTTGAAAAAAAGGTGGGTGGCTGCCAATAGCTAACCAACAGCAAGAGCCATTCGACTGTTAACAATATAAACCAGGGGTGGGCAACTGCATAAGAGCGAATGTTTAATTTCCCTGGAGGCCACCCCGCCCCACACAGGCTTTTCTACAAAAAGGCACAATGCCTCAATTTTCCTCTGAGGTCCCTCTCAAAATGATGACAGGAAGTGATGTCATAAGACTTCCTTTTGTCATTTTGAGAGGGACTGCAGAGGAAAACAGAAGTATTTGGGGAATAGTATGGTGTTCTGGGGTGCTTGTGGAGGTGAGATGGAGGCATTTTCATGTTTTGAGGGGGCTTTCTGCATGACTTAGAGGCAGCAGCCGAGCTTGGAGTGTGTGGAGGGGAGGTGCGAAGGGGGGGCAGGGCTGCGGCGTGGGATGTGTGGCCACAGTGTGTGGGGGCGTGGCTGCGGTGTGTGGGGGCATGGCTGCAGTGCACAGGGGCGTGGCTACAAGCTGGAATGCCCCAAAAACATTGTCGCTGGGGGAGAACTGCCCCCATCGCCCTCCTATCCCTGTGTGATTGCTTAGAGGTGGAAAATGTCTGAAAAAAAGATTTGGAGGGGGCTTGCAGGGACTGGTGGAGAGTTTCTGGGGCCATAAATAGTGGGGTCAAGAGTCTGGTTTCTTTAGGCAATCTCCTTCATCTCTATGAGCATCTGTACGCCCATCCATGACAGGAGAATATAATAACAGTCTACTTTAATGGATTATAAGCTGGAGCAGGTCCAGAGAAGGGCAACCAAAATGGTGAGGGGCCTGGAAGCCATGCCCTATGAGGACAGACTTAGAAAGCTGGGTATGTTTAGTCTGCAGAAGAGAAGGTTGAGAGGGGACATGATAGCCATGTTTAAATATTTGAAGGGATGTCATGTCGAGGAGGGAGTGGGCTTGTTTTCTCCTGCTCTTGAGACCAGGACAAGGAGCAATGGATGCAAGCTGCAGGAGGGGAGATTCCGCTTGAACCTCAGGAGGAATTTCCTGATGGTCAGGGCTGTCCGGCAGTGGAATGTGCTGCCACGGAGTGTGGTGGAGTCTCCTTCATTGGAGGTTTTTAAGCAGAGGCTGGATGGCCACTTGTTGGGAGTGCTTTGAGGGTTTTCCTGCATGGCAGGGGGTTGGACTGGATGGTCCTTGTGGTCTCTTCCAACTCTACATTTCTATGATTCTATGATTATCATAGAGGAGGGGTTAGAATTGTGTGTCCTTCCAGATGTTGGACTGCAGCTCCTAGCATTCCTCATCATAGGTCAAACTGGCAAGGACTGTTGCAAGATGCTGTCCAAGAATACCTGGATGGGTGCATGACTCCTCCCCCTCCTGTAAAGATATTAAAATAATCTCCCTGAAACTCTTTAGTGCACTTTGTTTGCAAAAATACTATATAAATACGAAAGAAATATATAATAGCTTAGTAAAAACACAACTGTAAAACGATCTAAAACAGTGGTGATAACACAATAAACTGTTGAACTCATAATGAAAGCAGCAACAGTGAAAAAATATTCAGTGTGAAAAATGCACTTGATACACATTTTCTCAAAAACAGTGGAGTAGCCATGATACATTATCTTATAAAACCAGGAAGTAGTATCATTAGGGTGTGTGTGGAGGGGGCAGACAGCACTGAGTGACACCATCAGAGGTGGGGGAGAGCCCATATAGTTTCATGTAGGACAATGAGCCAGGTGGGTAAAGCAGGACTCCCTGAGGGAGGGTTCTCCAGAATTCCAGCTCCTAGATGGAAAAGCCTCCATGGGAGTGACGTCATGAGTTGTTGCACTGGGTGACACCAACCCTACCAAAACCATTGCAGGCAGGATTCATTTCCGCTGAATTGACCTAGCTGCCTAGTCCTCTTAAGAGTTTTCTGCTGCATTAGACCAAAGATCACTCTAACTGAACCTCCTGTTCATCCCAGAGGCTGGCCAAACACCTTTGGGAAGTCCACAAGGAGAAGATGGGAGCAACAGTACACAACTGGCAATATTGCCACTGAACCTGAAAATTCCCTGCTTTCATTCCTCAAATAGCCATCCTTAAATTTTGTCCTCAGTGAATTTATCTAAGCATCAGCAGAGGGGCAGGCACCATTTCACACACACATGTACCCACAAACACCTGTACTCCAGAGTGTACTGGAAATGATTTTGTGCTAACTTTGGCTGTCATTTTGAATAATTTTTAGTCTCTTTTGTGTTTGGAGGGGGGTTTGGGTTCCTGGGAGAGAATTAAACCATAACATTTATGGCTGCTTTGGAGTAAATTTGGCTAGTTTTCAGGCAAATAAAAATAAAAATAAAACTTCATCTGAAAATCAGTGCAATTAAAAAACAAACAAACAGAGCACTCAGAGGCCCTAACAGGCTTCAGGGACTGCAGCTAGGGGATCCCATTGTCCTCATCTGTTTTAAAATTCCTCCAAAGTACAGGCATTTTGTATCTTCATGACAGCAAATTCCATTAACAGATCAAGTGTGAAGTAGGTTTTTCCTTTTACCTGTCCTGATTCTTCTCCCAGTTTCGCTGGAGGAAATGATAGAACACTGAAGGGTAGACATACAACAATTGCTTTTGAATTTGCATTAAACCAGGGGTGAAAACAGGGCTAGAAGCCACTGGATTTTAGTAGTCTTCATTCCAAGCCATCCTCAATGAGATTCTTGTCAGAGAGAAAACAGATAGGGCAAATGCTGCTGAAGGTTGTGGTATTTATAGCTGTAGTTCTTGAGTTTTTTAAAACAGCCAAACAATGTTTTTGTTATCCCATACTATTTGACCTCAAATCCTGCCACTACCTACAGTTTTTTTAGATTCTCACTCCCATATATTTAATTTTTAAAAAATTCTGACAGCTATTGGATCAGAAAAGGCCATAAGGACACATATACACCTTTTGCCAGGTTCATGCCAGGTTTTTGGGTCATTGCTCCAATGATATGTTTCTTGATGTAAGCTGTGGAGTTTGCATGCTGAATGGTTTCAAGGTGGACAGTGAGGCCATTTCCACTCTGCACTGTCATAGTGCTGTTATTCCACTTCCAAGCTCCTGTGGAATTCTGGGGTTCAGTAGTTTACTAAGCCCCAAGAGCTCTCTGGTTGATAGTTTTAAATACCCCTCCCTAAACTACAAACCCTAGGATTCCATAGGATGTTGAAAGTGGAATAATAGCACTATAACAGTGTAGTAAGGAACTGGCATGAATCATGTCAATAAGGTCCATCCACACTTCTTGGGTACCTGTAGCTAATTTACCTAAAATGTGTTAACCAAAAGCCGTACAGAATTGAGGACAGATACTTTTCTTTTAATGGCTACCAATTTTGTCCTTGGTTAGTCTGTTAAACAGCTGGAATTCTTTCCCTTCCTCTTCCAAATAATTGCCAAATTTAATTTTAATCCTTTTGTTACTCAAAGATCCTTAGCAAAGCCTAAACACCTAAGATAAGCATTCTCAAACTGTGCATCCTTAACTGAACTGCAGATAAGTCTCTCTTTCTCCACATTTCTTTTGTCACCCTAAACCATTCTGTATCTCATACCTATGAAAATCTGTTTCTCTGCCTCCTCATCTCTTCCCCTTTTACAGCAAATCTTCAATTGACTTGCATCCCAAAATTCGCTTTAAACCTCTTTACTTATATTGTCCCAGAAATGCACACATTGATGAGGTCACTGCCCTGCAATCCTCTAAATGAGGCCCTTTCCGCACGAGGCTAGTGAATCACTTCGGGCCATTTCTTACCGGTTCTTCTGGACTCAAAACAGGGCGGACTTTCCCTTACGTTCTTCCTCAGGGCTACTCTGTATGTTCCACGCTGATTCGGAGCAGTGGGAGTTCATAGATCCACACTTATCTCCACGGCTTCCTGTTTTTGTTCGGCAGGGCCAATCGCTGCAGCTGGCCACGCCCACAGCCCGCCCTCCGCTGATCCCCAGTTTGCATTGGTGCGAATGTGCGCATCTGCACAACTGCGCGGGTACGAACTGGCATGATCTGGAAAATTGAAAAACCCGTTTCTTCCGTTCTTCAAATATCATGCTGGACGACCACTTGGGGGAGCATTTAATTGGACTTAGGTGCAGAATGAAGGTAAATAGTTTGAACCTAGTCCGCTCCAAGGTGCAGACAACCTCTGTGACAAGATGCATTGGCCCGTCTTAATTTCCTCGTGCGGAAAGGGCCTGAATTTTATTTGTGTTCTTCTCTCCCGTTTTAGGTTACATGTTTAACTACTACAGTAAGTGTATGGCCCGTGTTGCCTTATCGAAGACCCTCGCGCTTAAACTTGTTAGACATTATTTGTGTCTGTGGCAATTACAGTATTTGTATAAATACTGTATAATAAATACTATATAAATGCCAGCTTTCATTTCATTAATTTTATGTTTGGATTCTGATAAATGACTTTTATCATTTCTATTAAAATCCTTGCCTCTGATGCTTTAGAAGAATGCAAGTTCAGAGTAGTACTCAAAATCTAAATTCCTTGCATGTGTTTGGGTCGAATATATTAATGTACACATGTCTCTCCGTCAGAGCAGCTGGGAACATCGACTTCTAGTATGACAAAAAAGTGTCTTCTTTCTATTCAACACCATCATGTTCTTGACCAACATTAATTGTTCTTATAGCATGATCAAATTGTACAACAAAAATCCAATGGGAAAGGCACTTTGAGTCATAAGCCCAAATTAAAGTAGCCCAAAGTAGACTGGGCTGTTGTGGCTGGCCAAGGTAACAAAAGGCTCTTCTATAAGGGACACACGTGTCTGGAAGCAGTAGCATTTGTTGCTCTACATCTTTTCTTTTCTTTTCTTTTTTTAAAATATGTTTCTCCAACCATACAACATTTTAAGCTTTTTCCTGTCCTTTTCCATTGTATCTGAAAATTTTTGTTCCTATTCAAAGGGCAATTTTTTTGTTAAAATGGATAATTTGGTCATTACAGGAATTGTGACAATTGAAGTAGGTGTGTCCAATCCTTCACCCCTCTTTACTTTCAAGGTATTTCCATCTTCTTCCTCATTTTCTTCTCCTTCCTACCTCCTGTTATTTTAAAAATTCTTTCTAGAGCCCTAGTGAAAAATTAATAAGGTTGGAAAAATCAATACCTGCACTCTTCAGTCAGTTTTGACATGTTGGTAAAGGCACATGGAGAGAAAAAGACATTGTATGGAAATTCATCTTTCCAAGCACAGAAACGTCCTGCCTTTGTGCTAACATGCTAGAGTTGTCTTTAAAAAAAACAAACTTCCAGATTTATTGTGCCAAAAGGATAAATTGTACACACAAAGAGTAATTTCTGTGTGAACAGAGGCATTAGATTGGTGGAGGCTTTCTACAGAGTGACTGTGAGTGCCTTGCTGAGAAAAAAAGAACACAGTAATATCAACATTACAGTTTGCCATTTTAGCATAATAATTCTAGAGGGGAAAAAAGAGGAATGGGGGAGGACAGAAGGATTCTACTTGAAGGAGACGGCCATCTGATGATGCATCTGGGGGTCTGAGGGGTTTGGACACACCCTCACCTACTATTAGAGCCCACAGCACAAGTATGGTACCCACAAATGTTCTGTTAATTTTTTTTTTTTAAATCAGGATAATGTTTGAATGGAGAAATATTAAGAACTGTCAAGAAGCATTGTTAAATGGTACATTATAAACCAGTTTGAACAACTGGTCTGGACAAGTTCCTAGTTAGTGAGTCCACTGGGGATTTGAACAGTTGCCAATGAAGGTGCTCCAAATGCTGAAAGCCCATTATATCATGGCACTATGGTGGAGGAGATGAGCCCTTGGTAGCCCACTGTTTGGAAGACATTTTGCAGATAATGGTCGTCAGCTTCTGAATGGGACGCAATATTGGCAGAATCTTTGTACTTTGTACTCTGTCTACTGCTTTCTTCCCTTATGAAGGGTATGTTGCAAGAGCTGTGCAGCCCAAGAATAATGATGATGATATTATTTATTTGTTTATATAGTGCCATCATTGTACATGATGCTTTACAAGAAAAAATACAAGAAAAAACAGTTCCCTGCACTCAGGTTTGCATTCTAAAGACAGGACATACCAGGAAAAGGCTGACAGTGTGAGCGCAGATTAAGTCAAGCCGATAGTGCCTCTTCTTCTCTCCCTCTACAGGCAGGGAAGGGGCCGTTGGGAAGGAGGCACAGCCTTTCATCTGCTTATTGGACAGGACCCCTACAAGGGCCAACCATTTGTGTGCTAGAACCTTGTCTTTCTTGGTTAAATGGGTATGGAGAATGGTACCATGAGGTCTCATGTAAGCATTGATGAGACTTTTGCTAGTGTTGCAAAGAAAATTGTTGTAAGAAAAATGTGTTTCTGAAATCTCAGTCTAGCCATGTTGAATCATTTCTAGTCAACTGGTAATATCTTGTTCGGGGCTGCATTGTTTTAATGTGTGGTAGTCTCCCAGCTCCAGATGTTGCTGAATGATGCTATCTACACTGATTTCAGTTGAGATTATCATCATCACCACTGCCACCATCACCACCATTTATTTATATAGCGCTATCACTGTACATGGCACTTTACCAAGAACAAACAAACAGTTCCCTGTTCTCAGATATGCAATTTAAATAAGAAATGAAACAAAAGGAAAAGAGGATGGCAGTGTGGAAGGGGATTCAGCCAGGAGGTACTGCCTCTTCTTCTCCCTCTCTGAGGCCAGAGCAGTGGCGGTTGGGGTGGAGGGAGGGCCTTTCCTCTGCTTCTGGGGCTAGGCATGGCGGAGCTGTGCCCGCCTCTTTTTCTCTCCTTTCTCTTGGGAATCTGATCTGGCCCTAGCCCCAGCCTGGCTGAGACAGGCCACCCCACTGGATAATCTATAGCAGGACTTGGGGTGGGGAGGGTACATCCAGTTTGATTTTTTCTGCTGGACTTCACAGTGGCCTTCAGTACTATCAGGTTGTGGTATTATTCATAACCACCTGGCTAGGGGCTTTACTTGAGGACAGTTCTTTCTCTTTTTGCTTTTTAAATTTTCTGTGCCAATTTGAGGTAATTAAAAACCTTATTTTAAAGTTATTGCTCATCAAAATTGTAAGTCTCCTTTCTCATGAAACATCGCAAGAAGAATAAGAAAATATCACATGTATTAATCTCACGGTGAAACACCAACAAGAGAACAGTACAAAAGAGGGCAATTAGAATAGCAACAAATGGGCAGTTTCAGCTCACCTGATGAACTGAAGTGTTTTAATGTGAGTGAAACCAGAAAGCAACCAATGTTAAACCTTAGATTGCAGCAGGGAGTTACTGTCATTTCTGCTCTCTGTAATGCAATTGTGAGGAATGGACCTTCAGGCTCTCAAGGGCCAAGCAAGGTCTTTTTAAAAATTGCTCTCAGAACAGACTTATATTCATCTTCTCTTCTGCATTAAACCATTCTTACTCTGAAATCCTACGGTACTAGTCTACCTCACACATGGTGTGCTATGAGTCCAAAAAGTGATTTTAGAACTTGATTATTTGATTATGGCAGGAACTTGCAGTTTAAACCAATTGCATATCTCTCTCCAGAGGCCCAAAGACTATTCATAAAATGAACATGCCTTAAGAGTGTATGATTGGGACTTACAGGGATCAGGTTAAAACTGTCCTACAAGGTTACTATCCCTGTGCTGCAGATGGAGATGGTGGGAAGGGTGCTAAGAGGTTAACAATTTTTCTACCCAGAGCAAAGCTTTCCAAACTTTTCATGTTGGTGATACACTTTTTAGACATGCGTCATTTTGCGACACAGTAATTCAGTAAGTAATTCAGTAAGTGGAGGCACCCCTCCACCTGAGCCTAGCCCACTGCTGCTGCTGCCCTCACCAGTCTTCCTTGGCCCAGGGCAGTGGTAGGAAAGGCAGCCCCTCCACACGGAACTAGCCCACTCCTGCCTTCGCCAGGGTCTTCCTCGATCCGGGATGGCTGTGGCAGTGGTGGGAGAGGCAGCCCTTCCACCTGAGCCTGGCCTGCTGCCACCACCACTGCCCTTGCTGGGGTCTTCCTTGACTCGAGATGGCGGCAGCAGCAGAGGCAGCCCCTTCACCCAGGCCTGGCCTGCCACAGCAGCAGAAGAGACAGCCCCTCCACCCATTATGTTCATGTGACACACCTACATACTGCAGCTGACACACTAATGTGTCACGACACACAGTTTAGAAAGCTCTGACCTGGAGAGTTCATGACAAAAGACAGATTTGAACTAACCCTCTGAGGCAAACTCAGGTGGTGAATCCTCAAGATTCAGACAGAATTGGAGCCAAAATGGGGCTACTTAGAAGCCAGAGGGAGTTAGCCTGCATGGCAAAACCCTGAAGTACAACCAGAATTTTTTTCAGACCTATGAGGTGGTACTCCTCTTCCCAAAGCCCAGTTGGGACTGAGCATGCTTAGTGGGAGAATGGTGGATGGCAGTCGGAAAGGAAAATGAAAAGGTGGGGAAGGGAAGAGTGGATGAACTGTGGCTTCATAAGGCCTTGTGAGGAGAAAGGATAAGCCACAACATCCTACATATCTCTGCAGCTTGTACCTCATTTTAGGCCTCTTCACTCATGCAATGTAAGCATCTCCCCTCCCTTATACATATTCACTCAGTGCCTGACCATGGCCCCCAATGGTTCCTCATAAGTAAATCTGGATATATTGAGGTGGGCTTTCTACATGCAGTTGGGAATGTAGACTTTTGGTCCTTCGACACACACAATGACAACGCTATGGTCCCACTTTTTAATGTCTTGGTAACACCCTGTGGAATCCTGGGATTGTTCATTGAGGGAGGGGGCTTTGGAATCCTCAGCCCAAATGCTCCTCTGGGGCCTCTGACCAAACTTCCCAATCCCAGGATTCCACAGGATTCAACCCTGGCAGTTACAGGGGAATCATAGTTCTATAGTTTGCACTCCCTTAACTCAACAGGAGGGAGAGGAGAGGAGGGGACAGAGTCTTACTCTTCCCGGGAGGCTCAGACAAAATAAACTGCTGCAGTCTCTCCTAGATTGTGTGTTCCTCCTCACAAATAATATTTACCATTTTGGCCATATTTTGATGCTGCTTGCCCAAACTAGTCCTGACTTTCTTCTGTGAAATGTTGGACAGTATGATGCAAAAACCTCCCTGTACCTTCATCCGTCTGGAGGAGCTCATAATTGTGTGATGTGAAGTTCCAGCAGACACAGCTGTCTCTATCTCTGTGCACATATGTGTGTGTATGCCTGTCCACACAGGGCAATTTCCAGGAATTCAAATGAATATGTACAGCTTGGAACTGGACTGTGGTGATCCTCATCATGTCTGTTTGGTCAAAGTTTTTCTTAACCACTTATGCTGTACGGTACCGCTTGACACTATTACTAACATGAGTGGTTAGGAAAAAGTATACATTCAACAATCATACCAGGAAAATATAGTGCTAAATATCCAATGTTACGCTGAAGTATGAGGTAAAGCTGGAACTAGGGAAGCCGTTAGGATTAGAGTAGCTGTAGAGTGTTAGGGTGTGGAAGATAAATACCTTACAAAATGGTCTGCTGCTCTTAAAAGTTGGCAGTGCTTTCCCTGGTGTAACGCAGTTTTACTCTTTCAATGTTGCTGCCATTCTATTGATCGGTTGCACCAGTACAAAAATTGGCCCAGAAATCTGAACTGACTTCTTGGCCTATAATTGCATTCTTTGCATACTGCTAAAAGGTTTCTGTCAGGAAATCTTACCCTTGGGCCTCTTAAAATGCTGCTGAAAGTATTTTGATTTTAGAATGGTCCAGATTACAGCACTTACAAAACAGTATCAAAAGCAGGTAAGCCATGGGCAGTGCCACATAATACATGAAGGAGACCTTCAAATTGCTTGAGAGTATATCTGTGTGTGAGTGTGTGTGTGTGTGTGTGTGAGAGAGAGAGAGAGAGAGGGAGAGGGAGAGGGAGAGGGAGAGGGAGAGGGAGAGAAGAGAAGAGAAGAGAAGAGAAGAGAAGAGAAGAGAAGAGAAGAGAAGAGAAGAGAAGAGAAGAGAAGAGAAATCATGAGCATTTGTGCCGATGCAGATTTTACACTCATAGTGAAGTTGGTTTTTAAGGCAATCTGAGAGTTGTACCCTTTCCCATGGGATGCACAGGTCTTTTGCTTCAGACCTCTATGACTGAAACTGAGAACCAGCCACAGCTGGTAAAAAGCACTCTGTGGCCATTTCCTCACTAGACTGTTATAGCACTATTATTCCACTTTCAACAGCCTGTGGAATCCTGGGGTTTGCAGTTTAGGGAGGGGCCTTGAATATGTTGAATTCCATAGGATGTTGGAAGTAGAATAACAGCGCTATAACAGTCTAGTGCGGAAATTGCCTGTGACACTTGGTCTTTCAGCAAGTGGATCTATGAGTAACCCTTGGCAGCAACCATGCTATCTTGGGGGGAGTGCAAGGCCCCTTTTCTTATCTCTCCAAATCTGAGAATGATTTATACAACAGCACTCCCATCTGGTCAGCATTCAGCTTTCATTCCTTGGTATTATCAGTGTGTAGAGGGAACTGAAGATGCATGCCAAGTTACCTGTCTCATGGAACTTTGTAGGCTTTTTTACATCACCAGTATGAAAAGGCTGGGAGTGGCCAGAGGGCCTTTCTGCACTACACTGTTACAGTGCTATTATTCCACTTTCAACATCCTGTGGAATTCTGGGGTTTGTAGTTTACTGAGGCCAAAGAGCTCTCTGGATGAGAATTCTAAGTGCCACTGTCTGAACTGCAAACCCCAAGATTCCATAGGATGTTGAAAGTGGAATAATAGCTCTATAGCAGTCTAGTGCAGAAATGGCCTATGAGTGAGGAGTTCCAACTGATGATGTATTTATATTACCCAAAAGAAGCAAAAATGGGCTATGGGTGGTGAATTAAGATTAATTTTGCAGATGGATTCACCGATCTCCGTTCTCTCTCCTTCTTTTCCTAACTCACTTTAGTCATACGGTTTGGTTTTGTTTTTAAATCTTCAGCTAAATGTTACTCCAAACAACATCCCACCCAGATGGGCTTTAGGTGCTTTTGGAGCAGCAGCAGTTTTGATGGCTGGAGTCATTCAAGATTGTAGCTCCCAGGCCGGGTGGAAACGAGCCAGATGGAAAAACAAGGAGCAGAGCCCTTTTTGCACTGTGAAGTTGTAGCAGTATGATTCAACTTTAGCAGCCATGGCATCAACTTTTGGAGTCCTCCTGGATTGTTAGTTTGGTCAGAGGCAGCAGAGGAGAATTTTCTGGCTGAGGGTTCCAAAGGCCCCTCCCTCAAATGCCAGTTCCAGGATTCCATGGGATGTTGCCATGGCAGTTAAAGGGGAATCAGAGTGCTATAACTGTGTGGTCTGAAAGGGCCCCAGTAAGTCTTACAGGATTCACAGTAGATGGTCTCTTGGAGTTCTCCCCAAGGCTGCACTCTGCTTTCTACTAATTCCAGGGAAGATAACAACAATCTTGCACTTGAAGCCTGTAGGGGTTGTGGGCATAAGAGATTGCTTTGTTTCATTTTCTCTGCCGTTTGTTCTCTCACCCCTCAGACTACTGGGTATCACATTTCAAAAGCCAGAGGAAGATCTCTGGCAGCTAAACTGTCATAACTACATCTCTGTGATGTGACCTACTTTAAATGGTAACAAATTGTAGTGACTGTTGTTATTAATAGATTAATAGATAATGCTTGATAGATTTATAACAAGCATGAAAGAGGTAGAACTGTTGAATCTAAACCTCACAAGAGCTACTCTATTTCCACTATTCAGATTTTATTCTCTATCACTTCATTTTCCCTGTTCACCAGACTTAGGGGACATACCCTGACATCCTACACATGCCAGCAGATCAAAGATGACCACATCCTTTCCAAGAACAGTGCAATTTTAGTTAACAGTACATGCAGGACTTTTAGAAATTCCAGCCCCAAGGTCATGCAGCTGACAAAATAGGCTATGAATTAGCATACTATTTAGGATGTTAATTTCAAAAGTTTCCATGAATATTGGATTTGTTAGAGGAAGGAATGGGGAGTTGACACTAGCTAAGTTATAATTAGAAAATTTATTCTTCTGTTCGGACTACTATTTATCGACACAAAGCAGTGCCGTCTTACACCAGAACGGACAGTAACTGACACTCCACAAGTTGACCAGTTGGCACTATTCTTACAAATTGCGTGTAAGGTATTAATGATATTCCCAAGCACGCTTTGGCCATTTCCGCCTTACACTGTTATAGTGCTATTATTCCACTTTCAACCTCCTGTGGAATTCTGGGATTTGTAGTTTGCTGAGGTCCAAGAGCTCTCTGGCTGACAATTCTAAAAGCCCTTCCCTAAAGTGCAAACCCCAGGATTCCATAGGAGGTTGAAAGTGGAATAATACCATTATAACAGTGTTGGGCAGAAATGCCCATAGCTACATGATACATGTATATCTTCTTATGTAGGATCTTGGCCACAGTTTTCTTGTGATTTAAAAGTAAAACAGAAATTGTAAAACTTCTCAGCATATTACAAGCAACTGGCCTGTGACACAAAACTCATCAAAACAGTAAACTCACACATTGTCTATAACTTACAAATAACGAGTAACCTAGTTCCATTTTTGCTGATCATAATAACAATAGTAATAGTAATAATAATTTTAAAAAATTTGTTAGCCACCCCTCCCTGAGGCTCAAGTCAGGGTACAACATGAATTAAAATACAATTAAAAATACATCATAAGTTAAAATACACTAAAAACAGATAAGGTCATTTAAAATACAATGTCATATTATGTTACAGTCATAATATAACTTAGCTATGCCTTAGTTGTTGAAAGAAGAACTTAATTGAGATCAAATTATTTGTAACTGCTAACTAGTTATTTCCAAACTCTTGGGCTGGGGAGGGAAGGCTCTTACTAAAAAGAAAGGAAAATCTATTGTCTAAATTGTCTAAATCTATTTGGTAAATTTATCCTATGTTTAAATGTTGAAATAATAATGATATAATATCTAGAATAAATAGTAAGCTCTTAATTACATGGATAATAGAACCATGATGTAGCTATTTGTAAAAAAAGAGTTCTTCTGTATTGTATAAAATGAAAATATTAATAGTTGAAGCTGGAGGGGCGGGGAGTTACAGAATACATGTAAGAAGAATGTGCAACTAGATGTAGATGTGTTTCTTTTGATGTAAATTCACTACTTTCCTTTTTTAGATTTGTTAATAAAAAAAGGAAAAGGGGGCGGAAAGAAGCTGAATTGCCATACTAATTCAGAACAATGACCTTGCTGCCCTGCTCTTAACAACATCTCTGCCTGAGACAAGGATCCTTCCTAGGCCATTTCCGCATTAGACTGTTATAATGCTATTATTCTGCTTTCAACATCCTATGGAAAATTGGGGTTTGCAGTTTAGAGAGGGGCCTTGAGGCAGTCTAGTGTGGAGATGGCCCTAGCGCCAACAACTGAGACTGTTAGTAGAGAGTTATCAGGCACAGCAAAAACTTGGGAATCCAGACAGGTATGTGGCTTTCCACATTGGTTTAAAGTATATTTTCTCCTCATACCATTTCATTCTGTATTTCTTCTCCAGGCTACTGTGGGGCCATCTTCATGGAATATTCCTCTTATTTCCACAGTGTTGTGCTATCAACAATAGAATCAGTTCCTTTTCAGATTTTTTTTTTTAAGTGCGGGGTAGATATATTCCAATTCACTTGATCCTACCCTTCTGCCAGTCCCTTCATATTGTTCAGAAGTTGACAATCCTGAACTGTTGGTGGAAGGGAGCACATATAGATACACAAGGAAAACTAGATGGGAAGCTTCCATGAATGTCCTTAATTTCACTTATTTTAAAAAGCAGACACTGGACTCTGCACTGGTTGGTGGCTACTCTGGATCATGACAAAAAGTAAGGGAAGCCAAACTGGAAAACTGGCTTCTGTATTTTGAATATGTGATGGAAGGAAACAATTGTAATGAAGTTTACTGTGTTCTGTTTACTTTTGGAATGTTGGTTTTGGCCCATTTCCTTTCCCTTTTCAGAAATTTGTGACAAAGGGCAATCATTTTACAGAGTTCCCATTTTGTTTCCATGTTTTAACATGTTCATTAAAAAAGAAAGTTGCAGGGTAGCAAAAAGCAGTGTAAAACTCTGCTTGTCTTTTCTACTGGAAAAAAAATGAAGCATTCTAATTATTATGACTGTGTCAATGACTGATTATATCAGTCTGAGTCCGTATTATTTTGGTGGAAAAAGATTTTGAGCAGATGTTTAACTTTCACATTGACATGAATCTCACTTCAGGTGCAGTGCTACACCTGCCTACTCAGAAGTAAGTCCTACTGAGTTAAACAAGGCATATACCTAAATTGGATCACATACATAATCTTTTACCAAGAAAATGACTCAAAGTGAGAGGTGTTTGTCTCTTGATTCTCATAATTAGGACTGTCCAATATTTGCACTTTTTGTTTTCAAGCCAATAGGAGTGCTTTGAAGTGGCTAAATCTGTCCCCGTAAAACTCTCAGAAGAAATGAATATCAGTTGTAGTTTACTGGGCTGCTGTTTTGTTACCATTTCCTTCCCATATTACTAGGGCCAAAGGTACAAGGTGCTAAAAATGCAGTTTAGTCCTTTTATTAACCCCCTCATCCTGTAAGAAGCTCACTTCCTCCTAGACAAGCCTCGTATCTTTTCACTGGCTAGGAGTTATTACTCAGGATAAACCCAACAAAGTTGTAATATGAGCTTTTAAAATTTACCTGGGTTTTGCTTTACGTTCTTTGTGTCTACATGTTTCAGCCCCCAGGTTTGAATTATGATCAACAGTGAAGTCTTATTTTCATTTACTTATATATTTAATCTAATTTAATTTAGTATATTCAATTTATATTCCGCCTTTCACTCAATACGGGACCCAAGGTGGCTGATAATATGAGTTGAAACAAACTATGGTTAAAACAACATAAAGTACTATAGTAATCCCTCCACATTTGCTAGGGTTAGGGGCACAGGACCCCCATGAAAGTGGAAAAATTGTGAATAACTCTAAGCCCTCTCAAACCATACTTAACACACACAAAAAAGTATGATCACCATATTCAACCCACCATGGATTCCTTTGAGGTATTAGGGTTCCTTCACAAGGCAGAAGTGGGGGGCTGGTGGGGCTTACTGCCACCTCCACTCCTGCCCCACACCATTTTTAATTGGGATCAACAAGCCTCGTTCGCAGTTTCTCAGTCTCATGAAGCTTGCAGTCCCTTGGCATAAGGAGGCAGCCAAGGTAAGAGCAATAATCTGTGAATAATCAAATCCACAAAAGTGAAACCCGTAAATGTGGAGGGCTGACTGTAATAATACTTTATACAAGATCCTAAACTGTCATAATAACTGCAATGATGGAGCCTTGTTATTGTAGCTCCAACTGACAATGCCCTCTCCAAACATACTTTCACAGACTGGTAGTCCCCTGACTGAAGCATTTCCGAGGTGCTGGTGATTGAGGTGTTTAGAAATGATGTCTACAATGTTCTCCTTGTTAGGGAGTGGCTTGAGGTCAGGCAGTTGGGGAGTGCTCCTTGGAGTCCTTCCACAACTGCTTGTCCCAAGGTACCCCATGGGCAGGAGCACACTGCAGATGTGCTGCAGATGTCAGTTGTCAGCACCCTGATCTCAAGCCCTTTGGAAACACTTCAGTCAATGCACTGCCAGGCTGCAAAGGCAGGATTTTGGGTCACACTCAGTCATTCATGACCATAAACATCAATTTCCAGCAATTAGAATATCTTACATCTAGCTTACAATATTGTAATTGCTGAACAGGATACCAGCCAAAAGTTTTTAAAAATTAAACAGATGATCCAATTAAAACATTTAGCACAATTAAAAGCACATGCAAAGCATATTAAAGATAAAAACACAGCATTCCCCATTAAAAAAAATGCTTCTACCACCAATTAAAAGCTGAAGGCCTGTTGAAAGAAAAAGGGCTTCGCACACTGGCAAAAGGAGAGTATGGGGCATCATTTCGTTTCCTTCCATGGCATTTGCCTAGTAACAGTCACACATTTGCTTAGTTCCCTGGCTAATCTCATACTAATGTGGGCAGCAGATGCATGTGGCTTCATTATACTTAGAAAAATGGGAAGTATGGGCTTAGGTTGCTTTTAGTAGTGGGAGCAATAAGAGGAGGGTAGCCTAAAGGAAGAATGAAGTCAAGAATGTCCTGCTGCCAGTTATGGGGATAGTCAGAAAGCAGTGGCGGAGCTTGGAGTGTGTGGAGCGGGGGGCAGGAGGAGGGGTGGGGCTATGGCATGGGGCGGGGCCACTGTGTGTGTGGGCATGGCTGTGGCACACGGGGCTGTGGCCAGGGCACATGAGGGCGTAGCTACAGGCTGGGATGCCCCAAAAACATTGCCACCTGGGGCAAATCACCCCATTGCTCCCCCTGCTGTCCTTACACGACTGGGAGAAAGTCCAATGTGTGGATAAGCAGAAAGCTCAAGGGCAAGGTCCAGCTGCCCTTGAGCATTTGGGAAAGAAGCAGGAGCCATCACTACCCAGATAAGAGCAAACGCTTGTTCTCCTTCTCCAAATGTGCAAGGATAACCTGACAGTATCCCATTGTATCTCTGCAGCTGTTCAGACCTGAGCCCAGACCTGAGCCCAGAAGGCCCAGGCTGCTCTTGTGCACCAGGGCAGAGGTATTGCATAAGGAGGTACTGGCTACCTCCTTGCACAACATTTTTAAAATTGTGATACTAGTGTAACCACCTTGTGATCTTGTGATATAGAATGGAATATAATTTTTTTAAATAAATAAATAATAATAAATAATCAAGGATTATGCCAGCACAACTCACCACCAGGATTCTAGCTATACAGATACAGATAAAACTTAATATAAATTTGATGGTGGGTAGGGGACGCAGGTTAAAATCCACAATTTTAAAATTCAAAACTGCAGCATAAATTTAAATTCTTTCCTCTTTATTATCATTATGCTATTTTTTTGAGAGACAGAGGTTATACACATATTGTTTATCTCAAAGCCCACTGGTTCCCTGTGAGCAATACATGGTCCTCATTTCCTTGTTATCTGTTGCAACATGTCCATTTGCTGTTTTGTACTTTCATGCTTGGAGTTCTATAACTGAGGCCTTTCCTTTTGGAAATGCCCATAAACTTTTAGTCTCTCATTCATTTAGTTTATCCATGAACAAGAACCCTGTGGGAAACATACAATGTAAAATGCAACAGCTCCATGGCTGAGAAGCATTCAGTTTGCACTAACTGCCCAAACACATTTTTGGAACTCTACAGAGTACATCAAAACACAGTATAGTAATGTCTAACATAGTATTCTGTGGGCTAGCTTAGAGAATTCCCCTGCATGGGAACAGCTAAGAGGACAATGACAATGAATTCTATTCTACCTTTGCATACTTAGCGTCATGATAACTGATGACAATTTAAAATAAAACAAGTGCTTAAAGTTATTGATGAAAAATACAAATGCACGTGCGCATGAGCACGTGCACACCCACACCTGCCATAATACCATGGACAAATATTTGTGTGATCTGGGTTGTATACAAAGGCAACCAGAGTCTACTTCCACAATTGTTGCTGCAATCTTACCAGCAGCTGCAATTGTGAACATAGTTGGGGTACATCTCCAGGTTATCCCTGGAGTGTGTTTGCTCCAAGAGGATCTGAGGTGTCCCAGGTACTGGAGAAACGGACTGTGTGACCCACTTCTACGATGAACAAACCTTACCTGGATATGAAGAGCTTTGTCTCTTTGATGCCTTCTGCAATTTTACCTGTCTATTCTGATATAACTGTGAGAGGCTGTCACAACCTCTATGCCAGTAAGATGCCATGAAGCCAGCTGTTTAGCTATGTAATGCAAGAGTATTCTGGTCACAGTATGACACGATTCAGGTTAAAGTGCATCACCTGTTCAGTGTAGAATAAAGTCTGCTCATTTTAGAAGTGTTCAATACTTACTTGACCTATTGACTGATTGACTAACACTCAGAATATAAGAAATAATGTAATTTTATGCACACTACTACTTCTGAGTGGTGCAAAGTTCCAAATCAGTGCTGTATGTGTTCAGTTTCATTTGATGGTATTGAAGAATGACAGTATGGCTTCTCTATGTTCCATCATGTTGGTGCAACTTATCCCCAAATAAGCGTAGATAGGATTGTAGCCTTTGGCTGGTCGTGGAATCTTTGCTTTATTGACTAATATATGACAGAGGAAACAAATAAGCACTCCCATAACAGATAGCATATATTTGGCAGACCAGTGTCTTCAAACTACTTCTCCCAAGCTCATTCTAAGGCTGCACCCAGTTCTGGTTAAGCCCAGCTAGAATCTTTCAGACTGAAACTTTGTGCCTGAATTTCGATTACAGCTGGAAAATTGACATCTCCACTCCTCATCAGAAGGGTTGCCTTTTAAAGCTGGGATCAACGTTTCACTGAAAACACTCAAGAAAGATTCTCTAGCTAGCAAGCCATCTCCTGTCAATTACCTGCTACTGATGAGATATCAACTGAATATCCAAGGCTATTAATTAGATAAATCAGCCAAACAAAACGGGCCTGTTGAGGCATAAGGAATTATGCCAAAGCAGTAAGATTAATTGGCCAGGGAGTTCAGTATGTAATATACCGTGAACAATAAGGCCATGCAGAGGATCATATATTTTCTTTTGTGGTAAACCTTTCCTTTGTCTTTGATCATTGGTGTCCTGGGATTACACCACTAACTCAGAAGTTCAGGTCTGGATGCTGTCTCTGTTGGGTGTGCCTGTTTTAGCCTGTTGTGATTGAGACCAACACTCTTGTTATTTTGGACTGAAAATTGCTCTTGGACGACAACTAGTGGAAAGAGTTACTCTCAAAAAAAATGAGAATAATGGCAAGAAATGAGTTGAAAAGAATGGCCACTCTCTTAACTAGAGCAGTTTGAAAAGATATGGTTGATTGTTCTTCCAAGATTTCTAATGTACCCTATCCTTTTGATACAGACATTTGGAGTCATATTCATTGCTCCCAAACCAAATGGATCCTTCTAGTTTTAACAGTGCTCTAAGAAGATTGAGCATAACAACCAAGGAAGTGTTATGCAACATGATGACCCAGGGAGCATTATGTTGAAGTGTTTGGGTTCAATCTGAATACCTTTCTTTTTTCTCTATTCTCACTTCATGCATAGACATACACCTCTATGTTCTTGATGGATCAGAGACTTGATGGCAGTATTAAACTCCAAATTAAAAGCAAAGCTCAACTGTTCCAGCTGTTTTGAATCAGAAGGCATCCTCATATGGAAGATTTTACTTCGTCTTATCTTTCAAGCATCACAGGGCTGAAGCTTAGCCTGATCTCATCAGGCTACCAGATAATAGTTATAGTAACCTACAGACAGGGTTGATGTCAGTATGGGTAATCTCTTTGCTTCTTTAGAACTGAAGCTTATATATCCCCCTTTCCCCTCTACATTTGACCTGTTTGGGTCACGATACTTAGGCATGATAACTTCCACAGAGCCCACCAGTGGAGGAATCAAGAGCTGAGCAGAGGCATAAAAATTCACGTGAAGGAAAGAATAATCTTAACATAGTACATCATGGGAGGTAAAAATTCCAAGGTCTGCTAAAGATCTGCTATGGGTAGAATCATGAAAGCAGAGAAGAGCCAGTCTGTCCTCAGATATGTGGATAAGGATGATGATGGTGATGGTGGTGGTGGTGGTGGTGATGATGATGATGATGATGGTGATGGTGATGATGAGAATAAGAATACTTTTGTAACCTCATGGAGTTCTCTCTTTTATGGGGTTTTCATACAGTGAAAGCTGATCTGATGGCAAATAACAATAATGGAAAAAACCTTGTTTCACTTGCATGATTTGACCCTTAATAAACAATCCTAAGCTCATCTAAATTATGTAGTAAGCCTGTGTTTCCCATGGCTATTAATCTCTTCCATTCCAAGCTTCCATGTGCTAGCTTTGTGAAGGCGAGACAGAAGAAGAGAAGACAGATGAATTGGGCCTTGAGTCTGTTATGCCTTTTTTAGCTGCTGCATGCTGACTTCCCCTGTAGGGATGTTGAAAGTATCTTCATTTCTCATAATTATGATCCTTTAGGGATCTAATCTGAAACACCCCATATCCCCACACAAATCAATTGCCTGGGATAATATAATAGGTACTTTAAGTCTCCCAGAGTGGTGAAAATGACTTTATTAGCAAAGGATTATTCCAGATTTCCTGTGTCTAAAAACATAATCAGGCTTCTTGGAAGGGCTAGTTATATATTAAATGTCATAAAGAGCCCACACGACCCTTGGAAGTGAAATGGAACTCGCTAGCTAGATCCATACTAAGTAGGGTCAATTCTAATTTTTATTGGTGTTGAAAAACTTGCAGGTCAATATATGTTCTTGCTTCTGATAGGAAAACACCTCATAATGCAACCCTAAAGCAAATTCAGTCTGGATTATCCCACTGATTCTCCTCAGTAAGTATGTTTAGGACTGCAAACTTCAGCCATTCACATATTACAAAGAAGTTGTTGCCATTTGGAGCAAAATCAAGATCTTGACCTCCCATTATTGGCCTAAATAGATGTCTTCTATCATGAGATTTATCTTTCAGTTTTGCTAGGATGTGAGACTGAGGAGCTGGGAGTTGTTGTTTATGTGCTGTGGGAAGTGAAATCACTTGGGGAAATAAATTCTGTGGTTTAAGAAGCATTGTTACATGAAGTAGATGATGACATAAACTCTTGATACTCGTTACTATGAAGAGGGAGACTGTGTTCACATTCTTCTTACCCCTAGCAGAAGGTCAGTTCTTCTCACCCAAAGGAATAAAAGGGACACACACACACACTAGAAAGAAGAGAAAAGTTTCTGTAAGTGGATAGAAGTGAGCTTTAATGACTACAACTTCCAGAGCCCCTGTACCTCCATACTGAGGCTCGGATATGTTTTTCACAGCTTTGGAAAACCTGAGAATATGGACAAAACCAGAAAATAATGAAAAACAACATAATGCTAGAAATATGGGGGGTGGCTTTTTATTTTATATCTAACAAATGACTGACTGCAGTTTTAGATTCCAATAAGACAAGTTGATGACTCAGAAGCAAGACTTGTTAGTGTTCTTGAGCAATGTTTTGCTGTCATCAAGTCATGGGATAAGATTTCTTAGGAAAAAGAAATGAGTAATACAGTGTATCAACTGATTTAGAAAGCTTCCACTTTCTCCCAACTCTCCTTTTCTTTTATCTCCTTTTTTTAACAAAAGATATCTACAGCATGTAGTGTGCTTTATATAATTTTAAAATTACGATTATTATAATAAAAGTTGTGGTAGAGTAATGCAAGAAGCAAAATCATGTAGAAGTAAGAATAGTTTTTACTTTGTGGTGTAGCGAATACATAGTGAATATTCATGGTATAGATTTGTGATTTTTAAATCTTTAAATAACACGAAAAGGGAATGGGGTAGAGTATATTTGGGGGGAAAAATGTTATTATGGCATGCCAACCTGAAACATCTCTGCTGACATATCTGATGGAAATACCAACACATCTTTGCAATGGATATACCACATTATGTTTTGCAATTTAAAATGGGTGCTGCAAGCAATATACTGCATTGAACTGGTTTATCTTAGGGATACACTGATTAACCACTGGTGAAAAGCCCTGCAGGAAATTCCTAAATTGTTGTAAATCACAGACATTGGGACTGATGGCTGAGAATCGTATTTAGTGCATTTACAAAGTTATGGAGATCGTATTTTTTTTATATACATGAGGTTATTTTCCCTTGAACTGAATTTTTAACAATATACAACTTAATTTTCTAATTAAATAATTTCACATGTTCTTCATAACGAACTGATATATCACCACAAAAGTAAGCACTTTGAAATCACACTGATTTTGATGTGAGAGATTTGTAATTCTTCCTCTGAATTCAGTGAGACTTTAAGCCACAGGAGTTGTGGCAAGGAAAGCGTATTACTAATACATGAACAAAGTTTTGCTTTGGTGTTTTGCCTAAAAGTTTGAAATTGATTAAAATAACTTAATAGCTTTCCAGGAAACATTTCCTCGTAATCTCCTCGTACATTTTTATTGTGATGTTGACTTCAGGTAAAATTTTTTGGGAACAGGCTCGGAACGTGATGCTTTAAAAAAGATATCAAGCTAATCTAATAGACCATTTTTGTATGCATTAGCAAAATGGATTCTGTCTAATCAGAAATTTCTTGCTGTTATTGTGAGCAAAAAAGGGAAGAGAAACACAAGAGACACAAAAGTGACAGCTACAGTGTCTTCACTGATAAAGCATCAGTGTCTGATCACCAGAGCAGTATTTCTGCCAATGAAACTACTCATCTTGTCTGGACAGGCTTGAAAACAGTTCATTGTCCTTTGGTTTAACATGGGGTATGTCTGTGTAGTGGTGGGCCCTGGATACTGTTGTGAAGAAAACAAAGAGCTTGGCATTGCCTCTTCAAGTGATTTTCATGCATATGTTCCCTTTTGATCCCAGCACAATCCAGCCGCAATGCTAAATACATTTATGTCTCATTAATTTCAACAGAACAAAGTGAACAATGTGCTTAATTCTCTTCTAGCAAGTTAAAGATGAATAAATTCAAGTAGTATACAAATTTACTGATTGTTTACAGGATTTATATAAATGATGATTTAATAGGTCTACTGTGGCTTGGAGTACCAATTCTACTTAAGTAAAAATATTTTGGCAAGACTGCGCAGTACATCATTAAAGCAAAAATTGGGTTGTATTGGAAGAAATAAGACTTCACATATTATACAATTTCCAGAGAGTAGACCTGATATTCTCTTGCAGAAAAAACAAAACCAAGTGGTCTCTTTCACACTATACAATTATAGCACTACGATCCCACTTTAACTGCTATGGCTGCATCCCACAGAGTCCTAGGAGTGGCATGTTATAGAGGGGAACTGAGGCCATTTCCAATGTTTGCAGTTTTGGGAGGCCGGCCGGCACGTCCCGAAACTGCATGCCGCAGGATTCCATAAGACGTTGAAAATGGAATCATAGTGCTATAACAGCCTAGTGTGGAAATGGCCTGAGAATCTTCAGCCAGAGAATCCTCCTCTAGTACCTCTGACAAGACTATACAAATCCCAAGAGGATTTAGGCCTGGCAGTCAAAGAGAAATCACAGGGCTCTAATTGTGCAGTGTAAAAGGGACCTAAGCATTTACTACAACATAAGCTTTGGTGGACCAGATTGACGCCTAATGAATTGGAGTCTGATCCATGAAAACTTATGCCGTTAATAGATCTGTTCTTTTTTAAGGTATCATAAGATTTTGCTTTTCTTTTCACCAGATAAGAGAAAATAACCTTCCTTCAATTAGATAGTGTAGACGCTATCTAATTGTGTTTAGAAATCACAGTTTCTCAGTTTTAGACCTATGGCGATGCACTTTTGAGTTTGTTAATGTTTGTTTTTTAAAAAAGGATAAAGAATTCTGAAAATTGAGTTGTATAAAGTAACCCAAAGTTTTATGGATGTTTATATGAACTGGCTGGTGAATTCATATTTCAAATATATAATGGCATTAACTAAACTGTCAGATTTATGCAAGGTTTGCTCAAAAATAAGAAAAGCATGACACCCACAGAGGGTTTATCTGTTTGTTTTTTAAAGAGAAAGCTCTCATACGATGTTTGCCAAATTTCCAGTAATTCCTCTGGTTAAATGACATGGAGTCTTTGTAAGAATCCTAATATACAAAAATTTTGTTCAGTGCATATTAAAAGAATCAAAAGTCTCATCAGAGTCTTATCGTAAGTGGACTTTAACCATCTCCAGTTTATGAAAGGCACCCACTGTATGTTACTGACAATGGAAGTCCCACACAATTTTTCACACTGATTTCAAATTTAAATGTGTTTGGTGAAAAATGGGTACATCACCATACTGATGGTTTCTAATTAATCTATCGTATGAATAACACTGCTATGTTACTTTTAGTCTCTTAATTAGTTAACTGGTCCTTATTTTAATGGCATCTAGAATTACCAAAAGAAACATAAATCTGTCAGATTTAAAGGCTTGCAGTGTGTTTCTGTGCATTTTTACTTAGAAGTAAATTCCCCTGCTTTTGGAGGGACTTATTCCCAAGTGAATATGTATAAAATTGAAAAGCTTTGGGCTTAAAGAACAAAGGTAGGCAAATGCTGAATTCTTCCACTTGACCGATAGGATTTAGATCTGTTTGTATGGAATGTGCTCTACCATATTTTTTGGCATCTCCCATTTTCTCTCTCTCTCTTTTTCCATTTTTTTATCTATCTTAAAACATCTTATAACTGAAGGATTGTTGATTCACTTCCATGGCTGTAAAGGACTGTTTGCAAAGCTCAACATTTGGATGCAGTTTTAACTGCTCCGGACTCTAAGGCAGTCCCTGTTTCATTTACTGCATATCCTCGTTGATTAAGGGTACATCCAGACTGATCAAAAACACTTTAAAAGTCTCAAATTTTCTTCCTGTTCTTCCTGTTTTTATTTTGGAAATCCTTACACGTTTTGTTTATCCCAGAATATTTTCTATCAGCTCCCAATATGACCAGAGACGTCCTATACCAGCTCCCCAGGTTAGTTTATTTTAACCCAGTATGAAACTGGAAAGAAGAGAACAAAATTTGGACTTTTCAATCAGTCTGGATGCATCCTAAAAAGACCAGAAAGTCCCTGATATTGTTTCTATTCTCTCTGATTTTATTTTGGAGATCCATACACATTTTGCTTATCCTAGAATATTTTTGGTTGGTTCCCAGTAGAATCAGAGACTTTTTATATCCCGGGTCAATTGATTTTTAACCTAGTATAAAATCAGAAAGAACAAGAACAAAATCTAGGACTTTTCAACCAGTTTGAATATATCCACAATGGTTTCTTTACAGGCAGAAAAGAATATGGGGAAAAGTCTGACCACTGAGTACATTTGCAGTACTCGGGCTTTGGCAGTTTTGAAAAATATGGCTTTCCCCACCAGTTCTTATAGTTCTGTTCTGCAAAGTAATCTGATTGTTCAGTTGAGTAGAAGAAACGTTAGTCTTCATTCATTTACCACATTGTTCTGGGAAGGTGGTGCCTACTGAAAAGTTGACACAGTAGCGTTTTAGTTCATTTTGCTATGAAAGCCAACCTAGATAAGCCCATAAAATTATTTAACTATATTTTTTTCAAGGGATGGACTGTAAGGAAAAATGACTGTGCTTTCTATTTCGAAACGCTGCACGGACCACTCATTTTTCCTACTTGGCATCCGCCAGCATTGGGCACACTATTAGAGTTTACCCAGTGTTCGCTGTTGTAGCTGGGGGAACAAATGCTTCAAAGTTTAATGTTTTCTTTTGGAATTTCTTCCATTAATTGAAAGAACAGATACTTAGTATCCCACCTCTGAAGACTTAAAGGCAAATGCACAACTTCAGCATACAACTGGTGTGCTAAACAGGTACACCTAATCCACATTATGTGAGTAAGGGATTCATAGTATTTGGAGGAGCTGCACAGAATCTGGTGATTTCATTGGCACAGTAATACACTATGATCCCGTCTGCCTATTTTCCCATTGAGCACCTCAGTCCTATAACTAGAACTGTCTGCTAGCAACCAGGCAGTCCCTTTTGAAAGTAGAACAGGCGGAATCCATGTTCCAGCATTACGGAGAAATTCATTAGATGTTAACATCTTATGTTTAGAAAATGAGAACAAGTAGAGAAATAATTACACACCTTGATTTGAATAAGTATTATTTCATCTAAAAAAAAAATATTGCTGTTATGTACCCATTTACCCAACAGGGATGGTTTTGGCATCAGCAACACACCGTTTGCTTCTGTAGCTTTGACCTCCAAATTCTTTTCCCAAGGGAAAGCTGCTTTGGTTTTTAAATACAGCAAAACTTCCAGAGAAAAGTAGTTTCCTATGAGCAATGCAGCAGTTAAGAATCTCTGCCTTTCTGCATGGGAATTCATGGATGCTACTGTTGGTAGATAGTACTCTTTCTTAACACTGTTTGTTCTGATAATTTTAGGAGGTTGAATCTGTTTAGGCCATAAATTATGCCTTCATGGTACTCAGATATTCAATTGTTCCTTACAATAGGTACTAGGAATGCCTACAACCAAAAACAGACTAGCAGCACATGGACTGTGGTGTCATCAGGTTGCAAACCGTAGGTGCCATGATGCACAGCCCACAGTAGATGAGCACACAAAAAAGGACCTGGATGGATCTCCATAGAAATAACACTCACCTGCTTCAAGAAAAATGACTGAACAGAAATGCTCCAGATTGCTACCTATATCTGCAGTAGCGTACTGTTTCAACTTTGTTAGCTTGTGTGTGGCCTTTTCAGATGTGATGTAAAGTCACATAGGTCATTGTGCTAAAATTATGAGTTTCTATTTTCCTAGTCCTTTCCTATTTGAGATTTTTCTTCTGTAGTTCTATCTAACTAGGCGAACATCATTAATTGTTTAATTGTTTGGTAATCTAAATGGGAACAACATTTTAGGGGAGCAAAATTAAAGGCATTAACTACTTAATAAAGAGGAATGTAAAAACAAAATACAAAATAATGATTTCCAACACTAAACAGGATTCAAACAGGCGTTCAGCAGACTATATACTAGTATCCAAGAAGCTATAGTATATTTGTATGTGCAAAGTTGTGTTTGACTCTTGTATTTGGCTGAGAATAACTTTCTGCTCTATATTTAGGCATAGTGTGATACTTACAGAGGTGTCAAAGCATTCTTTCACTTTATTCAGAAGGTATTTTACAACGCTCACTTCTGGTATTTTTACACATGGGAAAAGTTTTCCCACTTCTGTGAACTAAAAGCTATCTATAATACAGAAGATAAAAACTACAGTCTGGATCATAGTCCCAGCCTGTTTCTGGATGTACAGTTTTAAAAGGATCCCATAGAGAAGATAATAAATGAAGGCTGCAATCTTATCAACAATTTGCTGTGAACCAGTTCAGCTGAATTTAATGGGACTTCCTCAGAGTAAAAAAACTGGACTGAAGCCAAAGCCTTGTTAAACAAAGGCAGACAAGATGCATTTATTGTTTCTCTGAGTGAATAATAAAAGCGGAATCTAAACTTTTAGCAAAGTGTGTGTCTGGGATATTTTACATCTGTTTTGGGCAAAGACAGATGGGGATTTCCACAAAGCTGACCTTTTGCTTCTTCCCTGTTCTTCCTTTAAACTTAGAAGTCACATTTACATAAGAGAAGATTTTATTTGAATATATTTGAAGATATTATTTGAATATATATCAATAAATGGTTCTTTTTGAATGATACTAAAGCAAAAGACATATAAAAGTATCCATTCTTAATACAGAATGTTTATGAAGTGAATTACCAAAGGTTCTGAGGTAGAGCCCTTCATTACTTATATTGATTTGAATCTGTATGCATATTTAAAGAACAAATTAATGTTAAAAATATCCAAATCCAGATAAAGGGCAAATATTCAAGCATTTCTGAAAAGGTTTACAAGTTGCATTTTTGTTTTTGCTTGTTGTTTTTAATTTCCCCCCTCTCTTTCTCTCTGAAATAATAGAACTTGTGCATCTTTGTAACATTGGCTTCTCTCAGATTTTAGACTGCAAATTGCATTCTGGTCTTGACCTGCAATCTCATAATGTTCCCAAAGGATTGTGCCTAAGCACACTTATTTGCAAATCTCCTCCCACCCTGATTTAATTTTCTTTCCAAACTAGCAATATCTCTCTCTATCATGAGCACGGTTCACTTTGCGCAGTTTGGTTTAGGTAGCCACACTTATATCATAATAATATTTTCCTCATTATGAGAAACTATTATTGTTGTCTCATTGTATTTCTGTGGATGCTCCAAACATAGGAAATATGGAACGTATTTCATGTTTTCATGTGTATATATGAAATTGTACTATAATTTACATTGCAGAGAAAAAAATACCATGATGTTCCAATATTCTTCTGAACAAATTCAAAATGAGAGATATATTCCAAAAATGAATTCATTGTTGAAACATCTCATTTAAACAAAAATGAAAGAAGAGGGGAAAAATTTGTCCAGCAGCAGATTTTTAAAAAACCCAGGGATACCAGGTATCAAGTTAAGATCCAAATCTTCACATGAATGATATTACTTTGCGTTCAGTGGAAACAAATCAAACCAGAAGTGGGTAAAAAGACTGGTTCTGTGTTTACCTTTCATATGCAATGTGGGAGGGGCATTGCTCAAACAAAACAAATACTGAACATCTGTTTAACCTACAAACTCTCACTTAGACCAGAATGGAGTTGGCTGTTTAAGGAAGGGCTGGCCCCTCATACTCGCCTCAAAAGGACAACACTATAAAAACACAGAATGCCTGCTTTCTTCATCTATTCCAGACTCTTAAAGCCATGCTACCCTTCAGTCCTCTACCAGCTATTATTTCAGATTTTGCTTGTCAGTGATGTGCTATCTCTTGTCTTATTCTCCCTTTTAAAATCTTTCGTAACAAATGCAGATCTTCCAGCATTGGAATAAGGAGCATTCCATTCTGCCATTCCCTTTGTGGTATGAAATCTTTGCAGTGACAGCTGCGTTCCCTCTCTCTCTGTGCCTAGACATTTTTATCTTGTATAGCCAATAAAACCATTCTCCCATCGAAGATGCAGAATCTAATGTCATGAGGCCCAGAGTCTGAGGATTTTCTGTAAAAACACAACTAAAGGGAATTTTCTCAAGCTTTGCTTTGAGGTCCTGCTTGGGTTCAAAGGGGAGGGGGGAGGCAAAGCAAAGCAAGACTAGTAACATAATTTTTCATGTTGACCTGAACTTAGAAATAAAATCTCCAAAATAAAAACTGAATTTCTTGCTTGCATGATAACAGAAGACAGGAAGGATTCTCTATGAATCTAGCCCTACAACACCTCTATGATTTTGGTTTTCTCGAAAGGGAATTGAGGGTAAACAAATAGGAAGGACTCTGAAAAAGCCCACTGGGGTGCTGTGATTTTGACCCCACATTTTCTTGCAATCTCACAACATTGTGTCTTTGGGTCCCATTATCATTGATACCCACAACCACCACCACCTCCTCCTCCTCCTCCTCCAGTTTGGAAGCCCTGTTCTACAATGCAAACTCAGATGCTGCACCCAGAGTAATAAGAATCCACTACCTACCACTTTGGCAGTTGCGCAGGTTTTACCCTGATGCCGCGGACTAGTGTGAGGCAGACATTGACCAAGCTCCTTCCATCCTCCACACCGAAAAGGCATAACTGAGCCTCTCATGAGCCACATAGCTGCAACTGGTCATCTTATTGTCCATCTCATCACTCTGGAGTACCTGGTAGAGGAAGTCTATGTACCTGGCCGCCAGCTTGAGAGTCTGGATTTTACTGAGCTTGTCAGAAGGCAGTGTAGGGATGATTTTCCTCAAGGCAGCAAAAGCTTCATTGAGAGACTGAGTCCTCTGCCTCTCTCGGACATTAGCAAGAATCCGTTGGCTTTGGAGCTCTTCGTAGGACTGGGCTCCTGGGCTGGACTTCTTCCCCCTTTTGCCTGGTGTTGGACTTCCATCTTCACTGGACTTCTTACTGTATCTCCTCTTCCTCCCAAATCTCTTTGGCTGCCTCTCCAGCTCCTCTTCACTAGTCCCCAAGCTGTCCACAGGAGAAACAGGAGAACTAGAACTTTCTTCCATTCTTTCTGTAAGGAGGGGAGGGAGGGAAAAAGAATTCTCCCCCCTCCTTAAATGGTGGGTGTCTCTCTCTGTGTGTGTGTGTGTGTGTGTGTGTGTTTTAAAAGTGTGCTTTAAATTCCAGAGACACAGCCTTTGGAAAAACAGAAAGGGTTTTGCTGAGCAAACGTTTTCCAGGTCTCTTGAAGGGATCTTATTTCAAGGACCGGGCTGTGCAAAAAATTGAGGTCTTGGAGAGAGGAAGTTATTCTAACTTTTTTGGAAACTTTAGCTGAGCTCAGTTGCTAAATAGTTGTCAGAAATGAGGGAGATGCAGGGCTGCTCTCTGATTGGACCAGCAGGCCAGTGGGAGGAAAGCAGTTTCCCCAGCTAACGTTTTACAGTTTTATGTTACAGTTAACAAAACCTTGGATAGGCACCTACAATAGAAGGCACAACTACAACTTTTCCCTCATATCCCCGGTTCAGTACATACATATTTGTGGCTATGCCAAGCTCTCAAAATCAAACACGCTGGTAGATATTTTCCTGTTTGTTAGCATGCCTGCAAGTTTGCCTGTTGTTGACAGGTAACGGAATAAAGCTTCAGTCTGTAGAAGGTTGAAGCACAAGACTTAATTTTGGGTGGGATGGAGGGTGGACTTGGAAAAAAGTGGCCGAATGAGTCTCTTCAATGAACACCTCAGCATTATTGAAACCTGAGGTGCAAAATAGCAACAAAGCTCTCAGTTGATTTTCAAATCTTCTCTGTGTGGAACAGAAGGTTCTTCATCTCTACTTCATCTCTCCCATTTAAAAAAAACAACAGATGTTATGAGTCAATTGTTTTGGTACACACAATTGAATAAATCATTTTTAAATTTACATATTTCTAATAACAGACTCAATCCCTGGCATTACCAGATAGGGCTGGTAAAGTCCTCTATCAGAAACCCTGAACAAAGGCAAGCAGTCCATGCAGTGCTGAACTAGATAGGCCAATGTTTCAACTTGGGATAGAGAGTTTCTTATTCTGCATATTTCAGGTGTGTTATTGCCAGTGAAGTGAAATATATCAAAACAAAAGCACACCTTCAGGTAAAAGCAGACTGGCCTCAGCTCTAATCCACAAAGCAGCTAAGTGACCCCCCCCCCGGACTTAATGTAGATATTATCCTGCCTCTTAGAGGCAGGACAATATTAAAGATATAGCTGTGGAGCAGAGGAAATGAAGGAGTTGTCCACCCCAACAAGGATTTTGCTGTCCCAAATGAAATTTTCCTTCAGTCTCCAAATTTATAGCACAGCGGTAACTTAAAGTTTCAGTAGAGAGTTTGGAAATACAATTTAAGCATCTGACGAAAAGGGGCAGGCAGAGATACCAATGGAATGCAAACACAGCAAATATTAGATGCAACTGATTTTCAGTGTCTCACTCTCTGTAAGGCTCTGTATTGAGGGACTGAAAGAAAATTTCATTTGGCGGGACAGAAGCTTTATTGGGTGGCAATGCTTTTATTTTGCTCTCCTGTAGCTATTGATGGGCAAGCTGCCACCTGAGTATAATAAATCCTAGCATTTCTGTAGTGTTTGAGAGTGTTCAAAGCAGTTCACATTCATTATTTCAGTTATCCTAAGGACTATCTTTGAATGTAGGTTAGTTTTGTTACAGACATATGGCCGAGAGTGTGGCTGAGAGACAGTGGCTTGCCTAAGGGTACCAGGGCTAAGAGGCAAACTGGGGACCACCACCTCCTGGTTCATAGCCCACGATGGGTCCAGACAGGCAGCTTCCAGCAGCCAGAAGATATCAACACAGCTAATTCCTCTTTCTCTCTTTACAGGTTTTTGTGTGTCATAAGAACAGAAGATGGTGTAAGTAAAGGGAAAACACAGGAAGGTTTTTAGTGAAAGAGAGATTGTCTGTACCCCTTGTTATGTTATATATTTGAAGCAGGGTGTTTGCACACGGCCGGCAGCTTGCCAGGTAATATCAAAATATTGGGAAATGCTGAGTTTTTAATGTTAAATTCGTAGTATACAGAGCTGTGGTGAACAGCCAGGACACAACAGCTGACTGATAGTCAGTTTAAATGTAGATTAGGTAAGAATTAGATTACTTAAAGGCAAAGTTAAATTAGCTTTTTTTTTTAAGACGATGGCAGGACTTTATTTCATATGCAAATCAGAAAGGTGTTCAGCATTTATCAAAGTCATGAAGAAGAAAATTAATGCCAATTGTAACATGAAGAGTTGTAACAGAAATTTTCCAAGCCATTAATGGAGTTATGTGATTTTTGTCGCTGTAAAATAAAAAGGGGGAATTGTGTTAAACATACTACCCTTTTGTCAACAATTAGAGTTCAACTTTCCTATTTCATTTTATTTTAGGCTTTTTTCCCCTTGTCTTTTCTGTTTCTTCATTTTGTCTTTGTTCTGAGGGTAAAAAATTAAAAGCAGGGCAATTACATATTAACAGTCCTGCCTGGGAGGAAACCAGTTTCCATTGTGCTAAAGTGTATTATGCTGGTTCAAAACAGAGGTCTATATGAAAGCATGGCAGCAGCCACACTATGTTCTATTATTACACCTCCCAGTAAGGAACTGGCTAAGGAGAGGGACAAAGAAACAAATCCATGAAATACCAGATAAAGCTGACATAGGACAAAGGCCAGTAGCAGGGAAAGAAGTGTCATTCTTTTCACAGGGAAATGGGAAAGAAATGCTTTAGGAAGTGTTTGTATGTACTATTGCCACTGTTTAGGAAAATGGTACCACCTGAATGGTAGGTGTACTATGTGTGAGCTATTTTTTTCAGAGGGAGGCCTGGGTAGAAAGTGGAGATCCCCTGATTTGGTTATGTGTCCCACTGGTCAGAGGACAGCCCTATCTGAGAGGAATTATCTTCTCTTTGAATTGTCATCCGGCCCCAAAAGGAACCATCAGGCAGAAGAGAAAAGGACTAGGCCTTGGAGCTGCTCATCAACAGGAAGCACCCGAACAGCGGGCTCAGCAGGCACGCTTGTCTCCTGGGCCATTTCTGCACTAGCCTGTTATAGTGCTATTATTCCACTTTCAACATCCTGTGGAATCCTGGGGTTTGCAGTTTAGGAAGGGGCCTCAAAGTATTCCATAGGATGTTAAATATGTCAACAACAGAAAAAGTCCATTATTGACCCCTGTTTCCACGACCACCCCGTTACCTGGTGGTGTGCAGTTCCTCTATCACACCAGCTCTCGTTGTTAAACCAGGACCCCTGATGCATGGACACACGGAGGCATCCGATACCACCCAATAGGAGAAAAGGCCCAGGAAAAAGGCAACCAATCAGGTGCTGCAGGATAGGGAAAGGGCAGGAAGAAGGTATCACTATGGATGCTGTAATGCAGAAGGAGCAGTGGTGTTAATGCTGCTACTCCTCCACCACTGAGGGATGCGTGCAGAAGGAATGGTGTCCACGGATCATCCCGGCATGAGGTGAGGTGTGGAAATGGCCTATGATTGGTAAGAACATAGCAGCTCCATTTTGAAACATCCTTATTAGTTTCCAGTTTGTTTTGGGACCCAGTTCCAATATTTCTAATAATTTAAGTAGTTTACTCCCACCTCCAGGAGAAAATGAATATACTTCTGCAGTATTGTCCCTTTATTCAAACATCCCAAAGTGTTCCCAAGGAATTACTCTGCAGAGAAAAACACACACAAAAAAATCATGCCGCGTTTGCTGCATAGGAAACCCATTTTCTGTGTGGAAAACAAGGGGGTTGCACAAAAAAAGCCCCATGTGTTTTTGTCCACAGAATAATTCCTCCACAACATTTTGGACTGCCAAATATTGGGGGGAAATTGCACAAAATTTTTGCTGATCTATGATTCTTCCTGATAGGTTTTCTCAGATTTGGGAAAACCATTTTTTGAACCAGGGCCAAATAATCACAAATATTGGGTTGTTGTGGGTTTTTCAGGTTATGAGGCTGTGTTCTATTAGTATTTTTTCCTGATGTTTCACCTGCATCTGTGGCTGGCATCTTCAGAGGATCTGGAGACATGGAGGTGGAACAGAGTATATATACTCGTGTGATCTCTGGGTGGGAGGAATACAGGTGAAACATCAGGAGCAAATAATATTAGAACGTGGCCTCATAGCCCAAAAAACCCACAACAACTCATGGCTTCTGGCTGTGAAAGCCTTCCACTTTACAATCACCAATATTCTTTCATTCAAGGTATTGCTTTTGACCTTTAAACTGATGCACAGCTTGCATCCCCAAAAGGTGGGATATAAACAAATTGAAAACAAGAACAACAGCAGCAACATGCTGCCTAGCACTTGGCTGCGATAACAGCCTTTTCCCACTTACTCTGGTGCCTTCTGACAGTAATTAATTGGAAAACACCTATGTGGAGCCAATTGAAGCAATCCTAAGTTGTGCTTTCCTCTGCCAGATCTTTTGTTTCAGAAAGCTGGCTAATTTATTTCCAGTTTGTGAGCCCTGATCAAAATATCCAACCTTAATTTGAAATCCTCTAGTCACTCTGAATTGTAGTTTGAAGAATTACTCATAGTGTGTGTTGAAGTGTAACTCAGCCAGGAAAAGTTACCTTGGAACCTGTCCTAAGTGAAAAGTTGGAAGACTTCCTTGTAGGCATACATCACACTGTACTCCTTGTGGTATTTCCTTCTATATTTCTGCCAGCATGAAGGAAAGCACCCACTGCGTGAGAAGTCCTTCCAATTTGCCTGCCCATAGGCCAAGAAGCAGCAGGGATTACACTAGCCTCATTCATTTCCTTTATTCAGGGACAACTGAAACAAAGCAACATGTTAATGGCTTGGGCTTGCTATCTGGATCAGAAAGAAGGAGGTTCACCACTCTACCCCTGAATTGGCGCCACCCACAGGATGGAATGGACTCAAAGGCCCTTTCCACACGGGGTAAAAAAAACAGCTTAGGCGACCTCATCCGGAGGTCGTCCACACCGTGGGGTGCGCTAGGGCGGTTTGAAAAGTGGAGGTTCCACACCTCAAACCGCCCTAGCGCAGCTGCAAGGGGTGGCGCGGCGCATTTTTTAAAAACCACATTTCATGTGGTTTTTAAAAAACGCGAGCACGCTAATCCATTGCAGCACCCCGTTTGAAACTGCAGGGATGCGCTAGCACGTCCCTGCAGAGCTGCCCAGGGGCGGGCTTCCGGCTGGTGCGCTGCCCTGATTGGCGGAGCGCCACCGGAAGTCGCCGGCCGCCATTTTGGGCACCGCCGAACGCCGCCGAAATTCGCCAGCGTGTGGAGCGGCGAACGCGCACTCCCCGCAGGGACAGAGCAACCCGTTTTCAGGTAAGATCTGTCCCTGCGTGCGCTGTCCCGTTTCCCCGTCCCCCATGTGGAAAGGGCCAAAGTTTCCTCACCCTGTGCTACCCAGATTGTGGATAAAAACACACTTGCCAAAAGGAAGACGAGATACGTGGTCATTTATCCTTCATCAGAAAAGAGGAAGTGTTTCCTCAGGAAAAAAGGACAAAAATAGACAGATTTGTCTATGTTAATTTGCTAAAGGATGTCAGCTACACATACATTCAGGGCAAGTCTTGTTGCACATGAAGTTTCTGTAAGCAAAATCCTCAGAACTGCTTCCTAAGGAGAAAACTCCTTTTGCAACAAGAGTGACATAAACATCAGGTTTCTGATCTTCAGTCTGCATGTACCACTCTCAGTTGAAGCCAGAGGATGCAGTTCTAAAGTGAAAACCTTTCATTCACCTCTTGCACAAAACCCACATACAGTTCCCTCTGTCTTCTGGCCAGATCCTCTTCCCTTCCACACTACACAGTTATATTATTGTAGTTCTGTTTTAACTACCACGGCTGCATACTGTGGAATTGTCCTGGGTTTTGTTAGTTTGGTCAGAGTGTAACTCAGAGGCACCAGAAGAGAATTGTCTGGCTGAGAATTTCAAAGGCCCCTTCCCTAAACTGCAACTCTCAGGATTCCACGGGATGGCAAGAAAAGTGGGAATGTTGTGTTATAATTCTGTAGTGCAAAGGGAACTTCACTTGCACCTTCCTTCCTTTCTTCCTTCCACCTCCTCCTCTTCTCTCTGTCTTTCAAAGATGTTTGTGGGCACTCACTGCTGAAACCACCATGTGGAAAGGGCAAATAAAATCTTCTAGATCTTTGCCAGTGATCCTCCCCTACTCTGCTTTGGGAGCTCTCTCCTCAAGGAGGCTGATGTGGTTGGTTCTACCTCAGCTTTTCAAAAGCCTGTGGTCTTTTCCATTTATTTAGTGGAGATTTTCACTTACAAATCTAGAAAGTGTGCAAAGTTTCAGTTTCCTTCTTTGTGAAATAGATTGTGTGGTTCTAACATTCCTTTGTTCTGTTTTTATTTTAGTGGCTGACATAGGAGTGAGTTTGAGTGTGGGATCAAGCTAGTTAAATGGCAGATACGATTTTAAACAAAGGGATAAATAAGGTTTTGAATAATTTAATAATGGAGTGTCTGCCTCCTGTCAACTAATTTTGCATTTGGCATGTGCAAAACCAGCTTTTGTCCCTTCTTTCCTCTTTCTTGCTTAAAAGAAAAATTCCTGGAGAAAACGTATAGGAGAAACTGCTGAAATAACTACAAACATGAGTGCGTGCCTATATTTGCATGTACAAAGGCAAATTATAATTTTAGCATTTTCTGTAAAAGCAATAAAGGTAATAGGAGTTATTTTGAGCTTGGAAGAAATCAAAAAAGAAAGAAAAAAAGAGAGAGGCCAGTCTCCAAAAGTTAATATGCCAGAATTCTTTGTAAAACAAAACCAAAAGAGAAGGAGAAGGAGAAGGAGAACTTGTTGTTGTTGTTTGAAATAGGCTGAAGAGGCAAATATGAGACCTGAGGTTTCTTTTTTCTTACCTTTCATTCCCACTATTTCTCAGCTAATGCACATAATTAATTGACAAATGACTATTTTTGAGAAATACCTATTTTGGGAATTAGTGAGGACTAACTCGCCTTGTGTGTTCTACAAACACTCAGTTACACTGCATATACAGGAGTTTTGGTGGGAATTCTCTGTAAACTCAGTTGTTGGAAGATGTTAAAAATAGAAGTGCATTGCCTTGCAGATCAGGCAAAGGGATACTGAGAAGGCTGACCTGACTGGCAAGTAGCAAGAGTAACTTCCAAAGTCACATCTTGTTGCAGGAGAGAGATTTGGGTGTTAAATATAAAGTGTTAATCATGAGTGTTAAATATAAAGCAAACTCTTATAGTTGTTACCATCATCCATGTACTGGAACACTTTAGAGCTTTCACCAGTGGCCTGCTATGTGATGTGTGAATTTATGATTTACTATGGCAGTAATTTTCGTGAGCTGGAAAGCAGGAGTAAAAAAAATATTCAAAAAATATTTGGAAAATGGTCAAAAGACCATGTTTCTTGAGTTCAGGAAGCCCCCATGAGAAGAATGCTGGGCTGACAAGCATGTTTGCAGTTTAGGGCTTATTCTCTGCAAAATTTGTGTGTAGGTTTTTTTCCAGTAAGAAATAGCATTGTCTGTTCTGAAAATAGTATTTCTGCACAATATTATTTTCTGTGCAGAAAATGCAGTTTACTGCATTGTACAGAATAAGTCTAGAACTGAAAGTACCCTTCAAAATCCTCACAGGTTTCAGAAACTTTCTCGTGAAGAGAGAAAAATTGCTAAAAAAAATTAAATTAAATTAAATTAAAAATTCTTGCACCCTTTGAGAATTGAATTAGTGAGAAATTACACTCCTCTTGGATAGTGTGTTTTTACTAAGAAAAAAAGTGAGGCAAAGCCACCTTGCAGTAAAAGTAACGCAAGCTGGCTTCCACACTTCCCAGGGCAAGCCAAAGCCACTCTCTGAGAAGAAGAAAAAACACAGAGTAAAGACATGGGTAGCAGCAGCAAAAGGCTTCAAGGAGAGAGTAGTTTCACTGGAGAAAGGCAGCCCAGTTAATGAAGTTCCTTTATGCCTAATTCTCGTGACCAGCTTCATGCGCTGCTGGCGGAAGAATTGAATTAGAGCAGCTTGATCACATTATGATTCCATTTCATTCCTGTGCCAGAAGAAGAAAATACAGCCCTATGAGGGTCCAAACCAAAACTCCTTGATGTCTGTGGAAAGGCACTCGATGGGTTCAAATAGGCACACATTTAATCTAAAGAATATGTTCTAATCTAATAGCTCAAAGTCTTCCCTGAGTTCTTTCCTTGATTTTATTTTATATGGATTTATTTTTAATTGTGGGCTATAATGTAATGAGCTGGGTAAGTGTGTGTGTGCGTGTGTGCATGCGTGTGTGTGTGTGAAGATAATTATGTAGGTTCAAAGTCCCTGGAGCCAATCAAAGTGCAATATTCCTGTAAGTCATCTAAAATAAATGTTTTGAACCCTCTTGGTGGCACAATCAAGATTTAATTAAGGACAGAAATAGAAACGTGTTTGTTCGTTTGTAGCACAACATCTGTGAGCCACTAGTATGGTGGTTTTCTGCATTGCAGTCGTGCATATTGTTAGCAAGTGTTTCATATTATTATTTTCCCTCTTGCCAACCGTAGTTGCACACTTAAAGATCTAGAGAAGAAGCTGCAGCAATGAGCTGCTTAGCCTGCAAATATCATAAGAGTCTTTGGCTACCGATGGCAGAAATACCGAACTAGACAGAGTGAGGGAAGGCAAAGGATGTAAGATCAAAGGAAAACAGGAACAAGGGAGTCATCCCTGCACTTTGAATTAGTAATATTTGTGAGCTCGTGTCCTGCAAATAAGTGGCAGGCTAACAGATGTTAGGTCTAATGGAATATCCAATTGGACATTTGCAAATGGGCAAACGTGTAGGGTGTGGAGGGTGCTATTTATGGGCAAAACTGTGCATCAATGGGGATAGGAAGGCTCTGTGTGGATTTTTGTGTGCATATGACTTGATATATTTCTGGGGTGGAGGGGAAAATTGGGATGCTGGCCCCTAACTACGTCCACCACCAACCCACTTGCAGGGATTCTAGCGTCTTTGTTTTCTTCCATGAAAATCCCACCCTTCTGTCTGTTATATTGTTTAAAATTCCAAGTCTTATTAAAGTTTTCGATACACTATCTGTAGTTGTTGGTTATACATTTTTGTAGTTACAATACTAGTGGCCAAAATATTTCTTTTTTTAAAACAACGGAGCTAAACAATAAACAGACTTAAATTCTTCAAAAGTCGGGCACCATTCCACCTACCTTAAGCATCCAGGCATAGCCATACATATGCTTTTCTTCAGCATAAAATAGCAATTTTCCAGAAAATGTGTATAAAGATGTACTTCTGGTAAGATTTCATGAGAAGTGAAGGAGATCTATGAGACAATGGTCTGCTATTAAAAATAAAAATAAAAATAAATGGACTCCTAGCATACCGAAATATGTGGTTTTTATCAGAATATTAGAATTTTTATAGGAATGATGCAATGGGAATTGTTATAGCACACAGAAAATAATATACAGGATGAATTTAGGTTAAGACTAAAGTTCTAAGCTCACTTAACAAGAGTTAAGTAAACTTTATTTAACCAAATGAGGAGAAATGTGAAGGGTTATGCTGTATTATGAATGATAATGAATTAATTTAATTATCCGTCAAATGTATTAAGTACAGCTGGATGTTTGTTAAAGAATATACTGATAATTTTTGAATTTGGAATGCATTGTATTCTTTATGAAGAGTCACAAGATGGATTTAATTAAAATAAATAAGCAAATAAGTGAAATAAATAGGTAAAGTAGAAATTAAATGTAAATAAAATAGAATGAATACATACATACATAAATAAATAGTAAAAGCTACAGAATTTTTCAAAAGAAATCTAAAAAGGCAAGGGCTTTGCATCCCTACACAATAAGAATTAACAAAGCAGAGTTGTATAATCATCCATTTTGTTTGTAACTGACTGTATTTAAATATTCATGTTTATTTGGTTGATTATTGCACAAATTTTCAAAACTGTCTTTTGTAAAGTTGTCATCTGCGATAATCCATTTTCTATCCATGTGCATTTTGTTTAATTAAAGTGAAATATTTAAACCTGAAGTAAATGAGTAAAGCAAAAAATAGTGGAAAAAATGTTGAGCCTAAATCCAGTTGTTTGTCCCACTGAATCAATTATTGAATTGCAAATCTATATTTCAGAGGAAGGAACTGGCAAAGCCAGCTCTGATTATTCCTTGCCTAAGAAAACCCCATGGAATTCATGGAGTCATCATAAGTTGACAAGCGACATGAGCGTTCTCACACACACACACACACACACATCAACAATTATATAAAATTACAAGTAATTAAATGGGCCAGGTCTAATTGGGACTAGCAGTTTGATTTAGATCATAGATTAAAGGGGAAATGAACTCATCAGTTTGATATTATGAGCATGACAATTTGGGGTTCTGAAACTTTCTAGACTTATGACCTCTTAAGAGATCTGTAAATATCTACACACGTCACAAAATGAGCTGTTTTCTGAATATAAATCATAGTACCTCCCCTCACCAATTTCTTAATTACAAAGCTAGAAAGTCATTTATCAGACTCAGCCCTAACAGGGACCATAACTGTTGCCATATAATAATCAGAATTCTCAGTATGTGCAAACTTGCAATGTGACCAGCTGCAAAAAAGAAAAGAAAAGAAAAGAAAAGAAAAGAAAAGAAAACACCAAATGTGTAGCTTTCAGTAACACTGAGTAAAACAAATACAAGCGAAATGTAAAACAAATTCAGCATGAATGTTTAAAATATAAATTAAGGCACACCAATGAAACGGAACACAGCACCTACCCAACTAAAAGACCACTTGTAGAGCAATCAAGATCAGTTTCCAAAGACCTACCAGGAGGAAAATAATAGTAAGGGAGGCAAACTTTCTCCCCTCCGTAAGGGTAATGTAAGTTTGTAAAGAATGCTTGCATATTTTCACATCCTGTGAAAAACAAAAACTCCAGCCAGTCACAGTAAAATTTCTTATATTTGGGGACTTTTTTTTGTGAAAAATATTATTGCACAAAAAACATCAAAACTTTTGTGATCTCATCCAGAGATAATATGGCATTCTACATTCTTGTTTGCAAGAATGAAATAAAAAAAGCTGAAGAGGAATTATTTTGCTTTGAAAAACACGTGAAGGTGCTTTGTGCACAAACCTGTTTCCTGCACAGAAAACACAGTTATCAGTGCAGGAAAACTCTCTTTTTGTTCAGAAAAGACATTTTTGTTTTTTTAAAAAATACATTTTACTTTGCAGAATAGTTCCTCCACAACATTTCAGAGGACTTGAATGTCATTTGAAATAATCCAGTTTAGATATTTCGTCCTGTCATGCCATGATGAATAGTTATTGTACTTTTCTCCCACAGTGGAGAAAACTACCTTAACTATTAGTCACAGCATGAAAGAATGAAACATTCGAAGATTTACTTTCCTATCTAAGAAATCCAGTCTTTAAGGAGTATGAAACCCTATCCAATGTGGACTGAGACCTTACTCTCTCACCAGAAGCATCTCTGTGTTTTCTAGACTAAGCTTTTATTTTTATTTACCATCATCCAACCTATTACAGAACCAATTCCTTAGATTTAGATAGAAAGAGAGGGACAAGAGTTGGATGAAATCACCACACTAGGGAACTAAAACCCAGACTTTAGACATAGGCCAGAGTTCACCTAGAGAATATGCATGTGTAAGTTACTCTATGCATTCAGGGCCAAAAAGTCACCATTGTACAATGGATATATTCTGCTGATAGCAGCAGAAATACAGTTGCACAGACAGCATGTTTTCTGTGTCCTGTCTTTGCAAGTTGCACATTGTATACTGTAGCTCCGCATCCTATACTTTACATCTTGATTGTACATTGTGGTTGTGCACACTATAGTTTGCATTTGAGCAACGGCACACAGTCATCAGCATGTGTCATATAACGTTGCCATTCTGCGTGGGAATTGTGTAGTGCTACTGTGGATATGTCCACATGTAGGTATTTATTCTACCCTAAGAGGATGCTGGATTGAGACCAATGTCTCCTCTTTATGCATTAATAGTAAGGGAGACAAAGAGCCCCCTGGAGCTGAGACACTCCAGCAACTTAACAAGGAATGGAATGCTAGAGATACACTGGAAATTATCCACAACAGTGGAATTCTGGGAAGGCTTTTTACAGCCAATATCTCACCACCATCTTTATGAGGCAAGATGGAACCATGCCCTATTACAAATATGAGTCCACTCAGTCAGCCCTGCCCAGTTAGCTTTATGAACCTGGAAAGGCAAGGACTGAAAAGTATCAATTATCACTGGAGAAGCAGGGGCCAAAGTTGCATCCACTGGACCTATATCAATTACAGCATCCAAATCAGAATAGATCTGAGTCACTCATCTGTAAAATGTCTTGCCAATTGAGGCATGCACACCACATAGAGCTGTCCACATTTTCTTCTCATGGACCAAGTTGTAAAAGGAAAGCTTCATGATCTGAGACCACAACATTTTATTTCTGTGTCCAGTTGTCCCCATCCCAACAGCTGATAGAGATGGAGATTCTGAATCCTTTTGTTCTCTAGAAAGCTTGCCATCTGTGGTTTGTGAAAATATCTCTGGATTAGAGTCCACATAGCTATGTCCCAATCTCATGACACAGACCTTATCAATTAAAAAAGAAGTACTGTATTATGCATACTGAATGACTTTTTAAAAAACCATATGCTTTAGGATATACTGAAACAGCTACAGATTTTGAATACACTAAGACTGAGGTCTCCAATGGGGTACCTCTGAGTGATATCTTTTGGCCCTACTAAATCTCCTTGCTGCACCTGATTTTTTTTTCTTTTTCAGAGGAACGGGTACTTTCACTTGTGGCGTTAATTTTATGCCAGCACCCACAACCTTCTCTCAAAATTCCCAGCAACATTGGTGGTCTATGACTAGTAAGTAGTTCTGTAAGTCCATAAGGCAGTTCAGTGGCCTATTTGTTGTTAAAATGATCTACAGACCACACAAATTGATTCATATTGGTATACTAAGGCCATCTTTAGATGCCCATCACAGATGCCCCTGCTGGCTGAAGTGTGGTCGGTAAAGATGAGGTGAGATGAGGTGGAGAAAGAGAGCCGGTGTTGTGTAGTGCATTGGACTGAGACTCTGGAGGCCAAGATCTGAATGCCCGCTCAGCCATGGAAACCCACTGAGTGACCTTGGGTACGTCACATTCGGGCAACCCTCCTGAACAAATCTTTCCAGGAAAACCCCATGATAGGCCTTAGGGTCACCATAAGTTGGAAACAACTTGAAAGCAAACAACAACAACATAAATGGTGACTTTGGGATGATTACATTAGTAGACCCTCTAAAACTGTGGAAATGGCACAGGGGGCTGAAGCAGGAGGGGGAAATGGAGAGGAATAGCTTTTCATACATCTTTGTGCCTCTGGGAGTATTTTGTTGGGCCTCTGCTTAGAATGCCTCTTCTGCCAGAAAAAAATCTCTAGATAGAATCTGTGGTCTTCTTGAAGGGATATATAGTTCATTAGCTTTCAAACAATGTATGGGAATCTACTCCCTGGAAAACTAGAAGCGTTCTGTTAGTGGAAAGTGTGTGATAAACTCTCTTAATTGTCTCTTCCAACTTGTTTTTCCCATCCCAATGAGAAAGCTTTCATGATTGACCACCAGAGGGCAATGCTAAGCAGCCAGATTTGCATATAAAGAATTGAATGCGTTATTTTATCTCTGACTATTGATTTGTTTAACAACAATAGCTATGGAGCATTAAGAGCTTGGAAACTTTCTTTTTTAAACTGTATTTCTCACCCCAAATTTCCCAACCAATATGGTCACTGTCCATGCTGGATTTGTAATTCTGGGAGTTATAGTCCAACAAAGTAACTTTTCCAAGTTCTGGGAACACCCACGCACACAAGTTGTGTGCCTCTGAATACCATTTACAAGGGGCCAGGTTTTGTTTTTGTTTTTAAAGTATAGTTTGAGAATTAGCATGTGTATATATTGTTTTTTTTTAAAATACTGTGCCTGGTTTTGTTATACATTGAGAACAGGCTACAAGAACAGAGGCCCTGAATCTCATCCAGCAGTACTGTCCAACAGTGTCAGAATCTCTTGCCATAACATTTTCTTTTTGGAAGTCACTTGAAATAAAGACACTTCGAAGAATTTATCTGAAGAATTTTAAAATTTATTTATTGTGAGACAGAAATATAAAATTAAATAATAAACAAATACTTTAGACACATGCACAGACAAATGAATCTAATCACATGTTTGTCATGGACTGATTATACTCCTCACAGGGTAAAAGTGCCCACTTATTATAACTGTAGAATTTCCTATATCATGTTACCCATCTTTACCCTCCAACCCAAGAGGATACCTTTGGATTGCCCTTGCCACATTCAGCATATTTCTTATGATCAAAGATGCAGTTTTCATAGCCCATTTCCGCACTACACTGTTACAGTGTTATTATTGCACCTTCAACATCCTGTAGAATTCCGGAGTTTTGTAGTTTACTGAGGCCAAAGAACTCTCTGGCTGAGAATTTTAAAGGCACCTCCCTAAACTGCAAACCCCAGGATTCCATAGGATGTTGAACGTAGAATAATAGCAATGTAACAGTGTAGGGCAGAAATGGATATAGACAAATATTACAGGGGCATATGTAATTTAGGAATTTCAGTCATTCTAAACATATTTAAATCACAAGAACAACTTTTGAAATGTTTTACTTGGACTTATGATATAAATGCAGTGTACTTCGTGGACTTAGAACTCAATGTGTATTGTATATTGTATGAATTTTAGCTGTAACTGTAATTGTGTAGTATTTTATTTTTAAAATAATTTGGTCTATGACTGTAAATAAAATATTGATTGATTGATTGATTGATTGATTGATTGATTTGTTCATTCATTTGTTCCTTCTCTGGCCAATTTTTTTGACCTATACCGGTGGTTCTCAACCTGTGGGTCCCCAGATGTTCTTGGACTTCAGCTCCCAGAAGCCCTGAGCATTGACCATAGTGGTTGGGGTTTCTGGGAGCTGAAGTCCAAGAACATCTGGGGACCCACAGGTTGAGAACCACTGGCTTATACAGAGGAGCTTCATCTGCTTCACTGCAGAGATGCCAAGATGGACTGATACCACCTTTCATGCCTATTGCCAGAAAAACCCAAATAAATGATATTTCATTTGTAGTTCAAAGGAAACTTGTAAGAAGGGTTTCATATGCTTCCCTCCTGAGGAAATAATGTGGGGATCCAAATCTACTCTTGTCTGTATTTACTGACAAAGGAGGAAGCCATTTCTCTCCTTCCATTATCCAAGACAGACAATACCAGTAGCAGCTGCTGTAGCAGCTGCAACCACAGCTGGAGAGGGCTCCCAGTGCTGCAAAGTGTTTGTCTACATTATTTGAAAACAAAGCACAAGCACTGCTATGAAACTGTCTGTGCACACCTTCCCGTGAGCCATCCAATGTGGATGAAGGGAATGCCACTCATCCCACGTTGCACAAGATCTTATAGTACAAAGTTGCTCTAGGTGCAATTAATACCATGCTGAACTTGGTTTCATAGGAGCAGTTTTCAAAGAGAGAGCCACATTAGCATGTTTTAGTATTTTTTAAAAAAGCAAAATGAGTGTTGTGGCCCTTTTTAAATATATTCCATCATAAACTTTTGTGGCTTCCAACTCACCTCTTCAGATACATAGAGTGAAGCCTAAGAAGGCTGACACTTTCATATGCATGGGGACCGGTGTGTGTGTAGGTTTATCTAGAAAGTAATAGAAATGCAAAACATACTGGCATAGTGATTGGGTAAAAAAATAAAAATAAAATAGAGATCTTAATGTCACACTGGTTGGCACTGGCTTTATATATGCATATACCCTTTCTTTGGGTTGGTATTCCTTTCTTTTCTCTACAGCACCCAAAGCCAGCCCTCCAACCTACTGAACAGTCTCTGAGATCCCCTGGAGATCCATCATCTACTTTGTGAGGTACAGGATGTATTGCAGAAGCAGCTCCCTGTAGCCAGTGAGGAAATGATGACATCAGCACCCAGCGCTGATGTCATCATTTTCTGGGGTCTCCTGGAGGTCTTGACACTGTTGTAATAATTCCATGTCTGGCTATGGAGATGTAGCCAGCTGCTTCTGTAATCCTACCTGGTCCCCACTTTACAGGGAATGGCCATGACTGGTCTCAGTTGGTGGCTGAGTGGCTGTTCAGTAACTCAGAGGGTGGCATAGGTCTGCATGGCAGACCTACCACATTATACTGAACCACACAGAATTGCACCCCTTGAATCTTGTTTCTGAGAAGAATCTGGGATATATAGATGATGACAATGGCAGCAATGATGATGATAATGACAGTGATAATGGCTCTTAATTGTTCTTAAGATGATGGTTGATGACAAGTACATCAGGAATAAACCGATAAAAAATGTACAGTAGACAAAAGTCTTTGTTTAAACCCAGTGAAAGTGTTTAACCAAATATAACCTACCGTACAAATATGCAAAACTTAGGAACAAAAATTTTCTTACATGCCACATAGAACATGCTAGCACCTGTTAGGATATTTTGCATTTCAATTACATTTTATACATACATATACACCCAATACTCCTCTTTAGGTGGCAGATGGTGCACCATCCAAAGTATATAAATGGTGCCCCAATGTCTCCAAGGAACCATATGTCTTCAGTAGCAGATAGCTCAAGGAGTATCTGGCTGAGTGCAGGAATGGTTTTGCTCCCCTGTTAAAACACAGGGAAGTTGAGAAGGAGCAAATCTGGATCCCTGGCTGCAGTATCAGCTGGAATCTTCACCCAGCATTGTGACCAGGGCACAGCGACATAAGGAGTGTGGTCATGCCCATGACGTGCTTGCACTGTGACGTCATGCAGCCCACACTAGGATGAAAGGTTAAGTTGGTTGCATCCCATCTAGCCTGGATCCTCTATTCCTGGCCCTTTGGAAGCTAATGTGTCTTAAAATAATTATTGTGGCCCTACTCACTGGCCTGCCGTTAAAGTCTGAAAGGCTGGCTGGTAGAAACGCCCTGTTGAATTCTTTCCTGAGAGGCAGATATAGTTAGCTATGTCCATTTGTTTCAAAATGTTTTACTGAAATTGTCTAAAAATGTGCGTTCAACTAATTTTTATGCATTATTTGGAAGTAAATAAATAAATCAAATGTTGCAACTCCATGCCATAAAATAAAATATTGATAAAACATTACTTCTTTGCCTTTTGGCTAAGACTTTGTGTCTTATCTATTCTTATCAGATAGAATCATTAGCCAGAATCTTATACCAGGAAAAAAGTAGGATATAAATAAAGATGATAATGGGAACAACAACAACAATCAAAAACAACAATATCAGCCTATGTAAAGTCGAAGGCTTTCACAGCCAGAATCCATAGGTTGTTGTGGGTTGAAGATGCCAGTCACAGATGCAGGTGAAACATCAGGAGAAAATATGAATAGAATACAGCCTCAAAGCCCAGAAATCTCACAACAACCAATATCAGCCAACTTAGTGAGGTATAGTTAGCTAAGTAACCTCTCCTGGCCCAACACCTCCTGCCAGCAGAATGGATCTCCTTCTGGTGCCCAGTAAAGAAGGTTTGGAGGGAAGTTGTGATTGTGACAATGGTGTCACAGTCCTAAGTAGCGATTATGAATACAAAACAGTTACTTAAGTTTACTTATCTATAATAGTTCCTATTCACAGTTGCCACTTAGTCATGATGGTGGCATAATTACCTCAGTCATAAGTCCCCTCCAGACCTTCTTTACCAAGCACTAGCTGCGTGGAGAAAAAGAGATCCATTCTCCTGGCAGTGGGGTGAGTGATGTTTCTGTCAGGGTGAGGAGGGTGTCAGGCCAGGAGAGGCTGCTCAGTTAAATATATTACAGTGGCTCCTCCACGTTCTTGAGGATTCAGGGGGCAGAAACCCTTGTGAAAGATGAAAAACCGTGAATAACTCCCCCCTATAATCCCCCTCCATTCCCTTCAGGGACTCTCTGCCATTCCCTTGCCTTTTGTGCACTGGGGCCAGAGGCAAGGAAATAGGAAGGGAAGCTCCAGAGGGGAGAAGGGAGGCACACATCTGTGCCTCCCCCCTTTCCCTTGCCTTTTCCCTCTGTGCGTTCTCAGAACCAGGGCTAGAGGCCAGGACACTGGAGGAGAAGCTCTGGAGGGGAGAAGGAAGGCTCCAGCACGCCTTCCCCAATTCCTTTGCCTTTTGTTCAGGTGCTTGCCTTCCTTTTTCGTGCTCAGCAAAACATAAGGGAATGGGAGGAGGAAAAGGGAGGGAACACACACACGCTCTTTGAGAATAATCACATTTGTGAAGGTCAAACTGAGAATGTTGAGGGAGGACTGTACTATATACTACTATCACTGGTACAGGATTCTAGCTCTTGTTTGTATTTTATAAATTAATAATATATTGAATAATATATCCAATGAACTCTGACTATTGGGAAATCCAGGACGTAAATCAAATGTTTAGTCCCAGCTGCAGCAGATTCACTCAGTCAATGGAACCTACATAAACGTTGACTTACAGATTTCCTCCAAAGTACAAATAAATAAATACATAAATACATAAATACATAAATAAATCTACTGTTATTACTGAATCATTTTAACATTAAGGTATGATTTTATAACTAGATAAGAACAGTTGGGAACCACACAGTGCTGTAAGCAGCAAATATGGCCATTTCCGCACTAGACTGTTATAGCGCCGTTATTCCACTTTCAACATCCTATGGAATCCTGGGGTTTGCAGTTTAGGGAGGGGCCAGTTGGCAGAAATGACCTATATATGGCTGGGTCAATGGAGGGCAAAAGGCTCTGTGGCAGAACTTGGATCTAAGAAAAGACATGCAGCCCATGGAAGTCAAACCACGGCTCTTCCAAGATGGTGAGTTCTAGCCTGCAACCTCAGCCTTTGATGCACAAGGTTTATATTAATGTTTACACTTTAGATTCCAGTTTCTAAATGTTTAAAACATCCACATAATTTTTTCTGGATTTCCTACAGTTATGAAGCTTATTCAACTCAGATTATTCCATTTTCTTTTAAAGTATGATGCTAAACACCACATTTCTGTATATTTAAATCAGCTCTATTCTGGATGAGGTTCTGCCACAGCAATATTTGAACCTTAAAAAAAAAGAGAGATATGGACTGGGAATGCATTTTCCTCTGTATTTGTGAAAGTACCTATAGCTGTTCATTAGTCTCTCAACCAGTAGCATGGATGTGTTTCTGAAATCATTCTTGCACTTCTATGGAATATCTCTCTTCTGAGTGATGAGAATTCAGCAGATGGTGTCAAGCAGCCAGATCTTTTGAAGAACAGTCTTTTTTTCCCCTTGTATACAGAGCATCTCTTAATCCCATTTTACCCAGGACAAACGGGCTGTCAGATCTGGAAAAAGAGAGTGAGCATGTGTGTGTGAGAGAGAGAGGGAGAGGGAGGGAGAAGTAATAAACCAAATGAAGAGGGAAGACCCCACCACCACTCCCATGTGCCTCAGAAGAACCAAACTCTTATTTCTTCTGAAGAAGCAGCTTCATTGTTCACACTCCTCTTCAGCGAAAAAAGATGACTAAAAGCTTAACAAAAACACATTCTTCCGAGAAGCACAGCAGTTTAATTTAGAAAGATGGGAGCATGCTAAATTGTAATCTCCCAATTACTTTCTCCATCTGCTACGTTATATTTGCTGAAACTAATAGGGAAAAACATGATGAAAAGAATTAATTAACATATGGCATTCTTGCTTTTTAATTAAGGTACTGATTTATCTTGTTCTGTTAGTGACAATTAAGCCAGGAGTTTGTGTATTGATTTACATTAAGGTTGGACATTTGAACTGGATTTTTATGTCCATTTGCCCATGGTCCATAGAAGAGGCAAAATCTGAACTGGGAACTTCAGGATTTAATTCATGTTCCCTGCCTTCTTTCCCCTGCCCAATGCATAAATAACCAGCTCAGTCTCCCTCATAAAAGTATTTCCTAAGAGAAAGAAAGATGGCCAGAAAGGTAGGGAGTTAAGAAAGAATCTACAAGTTGAAGAGGAAGGAAGACAGATGAAGATAGCCTGCAAAGAATGAAAGATTCTTATGAGAGATACTTATGAGAGCTATGTTTACTTAGCCATGTAGCGGAGGCACTAAGATATCCTGTTAGTGAATTGCAAAGATGTACATGGTGTACTGGTTTGAGAGTCGAATTATGATGCTGGAGACTTGGCCATGGAAAGCCACTAGGTGACCTTGGGTGCATCACACACTGTTAGCCCCAGAAAAGCCTGTGATAGGTTCACCTTAGGGTCACCATAAGTCAGAAACAGCTTGAAGGCTCAGAACAACAACAATATCTGGGTGCTGGCAACAGTGTCCCAATGTACATCAGGCTCTACCAATGTGTATTCGGACTTCCTAGCCAGTTTCCAGATGCACAACAGAACCAATCCATATCGGTCACTTTGCTGGCTCCCCTATGTAGTAATGTAAAAGCAGGCGTTTACTAGATCCTGAGATTATGGAACTGCCCAGTTCTAATTCTTGCAGACATAAACCCACTTACGCAGACATAAGTCCTCAACAGGACTCTGGGCACTATTCATTTCTTTCTTTCTTTCTTTCTTTCTTTCTTTCTTTCTTTCTTTCTTTCTTTCTTTCTTTCTTTTCTTTCAACATTCTCACCCCTGATGCATTACTTTTTAATAAACAATCTGGTGGTTACAAACCATATCTCCAGATAGAGAGAAATTTAGTTCACCACTGCACAAAAAATATCAAATTACAAGTTAGAATACATTCTGTACATCTTTACTTATTAATATACAGGGTTATTTTAAAAATCTGCTATATTTGTATTTAAAGTTTCTATATAAATTAAACAGGTTGCAAGGATCTGAGAATGCAAGGTTGCACTTCATTGTCTTTTCTCGGGGTACCAGACCAATTGAGGCAATTAGTTATCATTTATTTAAGCTTTTGCATATTTGTATTGTTTCCCTGCTTGGTTAAATGAGTTTCATATTATATTGTATTTCTTAGTTGTTGGGGTTTTTTGGTGCAAGTTTCCATGGTGAGAAAACAGAAAAAGCGATTCAATGCCTTAACGTCTACTCGAAGAATAAGATCAAGTTCTTGCATCAGAAAAGCCCAATACTTAGAAGTAGTGAAGTATCTAAACTGTAACTTAAACTAATTATGCCATGCAAAATTTTCCAAGTCAGACTGGAAACTTTCTGATGTTTGGGGAGCATTATCTTTCTAGGGAATATCTAAAAACACAATGACATACTAAACAATACTTAAAACTGCATTTTAATATGCAGCAGTATTAATGATCTTTTCAGATATTTGCTCCGTTATCTGACTAACATATGCATGGGGGAGAATGTTCTACTATTTCAGGTTCATTCTCCCCCCTTCTACTCTGATTTTGATGTTGTAATGAAAGCCAAATTGGAAGGCAGAGCTTGAAAAATACATGCTTTGTAGACTTACCACTTGTGTTCCAGATTTCATCCTGATTGCCCTTATATCCATTTTTCATACATTTCTGCACATAGGATTTGGGGTCAGATCCTGAAGTCAAGATATCACTAAGCAGTGCAATGTATGCAATGGCCAGTCGGAGGGTATCAATTTTGGAGAGGCGCTTTTCATAAGGGAAAGTTGGTATATGGCCCCTGAGTTCATCAAAGGCAGAGTTGATACTGAGCATCCTCTTTCTTTCCCTAATGTTGGCAGCATGTCTTTGTATCCTGTAAGGGTGAGCAGGAGAGAGTCTGTGATATTTATGCTGCAGATCACTATCATCAGATTGAACCAACAAGGAGCTGTCCAATTCAGCACCACCCTCAAACTGCTGAATCTGCCCACCTAAGTCTGGGAGTGGTACTTGCACATCAAGAAATAAGGATTGACTAGAAGTAGGCACCCAAGAAGACCCTTCACCTGTAAGGGTAACACAGTCATGTGCAAAACTGTCTGGCTGAGCGGGGAGTTGGCCAGTGGAATCCTCACTGAACCAGAATGGACACTCTGATGTTGAATCTTCTTCGTGATTGAAAAAGGACAACTCCATTACCTCAGCCCTTGAACTGCTGCTGATCCACAAATTTCCTCCTCAAACACATTAAAAAAGTAGTCAATAATCAAACATAAAACAAGGTTTTGAGTCCAGTTTGTTACTGCTCTAGGCAAAATCCTTTATCATTTTATTCCAGATTACAAACTCGGAGGATCTGAAGCTTTAAATACTTGGGTACCTTCCTAAAAGGCTGCTCTTTTTCTATTATCTCTTGACTATCATGGGATAACAATTTATTTTCTATTGAGTTCCATGTTTAGAAACCATTGATGTCATTACCAAGTTTGCCCACAAGTTCATTTGCTTTACTCTTTGCTTTCTCTTTGTAGAATAGATTCCACAGACATTGTTTTTTTGGGAACAGAAAAGAATATAAAGTGCTTCTTTTTGTCCTTTCAGTACTATTAACAGAGTGATATGCAGCCAACTGAATTAAAAACACAGCAGTTGAAATTTATCCCATTATAATGGTGTCAGAAACACATGATACATCCCCATTGATGAAGCAAGACCACTTGGGCTCTCTGTATTATTATCATTTTAAAAAATAAGGGATGAGTGAAGGGGAGGGAGAAATCAGTACAAATCTGCTATGGTGAACCTACATCTGATGGGACTGCCATCTTTTAAAACCTAGTGAATCCAATATTGCATTATTTCAAAAGAGCTGAAACTGTTTTTCTGAAAGTCTAAAATTCTGAATTGAAATAACAGAGATCCTCAACTCATCTATCACACGCAGTACAAAATCAAGAGAGATTAATGCAGAGACTACTCTTATCCAATTGATATGCAACCCAGTGAAACTTTAAACAGAAGTCCAAAGATTTTTGGTTAACTGGGTTCTATAGAAAATGAAAGAGTAGAAGAACCAAGCAAAGGCATATTTAAAAAGTCCTGGGACCCTACATATCAGTGACCAGTCTCCCCCAGTGGGAGGAGTAGGGATAGGTAGATGTGGAGGGAATCTTCTCCGACTTCAGAATTTATAGGAAGATTAAAGTTCTAATGGAAAGCAGCCCTGGCAAAGCAGTGGCTTGACAGACGTGGAGGTGAATGCAAAAGGACAAACCTAGCAAGGCAAGTGTCCAGCTGGGAAGGATTCATAGGCAGGGGGCAATCCAACCTCAGATACCAGATTCAGAAGCAGCAAGGCCTTGAGAGTGTTTAGTTAAAACTCTTGGATAATGATCTGAAGTATGATCTTTCCCCTCTCAGAACTAATTCTCCACTACTTGAGATTTTCTTGTTGTCATCCTTTGTTGGGAACACTGATGTGAAGGTTTTTATTTATTTATTTATTTTTGTAAAAAATTAAAAAAAGAAAAATAAAATAAAATAGATAAGATACAAAAAAATACATACTTGAATAGGAAAGACCTCTAGAAACAAGGCCTAAGAATGATAAAATATAATCAAAAGAGTATAATAATATTACATAATATATAGCTTAGTTTAACATATCTTGAGATATGTTCATACGTTCATACTTACTCATTTGGGTTCCAATCATTCCTCTTCCTCTCTGGCTTCCTGACTAGGTTGTCCTTATGATAATAAATTAACTAAATAAATGAGGATCTATTTCCTTCCTTTAAATACATCAAGGCTCTATTGATATTACCTCTTTTATAACATTAAGTTTTAACATTATTACTATATAGAGATAGTTTTATATTACAGATACCGGTAATTAGAATGAACTGAATAAAGTTCAGCCATCTCTCTCTCTTCAGTCAACAAAGCTCGCTATCGTCAATTCTCCCCATTTGCTTTCAAAAAATTGTATAATTGGATCCCATTTCTTAAGAAACTTTCCAAGAGGGATTCCTCTTGTTAATGTCATCATCTTATCCATAATTGCCATATCAAATAATTTTATTTCCCAATCTTCTATATTTGGTATATCTGATTTTTTCCAATTTTTAGCATAATTAACCCTTGCAGCGACTGTCATATAGAATAAGATTTCATCATGTTTTTTTTCCAATTCATCTTCTGGCATACCCAGTAAATACATTTGTGGTGACATGTGAAAATGTATACCCAGAATTTTTTCAGTCTTCAAATGTATTTGTTTCCAATACTTCCTAGCTTTTGAACATGTCTACCACATATGGTAGAAAGTGCCCTTCTCACTTCTGCACTTCCAACATTTATCACTACAATTATATATCTTTGCCAGTCTCTCAGGAGGGAGGTACCACTGCAGATGCATTTTATAAATATTTTCTTTTAAATTCTGACACACTGTGAATTTCAGTCTTCTCTTCCAAGTCTTCTCCCAGTTCGCTAAGTCAACTGAGTGGTCCAAATTTTGAGCCCAATGTATCCTTGGCTCTTTAACAACCTCCTCTTCAGGGAACACTGGTGTAAAGGTTGCCTTTGAAACTCATGGAATGCCTAGAGAAACATAAACTGAAAGTCTGAAGATTAGCTACTCCACTGATCTGCCTTGCATGCATGAAGAAACTGCTGTCCTGACCAGAGGGTTATGTCTGCTTAGACTTTAAGGCCCTGGTAAGTAAATGGTAATTTAAATAAATGGTAATTTAAATAAATGGTAATTTAATAATCCATTCTACACCTTATTTCTGCTGCATAGTGATTGAAGACAGAAGGTTCAAGGATCTCTCTCCATTAGGATCTGGTGAATTTTGGTATGCTCTGATTAAAAACAAATTGAATTCTCATTCAGTTCTCATCCATTCTTAGGTTGCATGTGCCTCTCCTGCACTGGTAATTGCACCATTACATCTGGGTTGAACAATGCAAACTGTCCCATAGAGCTCATCAGGGCTTTTAAAAACTGGAGTAATTTTTCCTGCATGTCATCATTCCTTAATCTGTCCAGTCCCCACTGGTTTCCATTCATTGGCTGTGACAGTTTTGAAAACTAGATAACTGGTGCATTTTTTGCATGTCCTTCACAGCCTGATTTTTTCATTTCTTAATGATTAAGAATCAAATGAGATTATTGGAAATTTTGGCCCTTTCTGCACCCAATCTTTTCGTGAAGACTTCTGGTGGGGGTCCCAGCAGCAGCTCTGCCAGGACAGGAGCACAACAGGAGTGCTCCCCTCTGCACCCACTCTCTCTCTGTGGAAGAGAGTGTGATGGCCATGCCTCTTCCTTCCACAGCACTGCTGGATACTTTCCCAGGCTATGCTGGGGCAGGAAGTGCAGCCATTGTATTTCTCCAGCTTCTGCAGAAATGTCCAGGATGGTGGTGCAATCATGTGTCATTGACAGGGAAAACCAGTCAATGATTTAATCCATGATTGCACTGCCTGACGACAGGAGAAGGACAAGACTGTGACAACATCATGCAGAAGTGTTGTTGCAGTCCTGTCCTCCTCCCATTCCCATTGCAAGATGGGAGGGTGGTGTGGAAAGGGCCTTTGCAGAGGTACTCCCTTGAGTGTTATTTAGCATTTACGATTTTTTTTTGCAGAGTTGCTTTCTCCAGGAGTGAAAGATGCTGTTTATTATAGCATATGATTTTTCTCACATACTTATCCATTTAGTGTGCTTTGTTTAGTAAAGGGCCACTGGAAAGTAAGCATAGTGTTAATTTGCAAGTCTGAATGTTGAACTACTGAGAAAATGGTGAACTTCTGAGAAAATACCACAGTGGAGGGAAAACAGGGCCATTTCCACACTAGACTGTTACAGTGCTATTATTCTGCTTTCAACATCCTATGGAATCGTGGGGTTCGCAGTTTAGGGAGGGGCCTCAAGGGCCCTTTGCGGCCCCTCCCTAAACTGCAAACCCCAGGATTCCATAGGATGTTGAAAGTGGAATAATAGCACTGTAACAGTCTAGTGTGGAAATGGCCCAGGTTAAACACAGGACATACACATGTCCCCTAATGTCAACGATTTGTGTGACATCAGTTTTCTACCAACAACATTGTTCGAACTTGACATTTTTGTACTATTCTCTGTTGCCACCTCCAATAGTTTCCTAAGTCCTCATTGTGGTAGTCAATTATGCTATTAATATGAATGTTAGCCACTGTTTCATTCTAATACAAAGTAGTCTGTATGTAGGGTCTAGAAAGGACACTGATTTTGATTGCTGTTTATGTGGAGGCACTTCAGAGTAAGAAGTGGTCTAGAAGTTGCAAATCTTACTTTGTCTACTGGGAGTCATCCCAGTTTCTGTCAGTCCTTCCATTGTTCTCGGATTTAAAAAGGATATTTGGAGTAGCAGCGGAAGTACTCATGGGAAGAGGTGCTTGGAAGTAAGAGATTCTGGAGGAAAAAACTATTGGCAACAAATGAGACACTAATGATGTTTCTAAGAATATGAGAGATTTGATCCAAATGGAAAAGGTATTGAAACTGGAGAAAAGGTTATGGAAGGGAAGAGAATAACACTGGGATGGAGAAATGAAAGGCAAGGAAAGACTGCTAGTGTGAGCTTCTGCTTGCTTCCATCAGAGAAAATGTTCAGAACAAGCAAGTACGGTGGAAATTGTATTCAAGAGTTCCAGCACTGAGCTTGATTTGCTTGGGAAAATAACACCACCACGAGGCTACCTTTTATCAGCCATTGCAACTGGCACTGTAGAGTTGTGAGCCTATTGTGTGTCTGATGACTGTTTTACTTACAGAAAAAAGTTGGGGATTTAATCAAAGAGCTGTAATATTTTACTGATAGCATTGAACAGTCCCCAGAAAGACTATCACAGAATTAATGGAAGAGTGGGGACACAGCAATATTATTTATTTGAAGGAGATGGAAAGAAATGATATCGGCATTTCATGATAAGAGCATTGATACAGGTCCACCACTCCAGTGTCTCAACTGACTGTGTTGGTTTGATTTGTAATTGTTATCCTGCTCTTCTTTTTGTGGATACACAATATTGAAGGAAAAAATTAAAATATAAAGAGCAAACTTCTATCAGTTGAAAAAAAAATCAGTTTAAGATAACAGCCAATGAAAACCAAGCATTCATCAAACATTTTCCAAGAATCCTTTCTGTTCTTCAACCTCAGCTTTGATTGGCAAAAGTCAAGAACTTGCTAGAACAATGGGATTTTGACAAGAGCATCTTAACAAGACATTCACCAACTGTTTGATGGAAGCCAGAGGGAGACAATTTCATATCAGAATGTCATATTTTGAGTCACAAGTGCAAAGACCCAACCTTGTGATTTGCAAAAAGTGTCTACAGATGCTGCCTGAGTAACTATAGTATCTTCCTGAAATGATCGAGTTCATCATGATCATTCTCTCGCCATGGGATTATGATGTCATATTGATGCATGTGGCAATGATAACTGTATGGGCATGGCAGCACAACCTTCCAGATGTTGTTAGACTGCAGTATCCATCCCCTCTTCTATTCTGGGCAATTGTGATAATAGGAATGGTGTTTTTTCAACATCAAGTTGGGGACTCTGCTCTAGTTTAAACCATTGTTTTCTCACATGTGCCCATTTAAAAATATTCGTAATGAGGAAGGCTAATCTCAGAGAAGATATCTCCAGAACCTTCCTTTCACATGTGATATGAATCTACCAAGCTACTTAATTCATCATCACCTTTCTTCGTAGTTTGTTAGGGGTTCCTTCCTGTGTCCCAAATGCAGTAGTCCAGCTGGACGTGGGACAGATCTCAGTTGAGGCCTGGATGTGGATACTTAGGATTAATTACTGGCTAAAACTGATTTTTCTTCCAGTAGGTCTGGCTCCTCTAACATTATTAGACTTAGCCCAGACTAAGTGGAAGTCCACACTCTTGGAGAAGTTAAGAAGCTTGGGGTGTAAATCTTGGTTATGAAAAAGCCAAATCAACAATTAAGCAGTGCATTTGGGATATAGACCTACAATGCCACCAGAGCGAAATGGGCAAGTATTTGGAATTTAATGACAGTGGGGGGTCTTTTACACCGGCGAGATATCTTTTCCAGCTAAACATCCCTAAGTCCAGGAAAGCCTTCACACTAGCGAGATTTAATGTCTTGCCATCCGCGGTACTACAGGGCAGATTTAATAGAACTCCTTTCCCTGAGCGACTTTGCCCATGTGGACTTGAAGAAGTGGAATCAGTTAAGCATGGCTTATTCCGTTACCTTTTTTATAAAGAGATTCGATCTTCACTGATTATTCCTATGGTGTAGCGACTCCCAGGCAAAACTACTGACTATTATTTAAAATATTTATTAGAGGATAGGGAATCACAGACCACTCTATTAGTGGCTAGATTTTTTGCTGCTGCTGTTAAACTAAGAAGTCGAATTGTAAAGGATCTCAATGGTTAAAATTTTATTTCGTATATTTTAACTTAGATTAGGTTTTATCTTTAATTCTTGTGTATATCTGTGTAAGATCTTATAGATTTTGTTATATTTGTATTTATGAATAAGATTTAGACTATAGGTGGTAACTTACTATTTTATTTCTACTATTGTTATTTTACATTTTTGGTTCACGATAGAAATAATGTACACGGGTCTGATCAACTTTTCTCAAAATTCTGAGTTATAACCATGTTTTAGGAGGTTGTTTTTAGCTCTACTTTTAATTTGGAATTATTATTATCTAATCAATTGTATTTTATTGGATTTTAAAAAATTGTATTTTACTGTTGGGTCTTTGCCATTTACCTCTTTTATTCTGTATGCTATTTAAGTGTTTGTGATGCTGGTCTATGACCGTAATAATAAAGATTCAAATCCATCATCACCAGATACCTTGCTTCAAAAAGAGATGGTGCCATGACTATCAAACCCTCTCATGACAGAGGTTCATTTGGCTCCCTATAAATAACACAAGTGGCATTAATTGATTTGACAATATTGTTTCAGACAGCCATGAATCTGATGGAGTGATTAGTTGAACAAATATTGACGCTTCTGTTTTATAGTTGTTTTAAAAAAAACAACCTCTGTTCATTGCAGCCTCTGGGGTCTAAATCCAATTAAATGCTAGCAACATGAAAATCCCTGCTTGCAAAGTTGTGCTGGATTATAGCTTTGCGCAAGTGGCTATGCAAAACTGTTGTGCAAAAAGTTGTAAATCTGGTTGCATGACCTCTTGCACAACGACTTGTAGAAATACTTTGCACTCGCTCAGCAAAAACTGTATTGAATTCCACGTTTTGCTGACTCTGGAAATGTGCATCCCCTAGCACATCAGGGCTAATGTGAGCACATAACTGGATAAGGGCTTATGCCTTTCTCTCCTCTGCTATTTATATCGTTGGACGGTTATAGGTGAAAAGGTGGGAAATAGATGTTCTAAATAAATACACAGTTAATTTGTGGCTGAGGAGGAAAAAAAGGAGTACTACAAAAACAGTGTTAAGTGAGTGGAGGCTGGGACTGGAAAGTGACAGTAAGCCTATATTTTTAAAATAACTTAGGTACAAGAAACCACACATCCAGATTGCAGCAGATGAGATTCAGGCTCATTGTCAGAAATGGAAAGTCTAAATCCAAGAAAGCTGGGACATGGAGCTGGTTCCTGAAAACTGTCTCTGAAGGGCTTCCATGGGAATCTGTTAGGAATGGTTTTGGTGCAGGGAGTCTTGCCAGTTGGACACAGCTACAGAACGAGCTGTGTGTTCCTTTTGCACTGAGCTCAGTAGAACAGTTTGCCACCATCAGCAGAATTAAGCCCTTTTGGGGAAACCAATTGCTTGTTTTTCTTGGCAGGACCCATCCCAAGATCAAGTCCTTCTCACCATGTGTGTGATTGTTTAATCATTTGAGAACACTAATATAAATTTACCATACATTGTTTTAGTAGGTGAAATCCAATTACTGTCACTCTGCCAATGGAAGGCTCCCATCAGCAGAATGGAGATGGGGGGAATATTTCCCATTATTCCACAGCTCTGTCTGATCTCCAAATATGATTGGCAAGGTATGAGGGGAAAGAGGGCTTCCACTGTGTGGAAATCCCCACATGCAACATTGGATGCCATCCTACTTATGGGTTTAGGGACCTCTTAATAACATCATCCTCAAAAAGATTTGGCAAATTTATTCACCTGTGGAAAGAGAACTGTTCAGAAAACATCATTTGTTCCATTTCCCTCTGTATTTAAATGATAGCTTGTCCTGTCTTTAAGATTCAGGCTAGGCAATTACATATTCTGGTCTTCTGCAATAAGACAACAACCTCAAGAGGTAAATTAATATTATAGGTAACCACCACTCAGAGGTTTCATATCTGATCCCATATCAGAATTAGCATCTCCTAGGAACATGTTCACAATGTTTTGTATCACACAGCCATTTCAAGTGATGTTCAGTTCCCTCCCAAAAAAAGTAAAATGGGTTAATGATAATTTAAAATGGAGGAGATTTTGTATTAGCAAATGCCAGCACCAGGCTATAAACATAACTATAAAAGGAAAGACTTTTTGTCACTAACTTCAGCTGACAATCACTCTTCTCTATCAACCAATGTTGGGGAGGAAGATGAAACACTGTGTTGTAAAAGAAGAAATGACTTATGCATAATCCTCCACTAGCATAAGGTAACATTTATCTCTAATAAATCTTGTGTCTAGCAGGCATTCATTGAGCTCCGCAGACATCTCCTTCATTCCACCAGCTCTCTGGCAAAGACTGGATATGTCTGTAAGCTTGAATACCTCTAATGCTTTTCTGTGTTCTAAAAGTTAGAATGCACTGTATTAAGGATTGAGTTATTGGCATTTTCTAAAAAAAGCTGTGCCCATGAACCATAAATCAGTACTGTGTGGGACTTCATCACACTGCAAACTTATTTCCAAATTAAAATAAAAAACCTACGTGACAATAGGAGTGCAATTTTCTGTCTTCCACACTCCAGCACAATAAATACGAAGAATTTAGAGAGTTTCTCTGTAGCAATAAAATAAAACATCCTGGCAGAGAATGGCTGGAAGTCTTTTAATAGTTTAAGAGGTGTGTTCTATCATAGGTACTTTCTTGATTGTTGTGCAAAGAGGTACCAATACCTTCTTGATGTGCAACTAGGTGTTCAACAGCAGACAGATGGCACCAGACTAGGTCATTTCCACACTAGACTGTTATAGTGCTATTATAATGCTATTATTCCACTTCCAACATCCTATGGAATCCTGGGGTTTTCAGTTTAAGGAGAGGCCTCAAGGGCCTCAAAGAGGAAAGGGACCTTCTGGACCTCCAGCATGGATGTGCTTGTGTAGTGTTATGCGGTGCCAGCTTCCAATCCGATTCCAGCCAAAGAGTTAGAACGTTTTGATCCATTACCCAGGAAAAGTGAATTTATAGCTTGGATTCGATAGATTAGAATGAATACTTTGCTGGTCTGAATTGTATGAACTAATACCTGTGCTAGCCAACTATACTGGTCCTAAAGAATATGCATTTATGGAAGTCACAAACAGAGAGTTTTAAAAGAAATCTTCACTTTATGGTCTGCGTTGCTGACCTTGTTACTAACTCTCTTCTTTATTCTGCACCTGCATAGCTATTAAGGTACCTCATAAACCTACCCTTAGGCCCTAGATTTGAAAACCAAGTTGTTAAAGCAGATTTACAGGGTGCCATCTATTTGACTGACACCTGTTTGCAGCTTTATGGGACAAGTACAGCACATGTTCACACTATAAAACAGGAACAATAGTTTCCAAAATATCAAGGGTGGGAAAAGATGGTGAATAAAATGGAAAGGGGATGGCTTCAGGTTTGTAAGTTCCTTGGATAATTCTTTGGAACTATGCCTTTTGCTCTTTATTTCATTTTCTCAGATCTCACTAAGGTGGTAAACTTTTATCTGGATGCATCACGTGAAGGTGGGGATTGTTTCAGATGGGAGTTCACATGACTACATGTTTGTCCATCAAATCAAAAAGGTCTCTGCACAGAAATGTGTCTTGACAAGATTTGTGCATGTAGAGATGTTGTCAAGAGTTGTAATATGAAATATCATCTGAGACACTTTACCACTGCTCTGAGAACTAGGGGCCCTTTCACACTACATAAGTGCACATTTTGATTCCATTCTAACTGCTGTGCCTTCGTCCTATAGAATCATCCTGGCATTTGGTAGTCTGGAAGTTGCCTTGGCTCCCACTCTGAGAAAAAGGTAACATACAAATATAATACAATACAATACAATACAATACAATACAATACAATACAATACAATACAATACAATACGGGTAGTTAGTTATAAAGGGACCACAGCATTGTAATGATGTAGTGCCAAGGGACTCCAGGCTTTAGTCCAGACTACTGATGAATGAATTCCTTTCCATTTGAAGCCACTAATTATGATCCTTCTCTGCAAACAATTCTACTAAAACTGTTCATACCATGCTGGTGTGTGAACATTTCCACAATGCACTTCAAGTATGAAGGTGGGCAGCCAACATCACATTGCCCAGGTGATGAGCTGTTATGACTTAGCACCTTGATCCTTGGCTGGTAGCTGGGACGTAGGGAATGGGGGAAGAGGTATCAAAACAGCCCCTGTGGCGCTGACAAGAGCATCAGCTCGACCTCCCAGATAGTCAGCAGGCAGTTACAGCTTAACACAACCACCCGTCCCAACAAGGCTCATTTGCTTCATGCCCCATGTAAGAATACAGTCTGGTGCTGGTAACTAAAACAGATTTCTACTAGGAAATTAGGGTGTGGGGGTGTGGGGCAAGTAACTGGAGATGAGAACTTAGGGGTCAGCAGTCGCATGATGAGGGCGATGTACCGCCAGTGGTAATCTTTTGGGGACACCATGGCTCTTTGCTTGCCCTCTCACACATGCTGTAGCCCCACCCCCATGCATCATAGACCCACTCCATCTGTTGTAGCCATGCCCCCATGTACCGTAGCCACACCCCTGTGTGCTATAGCCACTCCCCTGAGCACCATAGCCACACCACACCCCTCCAACCACCCCTCTGCCCGCCCCCCCTCCACGCACATCAAGCTCCACCACTGAGGGTCAGGAAGCCACTTCAGAAGTAAGCCAGAGTGTCCAAAAATGGATATCTGTGTGAGTGCATTGAACTCTAAAAACACCAGGTAGGTTGTAGATTTTCTGGATAGGGCTTTTGTGTCCATATGTATCCCCTCCTGCCCCCCCCCATTAAATACTTCAAATATTGGAGGCAAGCCTACTGCTGAAATTTTTAACCTACAGTGAAAACAGTGGAGTGGTCCTCAGAGCAAGGATGTCCAATTAAAAAAGGAATTATTACAAGGAGTGAGAATTTGTACTACAAATCTTTTACTTGCATTATTTATCAGCATGATTAGTCCAAGGCTACCTAAGGCCTGCTAGCCCCACAATACTGGCAGTTAAGTGAAGAGGATCTGATGGGTTCATGTGAATTGTTGTCCATTTCCCTTTGTCCAGGTACCCTTGTGAGTGGGCTCTCACTTGTCTACATGGCAGTCAGGGCTAGCAGTGAATTAAGCGATCTTGGTCCAATGCAGCATGTGACACTGGGATGGATTTCATGTGTCCTTTGATACTTTCTTTTCTTTTTTTTTTAAAGAGTTTGTCTTCTTCTACTTCTCTTTTGTGCTATTGCACTGAACTAGGAATAGGAAAAACTGCAATTTTGTGCACAAGGTTTTGTGCATATTATACTCTTCTTTTTTAATCAAATATTCATCTTTTTTTTATCCTGCCAGTTTCTGACATTGCTGAACTTTTCCTTTAGTAATAGTATCCAGATATATCTACCACATTATCAATTTTCTTGTGTTCTAATTGAAGCAGATCATTCACTTATCTGAATTTGGAGTTCTCCCTCTGGAGTATCTATTCCAATAGGAATCAACAACAAGTTTGTGCTGCTCAATTTGGTGGACTTCCCTCATCAGAAACAAACAGAAAATAACCTCCCATAAATCTTCAGCCTGACTAGTGTGGCCTCTGGGGCTGAGCTCTTGGGCATGGCTTCTATTTCTCTACACACTTCCCTTTGAGATACTTTCCCCCTTCATTCCCAGGTTCCTTTATATCATCTCCTTGACATTTTCTTTCTTTTGTCCAATGCCTTATGTATCGGCTAAAGGCATCCTCCTATTTTTGGGTGTTTCTTGTAACAAAAGTAAATGAAGACAGTGCTCCTAATCTGTCCACCAAGATCTCTGGCTCTTCCTTTCCTAACATGTCACCTACTGAGGCTTTCATCTACTCTGCCTTGGTGTGACCCCCATATGGTACTCCAATATGCTAAGCAGTGCATTCATAAAGTTGTTTTCCAACCAGTGCACTTTATTAAAAATCGGAATTACAAGGTTTGGCAGATGTCTGTGACATGAGCAATACAGCTAACAAACTTCGGACCCCATCCGCTTCCCAGCAAAGTGAGTGCCAATGCTCACAATTACCTCAGCACTGGACAAAAGAACAGAGTGCCTCTACGAGCAAGGCACTTAACATTAGCGGAGTTTAACTTATGTATAGTCAGAGTAATAAAGTAGTGAATCACACTCTCTATTGATTGCAATCTTTGCCCTGCAGCACTTTGTAACATTTATCAAACGCAAAAAAACAAAGAATTGGAAAGCTGAAAACAGTGGAAAAAGCACACACTTGGCAGCTCTGTTCTCCAGATGTTTGTTTCTTCGCCTTTCTCTCCTGAACAATAGCATGGCAGCTGGTGGGGGGGGGACTTGTGAACCTCTTCAAAACCAGTGCAAAGCCATGCCTGAAACTAGGTGAGAGGTGCGATTAGGCTGAAGAACATCTGGAGAAAGGAGAAATCCTAATTTGTACCAGGATCTTTACAATCTGCTTTAAAAATTCTTGCACTTCTCAGAGATGCTCTTTTTCCCCAACTTCCTCTTTATCTTGAAATCTAGGAATGTCGGGTCAGCTGAAGCCTCAGTGTATGGTATTTATAGCATTCCTGTCACACAGTTGTGTTTATAACCTCTAAGAACAGTTTGGGAGAGTGATTTTAAAATGTCTTATTAATAAAAGTACAATGCAATATGAATATGCCTGAAAATCATTCCTATGCTCTAAAATAGTTAAGTTATAAATACCAGAATGGATTATTCCCCCTCAGCATATGTCTGTTTCAGTTTTCAAAATAATAATCTAGAGCTCGTGAAAGTCCTTCCAAAATACACACTAAAATGAATAAATTGAATGTGCAATGCCATAACATTTCCTGGCTACATAAAAATAACATATTACCATTAGTCAGCACTAGTGGCTGCTTTTTTATTTAGACTAATCAACTTTTTGTGAGAAGCTTGGAGAAAGTCAGATCAACATGGCACATTAAAAGTGATGGTCATTCTCTGTTTGCTAATCAAAATGGTTTTCATCTCTTGAGAAACACTTTCCTAGGGTTCAGTTTGAAGAAAGAAAGCAACATACTTATACATGGGTATTGCTGGAATTATACAACACAGTTAATTGCAGGGAAACAGTGCATGTAGGTCTGGCTTAATATTGGGAGTGTGGTCAAAACAAGACTGCTATTTTGATTGCTACTGTCCATGGACCGTCAAAGACTTTAAATGATTCAAACTGTGCTGGGTTTCACATAATACAAACTGGTTTAAAATGGGCAGAGAAATGGTCCTGGATGTTCCAGCTCATTTAGGGCCAATATTTTTAATGCTACGTTACAGTTCTAATTTTCATCAAGGAGCCTGTCACATCCCTTTTATTTAGATCATACATACAATTGAGTATGCATGTGGACATAACGTACATGGTTCATTCCCAAACGTTATGAATAGTTTAAAGTTGTATTTATTTTGAAACACTAAGAATACAGGAAATAAATATTCAAGATATCATTTTTTATAAATGGACATACATTTAAGTTATTAACACTGGGAACAAATATATTAGATTGCAACAAAGGAATTAAGAATGGAAAATATTATGAGCTACACTGAAGCCAAAGGGAAAAAAATTAAAAAACAATTTTGACATGTAGCTACTTATCATTCTGCTCTATATTGTAAAGCTGGGGGATGTGGTCTGGATTTCTGAGGTGAAAGGAGGAGGAAGAGGAAGGGGGGGAATTGTGGCTTTTTCACTAAAAAGAAAGAAGAAAGGAAGGAAGGAAGGAAGGAAGGAAGGAAGGAAGGAAGGAAGGAAGGAGAGGGAGAGAGAGAGAGAGAGAGAGAAAGAAAGAAAGAAAGAAAGAAAGAAAGAAAGAAAGAAAGAAAGAAAGAAAGAAAGAAAGAAAGAATAAATACATAAAACACATTTGTAAAATGAGGAATCATACAGAGAGACTGAACACTATTGTCTCCTATACAATATTATAGATCATATATGTTGAATGTTTTCACGAAAGAAAAACAGAAGTATTGTCAAATCTCAGAGTCAATGTCATAAAAGCATTGACTGGCATTTTTTAAAATTGGTTCTTACAGATTGAGCAAATTCACTGGGGTGGATTGTATCAATGGCTAGTGATAATAACAGGTATTCTAAAACCTCCCAAAACAGAACCTGTTCAGGCATTATTAGATGTTCTGGGATAAAACTAAAGTACGGCACCATCTCTTACACTGTGTGTGTAAGTTTTCCATTCTGATCTGGCTAGCCTGAAACCCTTCATTGGGATTAATCCTCCACAGAAAATGCTGTTTCCGCACGAACATATAACATGCAATTTTTGCACAGAAGTAGTCTCAAAGTGCAAACAGGCTTTAAAAACTGAACACTTTTGAAGATTCCTTCTCAGTGGGGGGGATCCTAAAATAATGCATTGTTCCTTTGAGAACAAAATCAGCAAAGAATTACATCTGTATTAGTTTGTCATAATATAGCTTTAAGAAGTACCATACACACACACATGCTTAGACACAGACAGTGAGTGCATCAAGGATGATAACTGCATACTTCTTTAGGAACATTCATTTGATGTTTTGGAACCTGGAAAGAAATGGAAACACGAGAAATTGAAATATCAGTGTGGTATTGTACTGTATCTGACCTGAAGAGGAAAACCATAAATGAGGGTCCCCTAAATGCAGTTGACATAGACGTAGCAAAGACAGAGAGATGGTTTTACTGCCCAACTCATGTAATGAAAAGACCACACAACAGGGCTTGAGTTAAACACAGGCAATCTTATTAAACTATTGCCCAGTTAAACATGAACTTGAACTTGAACTTAAACTCGAACTGTGAATTATGTGACATAATACAACAAGAGTTGCTGAGGCAAGGGGTCACCCCCATACCTCTCCCTCAGCTTCCTTTAGGTGAGATACCACTTCCCAGTTGTGACTTTGGCCAGCCCTTTTCTGGAAGGCGGGCCCAAATGCCCAGCCCACCTTGTCTCACAACCCCTGAAGTGAGGGCCAAAAATTATGGGCCTGCCCCAAGGATCAACTCCATCATCATTCTCCCCTCGTGTCTGGCAACAACATGAGAGGGCTCCAGAGGCTTATTCTACACCAAAGGATGCCACAGGTACTCACCAAAGCCTTAAGACCGTCCCCCTTACCTGCCATGGATAAGAACAAGCATAAAAGAGGCTGAGGAGGGGGTGGTGCAGCTAAAAAAGGGGGCTCGCTTGCTCCGCCCCCTCCCAGCCTACTGTGCAACCAATGGTTCCACAATGGTATGCATGGTCCACCCACATGGGAAGCTAGCAAAAGGGTCTCCCCCCTGAGCTGCTGTGCTGGATGAGTGGGGGAAATTGATAGTTGGGGAGGTTTTCCACTTGTGGACCAGCTTCAGAGAATGCATATCAAAGCCACGTAATTATAGGGGACAAAATAGTTTTAAGATCCAAATGTGATAAGAGAAAAATAAAGGTTCATTTTTCATTCAGGTGGTAGTCTTTTGGTGGGCTGCAGAGTGGAGTGTGGAGTGCTGTGAGGAATCTTGCTCATAGAAAAATAGAATGGCAATGGAAGAGGCTGCTAGCCTACCTTTTCTCCAATATAATCATTTTCTATGTGTAACAAACCATTTTGTTTTCTTGGAAGCATTCCACAGAAATCTGTTTTGCACTGAGTTACACTGTTATTCTATTTATTCCAGTCAACTTTCTACCTTGATAGGTAGCAGCTGAATGTCAGGAAAAGAAAGTACTTCATCTTCAACCTTTTGCCTTCTGCATGTGAAGCATCTGTCTCTATTATGATGCTTATCTTTCTTGTTCTCTCTCCCACCTTCACATGAGCCCCAATCTGCAGTCTGCAGGGTCACACCTAACACACAGGATTAAAGGGAAGCCAACATCTTTCAAAGGATTTTCTCTGTCACCATGGCACTATCTGCACTTCCCCTGCTGCCACCATCAATGTGGTTATGCTGGCAAATAGGATCATAGCCTTATTTTTCAAAAATAAGGGCTGGCATCTTCTTAAGTATTTACAACATTATAAACTGGACTTCCAACCTTGTATATTTTCGTATTTATATGTACAGTTGTGACACTATAGCCATGACCACAAATGCCCCCTGAAACCCACCTAGAAGTCAGGCAGGAACACCAACTGAGGAGCTCCACAGCACTCATCAGTAGGGCATCCAAGCTTTTTCTGCCAGCAAGTGGCAGTGTGAAGGACAGTTGCAACAGGGCCGTACAGAAGCCCTCACTGGTGAGAGGAGGCTAGATGGGTCATTCTTCAGATGTCCAGTTGCCAGCACTGCTGAACTCCTCGGTTGATGTGCCTACCTAGCTTTTATTGTGGGTTTTATGAGATCAGATCAGGAGACAGATCATAGCTATGTCATGGTAGCGAAGTCTCCCATGCAGGAACTTGGCCATTTTTAAGAAAATCTTAGAGCAGAGGCAGGGGAGATTTCATATGTCAGGCCTGCATTCTTTGTTTACACTGACTTCATTTGCTTACCTAGTAGATAGACCTATAGAATTGTTTCCAACAATAGTCATTCGTTGTGAGTAGGCCAGATATAGGTGCTGAGAGGAATAACTTTCCCATGGTCTGAAACATGGGAAAACAGAAGGAGAAATGGCTCTTTCTGCCTTCCATAAATGGCGCCCCTGCCTTTGTGACCCGGTGAACCAATTTGGTCTCCAGTTTCTAATGTGGAAAAAACTTTCAGAAAACCACTTTTGACACATCGTAAATGTGATTTTTGATTTATTCATCCCATCACAATCATGGCCCACATCGCTGAACATGTGTTCTGCATATGGTCATGGTTCATGATGTCACACACGGGTGGGCTGGATGAATGCCACTTGGCCTGTGTATGCTGTGCGCGCCACATAGTCTATGCTCGCTTCCATGCAGACTGCTGAATGGGCTTAAGGCTGATGCACTTTCGGCTTCCCACTCCCACTTTCTGCTGAAAACTCGCGCGCTCAGAGTATCCTCTTCCGTGCTAGGTACCTCAGTCCTATGTCTTCCACAGAGCCCCCTGCATGTATAACATCACGACCTGAAAGTAATTCACTACACCAGGAGACTGGGGTCTCTTTATCAGGTTGGCCAAGTGCTGTACTGTTTAAAATTCTTATTAAAATCTTTAAACATTTTGTTTCCAGAAGAGATTACTGGGGGATATCTAACACAGCAGAAATATTCACTTTTAACCTTTTTCTTTTTTAAAAAAATTCTTTTCATTAGATTTCTGATATTAACAAATTAAGGCCTTTTCCGCATGAGGCGAGGGAATTGCCCCGTGCCAGTACTCACTGGACCTTTGTGCTCCACCTGTGGGTCCAGGCTGGTCCGGAGCAGTGCGTGGCCACGTTCCACACTGCTCCGGAGACAAAAATGGTGGCTTCCAGTTGGTGGAGGCTCTCCACCAACTGGTGAAGCTCGCCAGCCTAAAGCCCGCCCCCGGCAGATCTGCAGGCTTGCACTGGTGCGAGCCTGCAAATCTGCACCGGAGCGCGGCCATCTGCACTGCACTGCATCTGCACTGGCGCACTCCATGCTTTTGAAAGACTTTTTTTAAGCAGTCTTTCAAAAGCACACTGAATGACCACTTCGGGTCATTCAGGAGCGGGCTGAGTTGCGGAACTACACAAAGTAGGTCCGACCCAGTCTGCTCCCAGGTGTAGACATCCTCTCTGGAGGACGCTCTGCACCGTTTCTTTAAACGCATGCGGAAAAGGCCAATGACAGTCCAAGTGCCCCAGCCTCCTTACATGATCAACTTTTTTTTACTTTATTAAATATTAGCGTGTATACCCAGTGCTGCCCAGGATTTTACTTTCTCATTGGTAATACTTGTTAGCAAGATTTGAGATCCTGTCCCTCTAATTCCCCACACTGTCTTGTCCAGTACCTGTAACTTCCTCAGTCCAATCTGTATTCAGAGTTATTAACATACAGAGGTTGGGTTCCTGAGGGAAATATGTTGCCCTCATCTTTGCTGCTAGGTCTTGTCTCCATAGCACCCGGCCGTTTCTCTGGCTGAGAATTCTAAAGGCCCCTCCCTAAACTGCCAACCCCAGGATTCCATAGAATCTTTACAGCCAGCCAATCATATGAAGTCTTCTCGCCTGACACAGACAAACAGACAAACTTTGACTTTTATATATTAGATTATTAAATTCATTATTAGTATTAAAAATAAAATCATCCCCATATTCTCTATGATTTAATTATTACACTGAAATTTGTTTCAGTTATGTGTCTTCAAGTCAACTCCAGCTTGATTGCAATCCTGTCCTGGGCTTTGCCCTTGCCTTCCTCTGAGGCTGAGAGAGTGTAACTTGTCTGAAGACCACCCAGTAGGTTTCTATGGCCAAGCAGGGATTAGAACCTTGCCCCCCCTAGAATCCTAGTCCAATGCTCAAATGGCTAACCCATGTTGGCTCTCTATAATGAAATTGCTTAGTATTGCAAAATAAAACCATCCTTTAAAATTGGTAAAAAGTTATTAAACTGTGCCTTTATTATTTGTTTAATAAGACTTCACATCTGGTTTATTGTTTGACAGGATATTGACTATGACACTGAGTAGAGACTACTGGCTAGGGAATATAATATGGATTATGGAATCTTCCTGGGCCATTATGCTGGGGTAACTTCAGGTTATACTGGTTGCTTCATTTTTATATGTTTGTATTAGGATGTATCCACTACTCCCTATCCACATCCTCCACTTACACAGGCAGCCATGTCTTTGCTCTGCAGTGCAATGATCTGCCTTAAAAACCAGTTTGCACATCTCTGCTATCCCTGCCATGAACCAGAACAGCAGGTGGAACTGCCACCACAATGTCATCCATTGCCACTGCCATTTTGGATCTTCACCTTTTACTGTCATTGAGAAGGATCTCCCACTATGATATTGAGTAGGAAATATGATACTGATTATGATATCACCTATGACACTGAAAATGCAGTGCCTTTCCCCATTAACTGTAATGCATGTAGTGGCTGCCAGCAATTTATAGAAGCAATTATTGATGTCATTTTTTTTTCAAAATCAGAGCACTGGGGAATACCTACAAGCAGAGGTTTGGGTTGGAATGTGGCCCTGATTTTGTCCCCAATTTTGTCCAACCTTGAACTACACACTGGTGCAGGCTGGGATGAACCTCAGGCCAACGTGCAGACCTGATAACTCCCATAGAGTGGCACAAGGCACATGTTAAATAGGCTGGTATGAACATGCCAAGATCTATCAAAGCTTATCACTGCAGTATACTTTTTTCTTTTGATATATACAGTGCTGTTCATTCCCAAGTAAATGTGTTTAGCACTAGGGCAGCAGAAGTAAATTCTGTTTTATACCCACTGTCATGATGTTACTACATTTTTTCCCCCTGAATTTTAAATGCCAAATACCCAGAATGCTTACTTAAAAAAACACAGAAAACCACCCCTCCTTTCTGTCTTCACACACACCCTGCCCCCACTATCAGGTATAAAAGTGGGGAGCAGGGAGAGGTGAACTGTTAGTAGTGTGCTTCACAGCTGAAGAAATTCAACATGACTGTCTTAAAGGACCCCCTTTAAAAACACTAATTCCAAAGTTCAAAATGACCAATCTGCTTCATTGCAACTAGAATGCAAAACTAGTCAGCTTCTCCAGGAAATTGACTAGTATAAAGGTAACAGCCAGTAATGTGTTGGAGGAAAGCACTATTCAATACAGCAGAATTAAACATCTTGAGGACCTCACAACGTGCCTTCTTACTAAAATGGAGGATTTGGAAAACATGGCTACTACTCTAATCTGTGACTTCAAGAGGTCCCTGAACAAGAGGCGAATGGGAACACAGAGGCTTTCGTAATGATGTGGTTGAATGAGACATGCCCAGATCTAAACTCGACAAGCCTAGACATGGGAGGGAACATATGGGGCATTCAACGCAAATCCCCAGACCTGAGAACCCCCATGAGATGTCATGGTCCAATTTGCCTGATACACAAAGAAATATAAATCTTTCATAGACTGAATGGTCTGACATTTCTTTAAAAAAGAGGGCTAAAAGATTATTTATTTATTTACAAATATGCAGTGATGTATTTAAGTCTTTTACTCTAAGTCTCAAGTCAAGTCTCAAGTCTCTACCTTCAAGTCTCAAGTCAAGTCTCAAGGTTGGCAGCCAACTTTATACCCCAACCTATATTATAGAATTTTTGGACAGAGTTGAATAAAATCAGTTTTAACTGATTCCACATTTGTGATTTTGCCATCTGCAGCTTTGGATGTGGGGAACAGGCTCCTTTTTAATTCCCATTTCAGAAACTAGAGGATTTTTCAGAAGTGGGAATAGGATCCTTCTTACTCCCCATTGCTGAAGTTTCAAAAGCTTTAGAAGGAAGGATCCTTCCTCCTCAAGCCCCTTGCCTAACAGATTTGCTGTTCTCCTCTGACAAATGCACCCTGCACTCTGGGGGCAAGTCTTGTCTTTTGCTCTTAGGAAAAGTTTTAGAAGGCTCCTCCAATGTGCAGAGGGGACAAGCTGCTGAGCAGACCTCAAGCAAGCCTCAAGCCTAACCTGTTTGCTGTCCCCCTCTGAGAAATGCACCCACACTTTGGGCTTGAGACAGATCATTATGTGATCAATAGGCAAAAAGAGATGGAAGCGTTGTTCGAAGTTGTAAGTTTTCTGGATGAATGTGTTATATTACTGAACCAAGGGCAGGAAGCGGTCACTAAAAATATACAAGTCTCGAGTTGAGTCAAGTCAGTATATCGTTTATTGCCAAGTCAAGTCACTGAAGTGACTTAAGTCCAACTTGAGTCCAATTCAAGTTCAACTCAAGTCTACATCACTGCAAACATCTGCTGCTTAGATTGAAAAATGTTAAAGCTGTGCAGATCCATAAAACATAAAACACACCCACTTACCTAGATGCAAAATACACAAATGTATATACACTCTTTATACGGTTCATGAAATAGAAGTTAGACCAAACAGGTAAGGCTTGCATAGATAAGTATGTTTTTAACATGCATTTAAAACTAAGAATAGCTGGAGTAAGTTGAATATCTCACGGAAGAGCAGTTTAATCCTTTTATTAGAGAATATACACATACATACCATTGCAACATAAGAAGAATAAATAGTATATATCAAGTCCCAAGAATGCAATTGCAAAGTGAAATAACAAGGTAGTGAGGAGAGAACACATAGAGAGCAAATCTCATTCTTCACAGTGTGTGGCACCATATTGCCCTGCCCTCTTCTATGTGAATGCTGAGTGAACCTCAGGAGCATGGAGAAGGCAGTCTTTCAGATAACCAAGTACCAACCTGTTTATTGGTTGAAACATTAGAACAAAACCTTCAATTTGTCAAATAGGCACCTTGTACGATTCTTCCAGAAGTGTCGTGTGCAACAAGTCCACTGAAACAGTTTAGCCTTGAGATGACCAGGACCACTATAGCTAAGCAACCTCTGAACAGGGACAGTCACTACAGGTATACCCATCCAAAGCTGGTAAAGGGTAGTTGCTTGGACGTCCAGGCTGCAAACTTGATCCTTCAGAGGGAATGCAACCCCATCCAGAGCAGACACTGATTTTTCAGGATACGTCTCCTAACAGCTGAAAGAAAAGAAAAGTATTGTGACCTTAACACTGAGCTTTTGCAGAGAGCTGGCACTGGATACCATTAGAGATTTCCCCTTAAAATGTTCATGTCAAAAGGGGGAGAGGTCTCAAAGCCATTAAACAGTGTTGAGATGATTCAGCTGTACTGTATATAACCAACAACAATCTACAAAGTACCTGGAGTCTTCTACCCAAATGCAAGAAAATAAAAAGTAGAAAATAACCACGTACTATCCAGTGAGAACTCTGCATATTAACAATGCCATATTGAAGGGTTTTGGAAGTTTCTACAGAACTATCCACCATCTTGATGTCCAAAGGAAATACTTATCCCTAACTTCCAACATTTGTGTAGTTTTACTGACAGTGCCCAGTTATGATGACAAACACATTCTTGTTGACAGGGCTTTATACAGCTATAATACTATCATGTAAACTAAAGGAAGAGTTGTATAGCTTTTTGTGAACAAGTGTGTTATAAATTTGCTGCCACTAACTCCAAAAGGGCTCAGAATGTGCATGACTGACCGGGTCCCCCAGCCAGGCCAGGGACTCAGCCTTAGAAGAGGTTGTTTATTGTGGCTGGTGTTGTTGCAAGTCTTTCCATAAACTGGTTTGTGTTACTTATCCCATGAAAAATAGATTTGCACAATGGCAGTAGGGAGCTGAAATGTTTATAATCAAACAGAAGGAGGTCTAGTTTTCCAAAGGCTGTCAAATATAATCCTCTTACATAAAATGGGTTTGTAACCTCCAAATCAGAAGCCAGATTACTCAGCCTTTCAAATTATCCATCGAACCACATACGTGGATGTTAGACACCATAATCTGGCATGGCTGTCCTTAAACAAAAACACACAAGGGAAAATCTCATATCCACTTCCAGCTGAATTACTGTGAGTGTAGAAACCCTAATCTCACTTGTTGCTCCCATCACCTGTTTCCCCACTTCTTATATATCTGCACCTCTGCACTAAGAAGAAGGGCTGAACAATATAGAGACTGAGCAGGTGCTGTATTTTCAGAATGAAAAACTTGTTTTACAGAGATAAATCAATCCCCAAGGAACAAATAGAGGCAAAACTTTATTGGGATAAACTCCAAATGATCACAAGTGTGTGTGTGTGTTCATTCATGACAGTTAGAACACAGAGGACAATTCCAAAATCTCCAACTATCTTCAAAATTCTCTGCATCGAGCCAGCTGTAGATTAGGCATATACATTTGTTTTCCAGAAGGGGGAAAAAAAAAAAGGCATGAAGCTGGTTTCAAAGATGGCTTGGAAATGTATCTTCAGGCAGAGATCTCAAAGTCTAGCTGGTCCCAGATTTGGATATCCTTGATCTTGAGATCTAAATATGCTCATATGACACACTAAAAATAATTTAACAGTAGCTCTATTGCCACTGCCAAAGTGGCTAACATTTCATGGAAAAATCACTTCCATGCTAGAGGTGCTGTAGCAGCAGGAGTCTTATGTTCATATGTGGATGAAATGTCCTGAAACAAGGGGTGGGAATCATGCAGTTCTCCAGAAGTTATTGGATGACAGCTTCACCTATGCTATCTAGGGCTTCTGAGACTTGCACTCCCACTACATCTGAAGGTGCACCTGATTCCCACCTCTACCTCAAGATGAAAGTTTTGTGTATATGGGGGGGGAGGTTGCACTAAGTAATAGCCAAAACATGTAAAATCGCAAGATCAGTCACAGCAACTTCGGGTTGTTTAGAGCTTTTATGTATCTTCGTGGATAAAAATGGCAGTTTGGACCACAAATACTTGATTTCTTTGTTGCTAGTTTGGCAGTTTTAAAGCACTCTTCCACGAAATCTATTCAGATGACTACCAGGTAGAAAATAGTAAGCTAAGCCTTTGAAGGGTTCATGATGACAGCACGTAACATAAATGGCTGCACAGAAAGAGAAACAGAACAGTAATTTCTGCCTGCTTTGTTGGTCTGTTTCAATAGCTTTCTCCTAGATCAGAGGACTAGGATTTCCTCCTCCAGGGACAGCATAGATTGTTCCAATTTTCTAAAAATAATCTACAGATACCACAACAATGGGGGAAAATGTTGGCCTACAAGGCTCAAGAACTAAGTGAAAACTTGCACTGCTTGTGCTGCTCTGCAGCAAAACATTTCCAGATGCCGTTTCTGAATTTATAAACACTTCAGTTCAAAAGCATTTTAAATGTCCTTTATTTTTTTTTATTTTTTTTAGGACAGTAAGAATTTTTCAGCAGCAGTTGGTTTGTGCTTTTGAAATCTCCACATCTTTACTTCTTCTTTTCTTTTTCATTCACCCTTCTTGGCCCTTAGTGCTTCCAAGGCATGGCTGAGCTGTTTTATAAACAGCAAAAAAGTTCTTTGTTTCCACATAGTGATCCAATCTGCACTGTACCCAGTGGCAGTTAGCGGCTTCCATGTCAGTGGGATGATCAATCCATTTGGGGTTCCGGTCTGCAGGAGTTGAAGGAGCTGAGTCCTATAGTAGGAGAAAGGTAGGATAAAAAGGAAAGCAAAGGAAAGAGAAAACAAAAGAATAAGTTGTACAAGGTGCTGGACATATTTTGTGGATAGCATTCAGTATCTTGGATATCCCCTTTTGAGTTCAGAATCAAACCCAGGGCAGACTTATTGCCCCATTGACACGAAAGTTCACCAGTTACCTCTGACTGCACTGTCTGTTAACACTATGTGATTCTGGGTCTTGGAGAAATATTTAGAGTGGGTGGTGCATGGGAACTTGGTGCTTTTATTTTTTAGGTCAAGCAGCCAATGCTTCTTGGTCATATTACACACACACACACACACACACACACACACCCTGCCTACAGCTTGATGCCTGCATGTTTGTATGTGATGCATGTGCAGATGCTAACCTGTGGAGAGCATTTGATAGCTCTACAGGGTGAAAAACCTGGAACCCACTTTTGGAGCTTGAGGTAGGAGGCCACTATAAGCAGGTGGGACCAGATTGCAATCCCTTCCAATGTTATGATTTTGATTCTGTGATACCACTGCCTTGGGTAGGTGTTGTGCTTTGGTTTATGTCCAGAGTAGAGCCATCAGCCATCCACTGGATAGGCAGCCATGGCCCACCATGATGCACTCATTAGTGGTGGTACTCAAACTACCATTGAAAGCCCTGAATACTGCTGCTATCGTAGCTACCAAAGGGAAACAGACACAAAAGGTAGTGAAAAGAGTGAACTAAATTCAGATAGTTTCCTTCTGTGACCCCCCCCCCAAAAGTGTTGTTATTGTCCTGAGAAAGGAGAACCCCAAGTGGAAGTTATGCAAATCAACAAAAGCCCCACTTTCCTTCTCTTCATCTCTCCCCCCACATCTACATTGCACTTTCCACTTATGCACAGCTTGCCCATGGAAGGTTTAAAAATGTACCAGACTGAGCTTGTACATTAAAACTGACGAAGAGCAACCCTCTGAAATAGGTCTGAAACTTTAGGGCAGCCCTTTTCAGTCTGGACCACTTAAGAAGAAAGCTGCTTTGTTTTGGAGGAAGTCCAAATCCCTTGGGACAGTTACCTTAGAGGTGCATCTCTAGGGTAGCTGTCACACAAAGGTATCATAACGTTATAGCTGTGGAGCAATCGTGCCTTTGCCTTAGCTGTATCCCACAATGTCATCGCTCTCCTGGTGTTGCTCTGTAGAGTCATTGGGAATTTGGAATTTTGTCGTGCTGGAAATAGTCTGTTAATGGCCCCTTTTCCTCCTATGGTTCAGTAGCCATAGTGTGAATGTCTGAGTCTGCTTTATTGCAAGAATGATTGAGTTGTGAGTGCAGTGTGGGTGTGATCTGGGAAGCCTCTGGCTACTTCTGGCACTTCGGCAGGGAAAACAAGCCTTCCCCCCAATCTGTTTTCTATGTTCTACACTCTTGAAATCCATTTTTAGTAATCTTTTATATATAAATGATTTGCTATGCAATAATGGTGCAATCCTGACCTGTTAGACTTTGGAAGTCACTGTTCAGACACCTTTATTGTATGGGAGTGTTTCACAAATCTCTTTCCTCTACTTTCCTGTGGTACCACAGTGTTACTGCCATGTTTTAACTTTTTAAAAATTATTTTTAATTATTATTAGTTTTTATTTGTTTAAAAAAGTCAATAATGTAATGGCACTGTGACATCATACCATGATTGTCTTATTAGAGCTTAATTTTTAAAAAATTGAAGAGAAATCAATCATAAGGTGGGGGGACTAACAAGGTTGTGTAAATAGCATTATTTGTTTGTTTGTTTATCAGATTTATACCCTGCCTTTTTCCCGAGATGGGCTCTGTGACAAAGTTCTGTGACTATCCAAAGTGCCAGTACAGCCTGGAAGCAGGCTGCTAGACAACCAGAATAGCACAACCTCAGCCCAGTAGTGTGTGGGAGTGGCTTGTGGCTGAGAGGAAAAGTTATATAAAGCCAAGTAGCTATGGATTTTGGAATTCCATCAGTGAAGGGGCGAGGGGCAAGGGGCTAGGGAGATTTAGCTCTCAGTGGAAGCCTAGCGAGAGGCAGAAGAGTAACTGAACCCTAGTAGGATCTAGTCAGAGAATGTGACCTAGATGGGGAGGGTTAAACTTTTGGTGGGAGTTTAGCCAAAGGGCTGTTGTATGATACTTGCGCCTTATATGAAAGTCTAATGATAGAATTGAACTGTTTCTGAGCAGGAAGTTACCTGTTGTATTGTCTAAAAAGTGCACACAGGAAATGTATCAACCTTGACCTTCATATGAAATTGAACATGCTAGTTTATTCTTACTGTTATCTTAATAAATGTTCAGTTTAGCTTTGTAAACACTGACCTGGCTAAGCTGTATACAGTGTACAGAGTAACACAGAAAACAAGGTACCATAAAATTATTAAGTGGTTCTAAATAAACTTTGAAAATCCTCACCCTTTTACACAAAGGTGGTGTTTTAAGGGGGTGCCAAGTTGGTGTGGTAGAGACAGGGTGTTTTATCAGATTGGGAACTGTCATACCAATCTGCAAGAAGCAAGGGCCTGTCACAGGATCCAAGATGGCATTGTTGGTATTGATGAACTTATAGTATGGGGGAAAAAGGAATGGAAGTTATGCTATTAAAATGCAAACATGGTGAGCATGTGATGTGCAGTGTCAGCAATCTTTGCAACTATAGGTGAAGGCAGTTTTTGAGCCAGACAACCTGAAACAACTGACTAGTCTGATAAGCACTTAGGACATGGCACCCTAAAGCACAAGAGGAAGATAAAGGGAGTACTATACATTGCATTGACGTGCTACTGTGTTTAATTCAAGTGGGTTTTAAATAATACAAGTTGTTTAAATGTCTTTTAATACTTTGTGTATTTTTGTCTGTATCAGTTTTTTTAAAATCTTCTCATTAGCCGTCATGATTAGAAACTGGTGATGCGTTTAAAGATACTCAAAAAATGATGTTTTAATCATGTTGCTATCCAGTAAATTGCTTGATGCTGTGCACTAAATGGTTTGAGATTTCCTGGTCTAGAAATTGCTTATTTCTTTCTTAATTTCTTTACCATATTTATACCCCTTCAGCCAAAAAGGATCCCCGGGTGTCTTACAAATTCTTAATTTCCCTACCCTCAGGCTCTAAATAATACATGGGGATTGGAGTGGGAGAAGGGATTAAATCCAGCAGATGATAGCTACTCTTCTATCCCTCAGAATCCAGAGCAATGGCAAATGGAACATGGAGGAAGGGCTGTGGTGTCATGGACCTTCTGGTGTAAAATGTTGTTTAATTTACTATATATATTAAAGTAATTCATGTGCACACTGTGCATTAGAGGTCATAGGATAAGGAGCTGTCTGCAGTGGATGAGAGAATGGAACACTGGGAGTGCGTGGTGATTGGTAGAATGTCTGAAGGAAATGGAATAAGGTTGGTGAATGACATTTGGGATGACAGTTAATATAGTCAGTTTATTAAGAAGGAAGAAAGGAATAAATTAAGTGAGTTAAGGTTAAAAGAGTGAGTGAGTCAGTCGGTGGTGTTTGAGAGTCTGAATTAGCTAGGAGTAGCCAACATGGTATAGTGGTTTGAATGTTGGACAATGGCCATTTCCATACTACACTGTTATAGTGCTATTATTCTGCTTTCCATATCCTGTAAAATCCTGGGATTTGTAGTTTACTGAGACCAAGGACCTCTCTGGCTGAGAATTCTAAATGCCCCTCCCTAAATTGCACACCCCAGGAGTCCACAAGACAGTGGTTCTCAACCTGTGGGTCCCCAGATGTTTGTGGACCTCAGCTCCCAGAAGCCCTGAGCATTGACCATAGTGGCTGGGGCTTCTGGGAGCTGAAGTCCACAAACATCTGGGGACCCACAGGTTGAGAACCACTGCCACAAGATATCAAAAGTGGAATAATAGCACTATAACAGTGTAATGCAGAAATGGCCAATGACCCTAGAGACCAGGGTTTGATTTTCTGCTCAGCCGTGGAAACCAACTAGGTGACCTTGGGCACATCATATACTTGCAGCCTCAGGAAGCCCTGTGCTAGGTTCATCTTAGAGTAGCCAGAGGTTACAAACTACTTAAAGGCATACAGCAACAAGAGTATATGAGAGAGTCTGGACTGTGTTTTAAATGTGTTAAATCACTATCTATTTTGTTATGTTCAACATCTGTTAATAAAGTGTTGTTTTTGTATTTACATGCTTTTGGCCTCCAGGAATGCTATATGTTAGAAAGTTTGGATTCAGAGAGGGCATCTGTGGTAGAAGCAGTGAATAAAGAGGAGTGGTGTCCAGTGGGGATATAACTGCCATAACATCTCACATAAGTACCTTGTGAGTATCTGGAGGTTCCCACAGTTGGTGGCTATAGCAGCAAGACAGGAAGAGGTTCTTAACTGGAGGCAGAGGTGGGGACAAGAGAAAGCCCTCACTTTTGTGGTAACAGTGAGATTTATGTTCACCTTTGGTGGTAGCACAGGTTTAGGCAGAGCCTCACACCTGGTGGAAAAACAATGGGTTAAGTTGTAAACGCCCACAAGGGCCTCTCACCAGCCACTAGGACCAAGGCACAGTGAAACCGTGGCAGGTTGATCTTTTCCACCTCTGAAGCCAGGAAATTGTCTGAATGTCTGAACTTTGATTCTAGATAGTCCCAGAGGAAGGCCTTGGGAGTATACACAGGCCAACTTAGCTTGGGCATTTCTTACAAACAAAATAACTGTCTTTTGAACATCTTGAGACATATCTTCAGTTTTTTCTGTGGATTCCATTGGACGCTCCTCAGTTTCTGTTTCCTTTAGTTATCTTGAGTCACAGTTTGGGAGGAAATGTGAAAAAATAAATAAATAAATAAATTTGAAGAGTGGGTAGCCATATAGGCAGCTGCAGCAAAAATACAAAAACTGAGATATGCAGAACTATTAAAATCCACAAAAATGGGAGATTTCTCTCTCCAGAAAGAATTCACAGGACTCCAGGAGCCAAATACAAAAACCACAAATAAAATTACCGTTCAAACAAGGGCTGCGTCATGCTTACTACATGTAAACTTCCAAATGTTCTTACTGGGAAGCAAACTGTTAACATACAGGTCTTATATTTGTTAGATCTGTAAGACAAAGGGAATAAAATAAAGGGAGTCAAAGCAATTTTATATGTGTGATCTAGTCCTTGTATGGCTTGCAGTCACTTACATTTGAGTTATGCCTTACGTGCCAAATCAAAAGGTAACTGGAGGGAAACTCTAAACAAGAGAACAGACTTGGTGATATTCTGTGAAAAGAAAGAGTGAGTGTATTCATCCACTGTGTAGAGACTATAATAGGCCTGGGTGTGATGCCATGCCATGGAGAAACAGACCACAGGGAACAATGGGAAACAGGCAAGGAAGATCCAGGCTAAGTGTGGCTGGATAAAAGGAGGCTAAAAAGTACAAAGGCTCCTCTCGATCAAAGGGTGAAAACACAGGTTCTCAAATAAAGGGGTGATTATGTGAACAGCTAAGGAGGGGATTAGAACTGGAGGTGATAATAAAAAGCAGATGGAAAGGGAGGCTATAAAGAGTCAAAAGAGAGAGGGAGAGAGAGAGAGAGAGAGAGAAGAAAGAAAGAAAGAAAGAAAGAAAGAAAGAAAGAAAGAAAGAAAGAAAGAAAGTGACTACATGAATTAAAAGAAAGTGTAAAGAAGTCGTCTCTTAGGCAAGTCTTCAATTGTTCAGCTTGCTTGGGTTAAACTAACTAAAGTTTTTGCTAGGAAGGAGTGAAAGAAAAAGTAGACTTTGTATGCGAGGATGAGGATGATCATGCTAAAGTCCAAGTTCTCAGTCATCACTGTAAAACACTTACTATGTTTAGTAATAGCACAAGTAGTTACATTTCTGCACTGTTTATCAGGGCAAAGCACTCCCTAAGTTGTAAGCTAATTGCTCCCAACAAGCTGGGTACTCATTTTATCAATCTATGGAAGGATAGAAGGCTGAGTCAACCTGGAGCCCTGCAGGATCGAACTCACAATGTTGTGGCTGCAGTACTGGCATTTAAACACTATGCCACCAGGGCTTATAAAAGCACATCTCAGTGTGGATCCACAGCTATTAGAAAATTCACAACTTTCTAACAAGAGGCAGCTATACAAAGATCTGAGCAACTGCGAACCTCTTTGGCATGCACTACAAGCTTTCCCCACATATTCCAACTGTCTTTCTTCATGAGAGATTAGTTGTTTGTTGTTAACTGCTGTCAAGTCAACTTTGACTTATGGTGATCCTATGAAAAAGAGACCTCCAAGTCATCTTATCTTTAGTGGCCCTGCTCAGGTCTTGCAGACTCAGGGATTAAGCTTCCTTGATTGAGTCCATCCATCTGCAATGGGTTCTTCCTCGTTTCCTATTGCCTTCTGCCTTACTAAGCATTATTCACTTTTTGAGTGAGTCACATCTTCTCATGATATGGCCAAAGTAGGACAGTTGCAGTTTAGTCATCTTGGCTTCTAAGGAGAGTTCAGGCAGGATTTGCTCCATTTGTCTTTTTTAGCAGTCCGCTATCCACAGAACTCTTTTCCAACAACACATTTTAAATGAATTGATTTTCTTTTTGTCAGCTTTCTTCATTGTCCAGCTTTCACAACCATACATAGAAATTATAAACATGATGGTATGGGCAATCCTAACTTTAAAATTCAATGATATAACTTTACACTCTAGGATCTTGTCAAGTTCCTTCATAGCTGCCTTTCCAAGTCCTCATCTTCTTCTGATTTCTTGACTGCAACATCCATTCTGATTAATGACTGAGCCAAGACATAGAAAATCTTGAACTATTTCAATGTTTTCATCATCTTCTTTAAAGTTATGTAAATTATTTGTGGTCATTACTTTTGTTTTATTAATGTTCAGCTGTAAACATGCCTTTGTACTTTCTTCCTTGACTTTCTTCAGCAACCAAGTTGTTGAACATTTGCATTCAGGGTTCTGACTCTATTTTTGTCTCTTTATTTTATGCTGTCCTGTGACAGCACCTGCCTTTTTAACTCTCAGATGGTATGGCAGTTAGCCAGTCTGATAAGGCACCTTGTCACTTCATACAGAACTCTGCCTTCTTCTGTATAAGACCACCTTTGCTTAAAAGGGTGAAGCCTTTCAGTGCTCATTTAGAACCTCTTAATAGTTCTATGGTAGCATGTTTTCTGTGTATCTTTTATATTGTATACCACTCAACCAAGTCAGTATTTATTTAAAAAAAAACTTATATTTATTGAAACAACATACAGAAGAAACTATTGGAATTCATTTACAGGTCAAAATTAATACAATTCTTCAGAGTAATTTTAGTCAGTTCCCTTCTATTTTTAAACTGCCATATAAGCACAACTATCATAAACAGCTCTTTGGCTACACTCTCACCAAAGACTCAATCCCCAATCTAGGTCACACTTTCTGATGAGATCCTATAATGATTTAATTACTCTTCTGCTTCTCTCTAGGCTTTCTCTGAGAATTAAACCCTTCCCACTCAGACAGCATCCTTGGCTGACTGAGGAATTTTACTCTGGAGTTCTTTCTTACTGCCAAATGAAAATGAGTGTTTGCCTATATATGTGTGTGTGTGTGTGCGCACACACACACACACATTCCTCACTAATGGGCTGGATTTCTCTCCTGAAGAGCTATTCTATTGCCTTGCAACCTGTTGCTAGGCTGCTATGACACTCAGGATAGCCACACCCCCAGAACTCCATCACATATTCTTTTTCATGAAGTCTCAACTATGTTTTTTTGTTTGTTTGATTGTTTTTTTGAGGGACAGATCTTATTTTATGCCCTCTGGGTCCCCAGCCAAACACTCTCCATATTCTGCCTATGAGTTCACCTTTAAAAGTCATTTGGCATATGATTGGATATAACAGCTTAGAAGATGGACTGTTCGAGTAAGAGGAAGCGAAAAGCAATTGGAATATACTGCTGGTCTGGGCTCCAAAGGGAAGGAAAAGGAAGGCGCACTCCATCTGTGAGTGCAATCTCACCACCAATCTTCACCATCTGAATTGTCTCCAAATTCCTTCTCCTTCTCACTAGTAAGCAGCAGGAGGGCCCCCTCCTAGGACTTAATACCTTCATAGGGCGGGGTTGGAGGAAATGGAGCTGGATGAGTGGAAGTGCCTGGTATAGCATCTCAGTCTATGTCTCTTGTGAAGAAGCAATTTTTTTAAAAAACCCACATAAACCAAATGCCAGTTTATTCCACAAGAAATACTACACTAGACAACAAATACAGTTTTAAATTTATTTCCCATTCACTCATTAATGAATCTCATAAATAGAACTTGGATAAATCTGATAAAAAGTTAACCCTGGTATGCCTCACATGGAATATATGTTTTGTGGATCTGAATATCCACCTCAGAGCAAAATATCCACTATGACACCACGACTGTATGCATTAGATTCTATTACCTTCTTTTCTGACTTATAACTAGATATTGTTTAAGAGATTAGGATGGATTCAGACTGCTCATTCTGCAAAAAGAAGAACCCCTTTCTTGGGATTTAGCAGCAGTTGAGTAGGGACGTGGGGGCAGGTGCTGCAATTCACCCCGGGTGGCAATGTTTCTGGGGCATCCTGACCCATAGCCATGCCCCTCCTGCCCTAGCCACGCCCCTGCGTGCCCTGGCCACACACCTGTGCACAGTGGCCATGCCTCCCCGTGCTGTAGCCCCACCCCCTCCCCCCTCCCCTCCACACACTCCAAGCTCCGCCACTGTCTAGCAGAAGCAACTACTAGAGGAATTTCTCTCTCACACAATTGCTCTGGGACCTCTTGTGGCTTTCTGAAGTAGTTTTTCCTGTGGCACAGAATGAATGTGGCACAGTAGATAAAAGCTCCATCCATTTGCCACTTCAACAGATGCTTTCCATGGCTATAGTTACACGTTTTAGGAAGAGTTTTAGGAAGAACTTCCAGATGGTAAGAACTGTTTAGCAGTGGAATACACTGCCCTGAGGTGTGGTAGAGTCTCTTTCTTTCAAGATTTTTAAACTGGCTGCATGGCTATCTGTTGGGAGTGATTTGATTGCATATTTCTACATATCAAAGAATTGGACTGGATGGTCCTTATGGTCTCTTCCAACTCTATATTCTATGATTTACAGGGATTCTGGATCTGACTCTTTGAAACTAAGGATTTTTACAAACTTTTGGTCCAAGAAGACTGCAAATGAAAACTAATTTTGTTTACTTATAAACCTGTTTTTCCTTTTTAAAATATTGTTCAGAATTTCTTATTTTTTTTAATGAAAAGGTGATGCTTCATAAAAACACTAAGAACTAGTGTGTATGTGTGTTGGTGTTCAGCTGTTTCTATTCACTTTGTACAAAATGCTATATTTCTAGTTGGAGAGGACCACATCCAAGTTGAAGAGCCATATCTGACTCTCCCCGACCCACAGGAGGCTGAGAACCTCTAGGGTTCTCCTACACATCCAAATTTGCTTCTGTGCCATTGACATTTTCACCCCCCAAAAAGGTGTAACTTCCTTTAAAAATGAGGTTCCTGGAGAGCATATTCCTTAGTTTAAAGCAGAATTGTGCTTCCAGCAGGCTTTAACACCAGCCCAGCCCAAATTCAACAACTCAGTGGCAGATTTGGTGACACCAGCAGGCCATACACTATGCACACCTATTGTAGTTGAATGTCATGTGTACAGTGTCAGTCCTTCAGCCAAATAATTCACCCTCTATTAGTTTATCCTTCAATGCTCAAATTTCTAATGTTGCAGCAACTTAAAACATCAGCAAAGCTTTTAGAAATACAGTTTAGGCATCCAAAGAAATGTGGGAGGCAAAATTACAAATGCGCTGCAAACATAGCAAATGTAAGAGTGAAGAGACTGAAGGAAAAACTTTTTTGGGGGGAGAATTCTTATCTGCAAGGCAATTTTACCCCCACATTGCTTCTCCCCTGATGTGGTGGCTATTCTGTTACCTTGATTTCTGGGGGTCCTGTGGGGGACATCTTGATTCACTCCAAATTATAAAGGTTGAGGAAATTAGCGGAGCACTGGCAATAGCAAAATGAGAGAGCAGGGTAACCCAGCAGGATCTTTTACCCAACTTTACAGGATCAGGCCAAGCAAAAGCCAGAAAAATGTACCAAATAAATGAATTTTATTAAATGAATTAGTACCATGCACCAATGCATTCACACAATCATGCACACAAGGAATATTGAAAAGGAAAAGAGGTGAAAATGGATAGGGGATATAGCAAAAGGAATGTAGAGGTGGTGATACTGCACCTATTCTGAAGTCTTCAGTCCGGGAAGTGGCGAGAAGAACAGAGCTTAGCAAAGAAACAGCTGAGGGGACCACTCAACTAATAGAGTGCCGGTCTGCTAGCGTGGCAGGGAGTTCTCCAAAGAGACCCTCAAAAACTAGAACTACTTATAGGGCAGAACGTACCTTGAGGGCTGGCCCTCTCCCGGGAAGAACAATGGGCTGGTCGTTTGCATGATTGGTTACTCTGGGTTGTGAGTGTTCAAGGTTGCCGTTGCAAAGGGTTGCTGTGTAAGTTTATGTAGATGGACCTCGCCTTGTAAGCTTTTCTAAAGTCAAGGTTGCTCAACCTGGGGAAAACATATTAATCCCCTCAAGTTGGCTATTCTTGGCTGAGGACCCTTTGTTCAGGGGAGGTATATAGCCTGAGGTCTCCTTGGGCTATGTGACTGGGGATTTTCCTGGTCTGACCTAGTCTCTCGGTTGTTTGACCTCTTTGCCTATGTGCCCATCCGGGCAACCTCTCTGACAAAGTGGGCATATTTGATATCAAATTTACAGTTCCTGGGATAGAGTATGCCAGTGGGGTAACAATTCCGTTCAGTGAGTAGTGAAGTACTGTTGAGAAGTATAAAACCATTTTTAAAAATGCAAGCAAACTGTGCTGATCAGATAACCATTATCTCAGATTCTTCAGAAACCACCGTAGAACGGACCGTTACAGAGTAAATACCAGGTGAAGGAGAGCCTCCAGTAATGTCTGTGCACATTATGCATGCACATGCTCAATCAGTCATTGATCATAGCATGAGAACAGCACTCTCAAAACAGGCACAAAAGTGCCTTGTTGGAGGGACTGTCCCTGGGTATTGGAAACTAATGCAAAATTTAAAGACTTCACTGTTTTTAAGAGAATGCGAAAAGAATATGTTGCAGTCACCATTTCTGGAATCTTGTATTTAACTGAAATGAGTGAGCTCAGGATGGATATGTCCAGAGCTCCCATATTTATGTCTGTAATGACAAATCCTTTTTCAAGTTGCAACAAGCTCATGCCTGTCTTTCAGAAAAACAACTACAGCTAATATCAGTAGCAGTACCCAGAAAAAAAAAAGGAATGAAGTTTGCCCTTTAGCATTTTGTGTTTGCATTTTCTTTGTTCATTAAACAACAAGCTTTCTCATTGTTGTTATGCATGTTCATATTGTTTCTGGGGCTTTCTAGGAAAGATTTGTTCAACGGGGGTTTCCTGTTGCCTTCCTTTGCGGCTGAGAGAGCATGACTTGAGTAAGGTCACAGGTTTCCATGGGTTACTGGGACTATGAACCCTGGTGTCTTGAAATCCTAATCAAACACTCAGATTGCTTAAACCATGCTCATTCTCACGTAGTAGCTGGCATGTCTTCAGATCTGAATATAAACTACAGGTTAAAAAAAACAAATAATATTTCTTCTGAGGCTTGGTTCACACATTCTTCCAAAGCATGATTCTCTAAGCCAAGACATTTCTACGTTAAACCAATGTGCACAGCAATTATATGCATTGTTCTGAATTTAATCAGCCTTTTCAAGAATCTTCTGAAAAGGCCAATGAACTTCAAAGCAAACTTTGTGTTCCCTGGATGCCTAGTTTTAAAGTGGAACTTCTTTTTTCCAAGGGGCCAAAATCTGGAAACAGGCAGAATAGCAGCAAAGTCATACTTGCCATGCCATTGGAGACATTGGCAGCAGCAGTGGCAGATCAGGGTGGGCTACATGTTGCCCACCCCTGGTGAAAACATGGATTCAAGTGCTTGTTCCTTTCCTCTCAGCTATGGTTACTTCCCATCAGTGAAGTAGACTTGAGTCGATTGACTCAGACTCAAGTCAGACTTAAGTCACTTTAGTGACTCGACTTGGACTTGTCTTGGCAAAAATTACACACTGACTCAACTCGACTTGAGATGTTCATATTTTTAGTGACTGACTTGCTGCCCTCAGTTCAGTAACATAACACATTCATCCAGAAACCTTACAACTTACTGGTCACATGATGATCTGTCTCAAGTCCAAAGTGTGGACACATTTCTTAGAGGGAAGAAAAAATGGGTTAGGCAATGGGCTTGAGGTGGGGTTGAGGTCTGCTCAGCAGCTTATCCCCACTTCATGTAAGAGGAGCTTTCTAAAACTTTTCCTAAGAGTAGAAGGCAAGACTCATGCCCAGAGTGCAGAGTGCATATCCCAGAAGGGAAAAGGAAAGGAGTTAGGCAATGGGCTTGAGGAGGAAGGATCCTTCTTCTAAAGCTCTTGAAGGTTCAGTAATGGAGAATATGAAGGATCCTATTCCCCACTTCTGAAGCAGTAGATGGCAAAAGCACAAATGTGGAGGACCAACTCTATTTAAATTGCTAAAAGTGACTTTATTCGACTCTGCCCAGAAATTCTGTAGTACAGGTTGGGATGTAAAGTTGGCCCAGACTTGAAACTTGACTTGAGACTTGACTTGAAAGTATCTTGTAAGGACTTGAGACTCGACTTGAGACTTGAAGGTAGAGACTTGAGACTTGACTTGAGACTCGGAGTAGAAGACTTAAATACATCACTGCTTCCCACTTTCCTGTTTAGCAATGTCTCTATACAAAAGAACTGGTTAGTTTTTCTCCTCCAGGAAAAGAAATTGAATCAAATCAGAGTGTTGATAATTATATAATAGTGTCATCATTGCCCACATTGTGCACATGCATCAAATTAACCTTTTTGCTAAAAGGTTTTCCAGGGTTTTGTAATTAAAAAAAAACCACATTATTTTTTGCAGATAATCAAGGCAAAAGAAGTACATGTGTATCCCCAGGTCTTGGCACTTTTTTCATGTCACACTGAAGCCACTAAAAACTGTAGTCGTAGTGATGATAATATTTTCTTATTTATTTGATTATTTATTTGAAAGATTTATTTACCACCATTCATCAAATGTGGTTTCAGGGCTGTGTACAAAATTAAAATGCCAAGGAGAATCAAATAACACACTAAATCTTTTTCTTTTTCCTCACTTTTCTTCCTGCTCATAATTTTATTTCACTGTTTTTTTTTTCAGTGATACTTGTAATTTGTGATTGGAAGTTTTATGTTTTTATATAAATTATGAAGAAGGCAAGGATGCAAATTAAATAAATAAGAATTACCAGCAAATAAAAACAGAGTAATCAATGGAATTTTTAACGCTTTGATTATTTTAAAAGCCTAGAATAACAAAAAGGGGTGTCTCTGGAGCCTAAAAGAAAAATCTAAAAGAAAGCCATCCTGGACCAAGGGCATTCACAAAGGCTGTTCCAGAAGTAATGGAATTCCATCACTTTGAACTAGCTTTATGATCAGCTTTAGCTATGATCAGCTATGTAAAATGCACTGTAGAATGTACAATGGTTACTAGCATCAACTAGTAATATACCTGTGCAGTAGTATTTCAAATACTTTTATCTACAGGACTTAACTTCGGGTGGGCTAGTGGATAGAAGCTGCAGGTTGCAGCTCTGCCGCAAGGAGATATTTCATGCCAAAAGTGCCAGCCAAAGAGAAACTGCCCTTGAATTAAAGGGGTAGTGGAAGATCACCCTTTTATAGTCAGAATTCCCATTACTTTTATTTACTTTTGAGTAAACACATTATGAGTAGGAAGGACTGAGGGACTGACATCGTATGTGTGACTATGAAATATAGCTGTTTAGATCTGAGGATCTGATGGTGTTATACTGGCAAGTTCCTTTTTGAAAGAAATCTCTTAAACTTTTGGAATTATGAAAATGAAGCACCCTTCTGATTAAAACAGAAAAAGAAGCCTCTCCAGCCACCTTCTTTCTGCAATCAAGAGCTGTGTAAATGTTCACCCCACAAGATCAGGACAAATAAATAAAAAAATTGGGAGTTGACATCTTTAATAGAGACTAGTTAAGGATTTAAGTGCATTTACATTGTGAATAGACTGGATTGCATCTTATTTGTAAGACAGAACTGAATGTTAACAAGGAGAAACTACAATATGAAAAAGTACAGACATTATCTACTTGATGTTGATAAGACTGTCTTTCTGGTGGTTTTCAGCTAGGTGTCTGAGAAGTGAGTTGTTAACTCTGAAGCTGCTGGACTGAATGAAGATGGAACCTTCCCAGAAACTCTATCAGGACTTCTTACAATGGATGATAGAGGAGCTACATACGGAACTCCTAAACTTAAAGAGGAATATGATAGAGGCCCTGAGGAATGAGATCAGCAGGATCAAGAAAGAACTGTGGGGGTATGTAAAACAAGAGGGAGTACAGAAGTTAGCAAGATGGAAATGAAGGAGGTTTAAAATCATATGGAGAGACAAATTCAAGTTGAGCCAATGTGGGGTTTAGCTACTAAACTGGAGAAGATATTCCAAGGCAGGGGGACAAGAGGGATGTTAATGTAAAACTGATTTGTAATCAAATTACTTTGATGGTTGAACAAAACCACATTGATTTAGTCTGTACGATTGAAAGGAGTGTGAGAAAAACAGTTGTAAGAAGGGGTCTGTTAAATGACAATTATCCTAAAATACCAAGTGACAAAGATCTCAGAAGTTGTGGGGGGAGGTAAAGTCCATGGATAGGATGGTTACAAGGGATGAGGGGAGTTAAATTCAAAATGCTATAGATTTTGCTGAAACTAGGTCCCTTTTTGCAGGATGTCATCATCCTGTATTGGGGATGGAGAAGGACAGGACCTGGACAACCCTTATGCACAACATCGTCCATGTCCTGTCATTCTTCCATCCCCAAGTGGTGCAACTGCTCCTCAAATCATTGATGGGTTTACCCGTTAAAGACTGGTGATCGCACAACCCTCCTGCCACACTTAGCTGAGCTGCAGAGAATCAGGAAACGTGATGGCCATGCTTCCTGCCCCAGTGCAACCTGGGACAATGCCCAGCTGCACTGTGGAAGGAAGAGATGTGGCCATCGTGCCTCCCCCATTCCCTTAGGTAGCCTGTGCAGGGAGGACCACTCTTGTCACACTCCTCTCCCAGGAGAGGCTCTGCTGGGATCCCTGCAGGACGTTGCTGGGATCTAAAAACCTGCAGAAAGGGCCTAGGTTATAAAATAGTTAAAATATAAGACAATGAAAATTGTATTTGGTTAATAAATGCTGCAAAGGATTTCACAATATAAAATGGTACAGAAGTATTGGAATTTAGTTATGCCATAAAAATGTAATTAGATCTATAGTTTTAATTAGTGAAAATAATATATAATCAAATCAGCGAGTAGCACTTAGTATCAATATCATTTATCTTACAATGTCATTTAAAATGCAAAAGTAATACACAATGGAATATAATATTGAGATATTATGCTAGGTATGTTAAGCTTTGGCAGAAGAAGCGTCATTTCTCTTCTTTTGGATAGCATGGATTAGAGAGGGGAAGAAGAGAAATGTTGGACATTATCGATGAGAGGCTTGAATAAATTTGACTGTTATAATCCATTTAAAGGAAGGGTGGAAGTTGAGCTTTTTCCTTTTCCTTTCTTTTTCTCTGCTTTTTAATTTCTGATCTATATGTTTCATGTTCTCTTTGTGTTTTTTTCCCCTTTTTTCTTATATATTTGTTGAAAAATTGTATTTAAAAAACACTTTTACTCCCTTTAAGCTCCTTTTTCATAACATGGAAACAGGACTGTAAAGGCAATGAGGCACTTTTGTTCCTCCTTAGCTCAAATGCACTCAGAAGGCAAAGATCTGGGAGAATTACCCCAAATAGAATAGTAGTGGTTATTTCTAGGTGAATTAAAGTGTGTCCTAGCTCTGGCCAGCTGAATGAAACTGCATTACATCTAACAATAAAGAATGTGGTCTAAGAAATAATATGAGGATAATGAACAAAAAAAGAAAAGAAGAAATTTAAAGTATGATTTAAGTTTCATCCTGCATGTCAGTAAAACCAATACTGGCTTTTTAGTAATGTGCTCTGTTCATATGGTTGCACTTTGACTGTATGATGATCCTGGAAGTTTTCTCATCTGGCAGCATGACCTCAGAAACAGCTCTTGAAGAAAAGCGAACAACATTATAAAATCAACAAAAGCAAGCTGGTTTATTTTTTTTTATTCAAATGAGAAGAAAAAATCAGTTTGGAGATTTGGGGATATTTTGAAAGACCACTTCATGTCTGTGGACATGTTATGTTGGTTCTGTAAGAGCTGGTAAAATATACAGCTATAGATGGATTACTGTAACTCAATGGTTTTCACCTGTGTGCAGCTGCCTGGAGGCAACAGATACCATATGTAGTGCCAGACATACACTGACAGGGCTGAATTCCCTTCACATCTTGTCCTCAAACTTGTGTGCACTTTGCAATCCGAAGCAAACATCTGCATTTATGAGAGTACAACCCTGCAAATGTGACATGCTGGTGTGTTTGTGTGCATATATAATTGCTCTTTAGGTACTTAAGAACTGAGAAATACAATTATATTATTATTACTGTTATTGTAGAAGGGAATATTCTTTATGGGCATAAGCATGCATGAACCTAGACAATGTAACTGGACTTGCAGTGCAATGGGACTGTATGTGTAAACCAGCAAAATGGCCATGTTTCCAAATATGGTTATTCAAATGATATTTAAAAATCACTTCATAAATAATTCCCTTTGGAACATTTCCAGTTAGTCATTAATGAAACCAGATTGTGCTGAGAGTTCAACTCCCTTGTCTAAGACTGGGCATATGCAGTAATCTTGGTTACATTTCTGACCAAATGCAAGTATTAAAAACACACCATTAGTTTCTCAAGGTGTGTAGTTGATGAAGGTACTTTAGGAGGAACTCTTTGTTAAGATGAGGATATCTGTGGCTGTGACAAATGCAGTGTGGTTGCCAGCATTGCCAGTTACCAGGTTCAGTACATTAATTTCACCAGCTCATATTATGGACTGGGAATAATTTCCTTTATAATTTCTTCTCAGACTTGGAAAATTGAACAAAATAGTGTACATGCAAGGCCTACAGGCATCCAAACATAGCATGAGAACATTTTTTTAAAAAAGCATTAGTCATTATCCTTTTTAAATGAACAGATTACAAACACATTATTTTGCATTAATTAAATACTTGTACTCTAGCTGGCATAAAATTATGGCTTCTGATGTTCTGCTTGTACAGCAAATACTGGGCCACAGTTAGTACTTGGATGGGAGAGAGCAAAGGGATACCAGGTGCTATAGGCTCTATTTCAGAGGAAGGAACTGACAAAACCACCTCTAAGTTTTCCTTGCCCAAGAAACTCCTGTGAAATTCACGGGGTCATATAATTCATGCAATTCATGGGGTCAAATATATGTGCTCTAAATCACAATGCTTGACTTCTAGCCTAGAGTCATGAAAAAGAAATCCCACTACCTCCATTCATAAACCAAGACATGTCTGAGGATGAGTTGAACTTAGGGACACCATTCTCCAGCTTGGACTCAAGATTTTCAGTCCTGCCAGCTTCTCTGGTATACACAGCATCCCTCCCACCCCAACCCCTTTGGTTGTGGCAAGAAGCATCAAAGGCTCCATCACTGGGGACAGCATTGAAGCAACTGACGCACTAGCCTCCAGCAATGGACTGTCTTTATAGCAAACAGACACCAACAAGACAGTGAGGCTCTTCCTTCTCCCTTCCCCCCTTTTCCACATCTAAAGTCCTGTCAGAAATGTTAATTAATTCAGTTGAAATTACCCAGGTGGTATCATAGAAATAAACAAAAGCATAACAGTACAAAAAATTTTTCTGACTTCAAGAATGACGGAAATGGACTCTTACTGTGATGGGCTGCATTTAATTATTTCTTCCCTGTAAACGCCAGCTGAAAACTGTTTAAATCATAAAGCATAACCACAGAGTACAGGAAACATTTTGGGGTAGTTCCTTAGCTAGTGAGTGTCAGAATGACTAGAGTGAAATAAATGTTGATTTACATCTCCAAAAAGCATGGCCCCATGTTTTTCAGATGTGCCCTCTTAACGTATTTTCCTACATTTCCCACCCACAGTACAGAGAGTTGCCTCTTTGAAATGCCCCCAAAGATCTCATTCAAAAATGTCATGTAGCTAGAATATGCACCTTGAAATAAATGTGTAAAAAGTCTTATATTCTTTCTCTCTCTCTCTCTCTTTTCTGTGTCTCTTTATAAAACAAGAACAATTCATTGACAAAGGATGTGCACATAGACTATAGTTTCCATAGGGCTGCCTTGACTTTTGCATGTTAATGTGAAAGTATGAGGTCTAAAAACTAAAGTGTTTTGCTTAGTACCTTGAGGCAGCACCTAAACTGGCTGGGTTGGGATGGGGTATAATAGTGTCTGCTGGGGTGAGAGTTTAGCTCCTGGCTTGTCAGTGAAAATGCTTGGCTGTCCTAACTGCCTCAGGATTTGAGCCAGGTGACCACATGGGTGGAATAAATGACATTTTCATTGCACTGAGGAAAAAATAATCTTGCCCTATCTCTCTCTCTCTCTCTCACACACACACAGTAATCTTGCCCTATCACACACACACTCCTTTGACTTTGGCCCTTTCTGCAGCACCCTTCTATCCCTCTATGGGGACAGGAGAAGGACAGGATCACGATGACGCTTCTGCATAATGTTGTTGCAGTCTTGTCCTTCTCTCATCCCCAGTCAGCACAATCGTGAATTAAATCATTGATGGGTTTTCCCAGTCAATGACATGTGATTGCGCCACCATCCTGGACTTACCTGTCCTGCAGAAGCTGCAGAAGCACAATGGCTGTGGTTCCTGCCCCAGTGCAGCCTGGGAAAGTACCTGGCTGTGCTGTGGCAGGAAGAGACGTGGCCGTTGTGCTTCCTTCACCATGGGGCCAACTGGTGTGGAGGGGAGTACTCCCGTTGTGCTCCCCTTCCGGGAAAGCTCTGCCAGGATCCCCACTGGACAACTATGGGAAAAGGTAGGGAGCAGAAAGGGCCTTAGTCTTCTCAACCTAACCTGATACTTTATCCCTCTGCTAGAGAACCTAACAAGGTAGTCATCAAAACCTGAAAATTCCCAACAAACCCTGAGGCTTAGAAGCCTTAATGGTGCCATTCTGCATTGTTGGCCTTTTAGGCAGCTATGGTTTTGATCATTTTCATGTTATTTTTCATTCTCACCATCTTTGCTGAGGAATGTTTCAACCATAACAGCTTAAGGAATGTCAGTTTTTAGATGGTGGAGGTACAACTGAAGGCAACAAAAGAAATGCATGTTTATTTTCTAGTAGTGAAACTGTCTCTTTCTCTCCCTGCCCCCCACATCTTCATATTATATGAAAGGAAAATCTCACAGAAATTTCTGTTATTCCATTTCCTGAGTCCTCCTGTATGTTTTTTTTTTTTTTTTTTTTTTAGTAAATCTCCTTTTTTAAAAAACTGGAAAGGAAAAAGGAAACCATGGTTCAGTAAAGTTTCAGACTTAGAAAAAATTGTTCCTTTGGTGGGATGGGGCTGGGAACATCATGGATTTGAAGTATCTCAAAAGGGATGAGGAAGAGGAAATGAAGAATTGCCTGTGTGCAATCATACATACTCCAGAGCAAGCAGAAGTGTGCATAGGGCTACTGACTTGGAACCTGCAGGTTTGGAAGAGATGTCCACTGAGGCACACTTTCTAGGTAAGAATAAGTATGGTGATGGCTCTGGGTATAGGCTTGTAGCCTTACAAAGCTATCCTGTACATGTCTAAATCTGACAGATTTCAATGGGTCTTATTTCCAGGTAAGCATAAATATCTTTCATGGCTTTTACAGTAGTCCTTTTCTGCATTTCCTCTCTAACTTCAAGAAACTGGTTCAGGGGCAAGGGCCTGCATCAGACTTTCTGAGTTTTGGGGCCTTTCTGCACTATACTGTTATAGTGCTATTATTCCACTTCCAACATCCTATGGAATCCTGGGGTTTGTGGTTTAGAGAGGGGCCTTTAGAATTCTCAGCCAAAGAGCTCTTGGGCCTCAGTAAATGACAAACCTCTGGATTCTGCAGGATGTTGAAAGTGGAATAAGAGCACTATGACAGTCTAGTGTGGAAAGGCCCTTTGCCTACCATCCATATTTCAGAGGAGTTCTAATGTCTGTAGTGTGCAGCAAAAATAACTGGGTAGAGTCGTTTGGCATTTGACAAACTAAGACATTTGTTGTGAAATAAATGTTTGTGGCGTAGAGATCAGGTCATCAGATCATGAAGAGTCATCTTCAGTTGGCATGTATATATGGGTCCAGAAAATTAGATGAAAAATTGAGCATGACATTAAAAAAAAAAACACGAGGCCAATTCTGTTCACAAAATTCTTAAAATGATGATGAGACAATGATCCTAGGTTTGTGATGCTAATTAACAACTGTAGTGAGAGAGGAAGCTATTCTCTCAAACCAGTTTTAAACAAGAGGAATCCATTTTTCATAAAGTTTTAATTTAGCAATTTAGCAATTGTTTTTGAAATTCCTTTGATGAAGAAGGGCCCCTTTCATTTACCACAAGGTTTAATCTGGACCCCAACTTAGTGATGTAGAGCACAGTTGGGGGGGTCCCACAAAAAAGAATGTATATTTTTTCCCTAGTTTTATTTTATGTATGAATGGCAATTGTTATGAAAACTGTATATGTCATAGATATGGTGTCAATCAGCAGTCCTTAATCTGTGGTCCATGGACCCCTGGGGGTGCCACAGTTTCCTCATAGGGGGTCAGTGAAGGCTTGAAGAAATATGTTGAGTTTTTACAGTTGAAAGGAGGAAAGAAGAAAGAAAGAAAGAAAGAAAGAAAGAAAGAAAGAAAGAAAGGAAGGAAGGAAGGAAGGAAGGAAGGAAGGAAGGGCAGATGTTCACACATTGATTACAAACAGCATGGGTCTTTTGCCAGTGATAGATTCCATTTGTACAAAGTTTCATTGCAATATCTCAAACAGTTCAAAAGTTATAAAAGTAACTGCTTGTGTTACCCTGTTAACTGGGGGTCCTGGGAGGGGCACCCACATAACCAAACAACAACAAACAAGATGGGGAAATTAGCTGGAGCACTCTCTTGGCTAACGAGAGGCAGGGCAATGCAGCGAGATCTTTTATCCTATGTATACTGGTTCAGGTCAGTGAGGAGTCGAGCAGTTTAAAATACTAACAGTTATTATTAAGCAGAATAATAAAACACAAGCACACCTAACTAGAAAGGAAAGAAAGAAAGTTTGGAAAAATAAGCAATACGCCACCTGTCCGAAGTCCTGGAGACACCAATTGAAGAGGAGGAAGGAAACCCGGCATGGAAACCGAGGGGAATCTGTTGAACCAAGCGGCAGCGAGGCGAGGAAGAAGATCCAAAAGGAACTTCAAGTGATTTCAGGAAGTGATTTCAGCTAGGTCCGACAAGAGTTCCAGTGATTCAGCAAGAGGTTGAGTGATTTCAGCAAGGTCCAATGAGAGTTCCAAAGAGTTCTCAGAACGGGGCATCTTTTATAGGGAAAGAACGACCGCAGGCTAGTCAGGTCTTTACAGGAGAGCAATAAGTTTTAGGCTGGAGACAAAGGCTCAGAAAGGTCAGAATTTACATGATTGAATTATGAGCCGAATTGACAATGGTATAGCTGGTATGTAGATGCGGCTAGCTCGACCGTTAAGTGCCTGGCTTGCCAGGGTGTTTTCACAGGCAGAGAGTTCTTTTGTCTTGCAATCAAAGTGTTTGTGTTGGGTCGCTACCTCCTGAAGCGGAGCTGGCCATATCTGTTCACCCATGTCTAGCGTCGTGCTTGTTCGGCAGACTCTCACAAACACTTAGCTAATGGCGGGAAAAAGGGCCAAATTATGATATCAAAACGATATCTTTTGTTCACCAAAGACCAAGCCAGATTGCCGTAATAACACCCCCCCCGAAATGTTTTCAATCAAACATTTCAAAAAGAATTTAGAGCCGAATAGAGGCCTATGGATCTCGGAGGTGTATTATACCAAGGGACTTTGCAACATTCCTATCTAAATAAAACAGTCCCTAACTAACAACAATGTCAATGCAAAGCGGGCAACAAGAAACCTAACTCTAGTATTACACAAACAAATGCAATACAATACAATAGCAGATGGAACGCATGCAATACATTCTGCACAAACGGATGTAAAATGGCAACACTTAAATGCAGGCAGTATCCAAATGGAGGATGAAGACAAACTGAATGCGGGCAGAGTCCAAAACTGTGCAATATCCAAATGAAAAAGTGAGTGAGTGTGGGTAGTTATGCGGGCACGATTGGGCAGTCCAACGATGATGCGGGCAGAAAGAAATCCAATGGGGATGGAAATGTGGCAACACACGTTCAAAGTCCTGGGGAGGTGAGGCATGGGCAAAGTCTCTGCAGCCCCCCTGGAAACAGAGAAAGTTCGGGGTCTGGAGAATGCAGGCACCAAAACAATTCCAGTCCAGGGTCGAGCTAGCCCAGGCATGCTAGCTCTTTTGCAAAGTGGCAACAGGAACAGTCCAAAACAGGAAAGCGGGACTCGGGATGGTTCGTTGGAGGTGCGGCTGTCTAGACATTCCAACTGCAGGAGCAGGAACAGGAACATGTTGTTGACACGGGCCGGGCGCCTCGACTGGAGCCGCGATGTGGCTGGATACACACAGACACATCCCACGGTGCCTCGGGGGCGGCGGACGGATCTGGGATGGCCTCGGCTGGACCTATTGCTTTTGTAGGAGGGAAGACTGACAGAGGTTATGGCAAATGCAAATATTCAACGCAAATTAATGGTGTGAAGCCCATCGGGGGTGGAATTTGAGTTGCGAATATTTGTAACGACAGGGAACCTCGGCGGGTTTTACAGATGCCAGGCAAAAGGTGCTAGTGTGGAGGAGACATGGGTGACTGTCCCAGATCTTGGTCACGTTAAGGTGGAAGGCGGTCTGACCGTACCTCAGTAGAGGGGGCCTCCATGGAAGGGTACCTTCTGGGTAGCTCGGGCCTAACAGAGCTCAGGGATCAGATGGACCACCCAAGAGTGGGAGTCTCCTGAGACCCCGTCTGCAATGGCAGTGATACCCGCTTGCTCAATTATTCTGGATGGAGCTCTGGTCTTAGCCGAACTAGGTTTATACTCTGGCTTTCACCTGACGGTGAGGGTCCCCAATACCAGTTGAAAAACAGAACTTAAAAACCAATCCAAAGCAAGCACAGACTATGCTTGCTCATTTGCCGGAGCAGATGTTGACGCTTCCGGAGATTGTCCAGAATGGATGGGTCTACGTATGCAAATGTTCTATTAACATATGCAAATAGGAAACAATGTGCCTGGGCCAAGCGTTTTGCCAATTGTGTGGGTCTCCGGCCTTTATGGGGCGTCGGAGAGTGGACATATACTTTTGAATTACACAGCCAAATTGAATTGTGACTAAGGAGCGGCTAAGACTGTTCTCACTCTAACAGTCCAAGCATGTAGAAAGAAAGGGGAGAGAGGTCTCTCCAAGGTGGAAACCATTCTGGGCTGTAGCTCGGTACTCCAGAGTCACTCAAGGGTGTTTTCACAGGCAGAGAGTTCTTTTGTCTTGCAATCAAGGTGTTTGTGTCAGGTGGCTACCTCCTGAAGCGGAGCTGGCTATATCTGGTCACCCATGCCTAGCGTCGCGCTTGTTCGGCAGAGCCTCACAAACACCTAGCTAATGGCGGGAAAAAGGGCCAAATTATGATATCAAAACGGTATCTTTAGTTCACCAAAGACCAGACCAGATTACCGTGGTAACACTTGGTAGCAAAAAAAGTGTACTCAGCACTTATTACTTTTGCACATACATGAGAACATAAAAGTGAATGGCACTGAGTGGCTGAGAAAAAGCAGCTGATATTTCTTGCTACTGCATTTTAAATCTTGAGTTAAGTCTTAGTGGTCCACAGCAACAAAAGATGTTTAAAGGGGGTCTGTAGTAAAGAAAAGGTTAAGAACCACTGGTCTAAACAAAAGGATTGGCAAAATCTCAGAACAATTGGTGTAGCGGTTTCTGTAAACCAGGAGTCTTTAAATGAGAAGAAGGAGATTTGCTCCCTCTCTATGGTTTGTTGGTGAATTTGTATGACAATGGCCCACTTCAAATTTGCATTTCCAGCACTAAAACAGCTGTCATCTCTACAATTAAACAGTACTGGATAAAAAAAAGCCAATCAGCTTAAGAGAAAATTTCACAGACATCTGGGCCATGTAATTCTCCAGCAAACACATTTGCTAGATTAATCAGAGTAAGCATTAATAAATTATTAAACGGTTGCTCCCAATCCTTAGTGGAAAAACCAGACACTACATGCCATGAATCTTGTCTCACAAGCAGCACATAGAAAAGTTTTATTTCACAAATACATATAGCGGGCATGGATGCAAAATGGTACGGCATCATTTACAAAATCAGAACCAGCCACTGGCAGAATTCCTACATGGCATCTGAAATCTGGGGAAAGAATACAAAGTTTTGCTAACTTGGAAGGAAAATATGCAATGAAAAGGACTTGTGTAGCTTGACCATGCCCTCAATAAAGTTAGCTGCAAATCTCTTGGATTGCTAGGACAACCCTGTTCTTCATTTTTCCTCATTTTATAGCAATTACACATGAGTGTCAAAGAAAGAGTAGAGGGAAAAATGTCTGAAAATCTCAAAAGCCTTTGAGGTGCCAGCTCAGAAGAGGAACAGCAGTGTCATAAACCAGGGAAAGATCTAAAAATAGTGTGCATGATTATTGTTTTTGCTATCAATATAGATGAAATATTTCACTCAACTCCCAGCTGAGTTTGCCTTACCATACATTTCTCTGTGGTTCAAAAGGCCCAGCTCCGATGAACCCACAAATCCTTGTTTTAGGGATTTTTAATAGCCTATAACCAGTACCCAAACACATGAGTTGGGACATCACTTTCATGAGGCTGGCCTAAATAGTCAGGAGACATAAAAATGAAATCTTTACTGTATGACCTTTGAGTGTTATATCTGCCCACATTCCATTAGTGAGACAAGTGATAATGCCACACACTGGCTGTTGGACTGTTGAATTCTGTGGGCATGCCTTTCATTTCCTGTCACTTTATCAGATTGACAAAATCCTTTCTTTTATATAGTCTTAAAGTTGCTATAACCTTACAGCTTACTCCAGCAGCCTAGCCAGGCAGGTCCTTGCTGGAGAGATGATAGTGAGCAGGTTTGTGATAAGAGAACATTTATTGCCCAACAGGGATAAAAGAATTAAAATGACTCAGCAGCTGTAGCTGTCAGAGAAGGTTCTGGCTGCCCCCTACTTTTTCCCGGCATCTGTTCTTCTGTGTGTGTGTGAAGCCTTCTAGGGAATGGGGTATGGAGAAGAACAGTACATCCTGGGACCCCCCCCCCCACTCTGAAAAGGTGGAATCCAAACGCAGCTTTACTTCCTCAATAAGAATTAAGCTTTCCTTGGTTTAAGATCTTTATATATACAGACTGCATTTTTGGATCAGTTTGATACCACTTGTTACCATGGCTCCATTTTATGGAATTCTAGAGTGTATAATTTGGTGAGGTCCTTAGAATTCTGTGCTGGAGAGCTCTAGAGCAAACCCCAGAACTGTAGTTTCCAAAGAACCTTGAGAAGAAAGCTTGAGGATTTTATCAGGATACTTTAGCAACTAAAGTGTTAATTCAGGGGAGTGCTCTAGAGCTCTGTTACTATGATGTACACCCCAACTCCATGATATGATATAATTGGATCATTTAATCAGTGTAAAATATAAATCATACACTGTTGTGGCTGAAAAGCCTTGCTGGCAAAGAGGACTGGCTGAACATGTGCAAAAGTAAGTCAGATGGGGCCTCAGGGCATGGCCAGGTCATAGTCAAGGGATGATTTGGGAAGCTCTGGTGTTAATGAGTTTACAATAATCCCCTCAACAACCTAATCTTCAAAAACAATAGCACCCAAAACTGCTTCAACAGAGCAAATGATTGTCTCAACCCGTTTCCTCTTCCCACGAAAATTCTCCTTTGTTTCCTCACCTGCCCAGCCATTAATGAGCTATGATGATTCCCATCATTCCTTTGTCATCTAATGCTAAACCATTAGCCCCTTCTGACCCCATTGTTTGCTCTTTCAGAGAGCCATTAACACCTGCCCCCTCAGGGAAGAAACAGGGCATTTAAACTCTGGTTCTGGGCCAGACAACTCGTAGTATTCTGGACATAGACCATCACTCTGTTGCTCAGATTCCCATTCTTATACCACCTTCAAACCCTTAATCTGAGCCACATCACTTTGTCTCTTCTGCAAGATAGATAAATATCACCCATTCTAATTTCTCACTATCCAGTTTTCCTTCCTTTCCTTCGGTTAACCTTGTGTGATTGTTAGACTGCTTGAATCTTTCATGTGACGGTGATATTCCCCCCCAAAACATTATTTTAATCTCCAGCTGGTGTCACTGCATTAGTACTGGTATACATAAGTAGAAAGATCCTGTAAGGTTACCTCCACTCTCTCAGGTCTCCCTTTGAACTAATAATTCCCCACTGTTCTACAGAGGCACTGGCATCATGGGGTGACCTCTGAGTTGCCCACCTTTTGGGGTAACAGCTCTCTAGAAGAGAATTACCAATCTCAGAATTCCCTAGGATAGAATCATGGCTGTTAAAGTTGTGTCAAACTGCTATAACTGATCTGTGTGGATATACCCTCAGTCCCCCCCCCCAGGCCTGTGACCATTTTCCTTTTGGATCCTGAGTTTCTGGAACAGCTTTCTCACAAAAGATATTTATCCCCAGTGGCTGCCCTTGAAGAAATATAAGACACATGTCTGTCATATAGGGACATGCTTTTATCTTCTAAACTTACTTTATGAAAAACCAGAGATGCAAATTAAGTTGCAAGGCATAGGAGTGAGCAGAGCTAAATTGAAAAAGACTTCTTCACATTAAAAGTTCAGATAAAGAACAGAATGTTTAAAAGGTGCCAGTTCACTGAGTTCTATATTTTAAAGGCCTTTTTAATAGGGACTTGACGCTGGGTGGGGGAGAAATTATAGTCCTTTCTGTCCCCCCGCCCCCAACCCTCAATGGCCACAGAATCACAATGAGATCACAGTGACGGTTCTGCATGACGTTGTTGTGATCCCATTGCAAACTTCGTGGCCACCTGTTGCAATCATGGATTAAATCCATAATGAAATTGATGGATTAAATTGATGGATTTCTCCCATCAATGACATGCGATTGTGCAGTCCTCCTGCCTCCCTCCCACACTTACCTGTCATGCAGAATGGCAGGAAATGCAATGGCCTGGGAAACTGCTGAGCTGTGCTATGGAAGGAAGGGGTGGAGCCGTCACGCTTCCTCCCCTCCAGCAGGCAGCCGGTGCAGAGGGCAGTGCTTCTGTCATGCTCCCCTCCCAGGAGAGGCTTTCCCTGGATCCCTATGAGATGGCTTCAAGAACAGGAAAGGTGCAAAAAGGGCTTACATTGTGCCTCTGGTACTTCTCTTTATTAATCACGAAAGTAGAGGGACTACCATTTTACACCAGTTATAATGGCCAAATTTCACTTTGTGCTGTTTACAGTTCACTGTCCATTCATGGTCTGCCTGAACGATTGTTCCTCCATGGTTTCCATCTTTGAAAAATAATAATCTACAAGATAATCTATCTTTTGATTACATGGAAGAGACCGGGAAAAAAAGGCAAATGGCAACTCTGTTCCCATATTTCCTCTCACCATCTTCACTGAGCAATACATAGGGGATAGAAATAGTAATTACAGGATGATGTTCCAACAAATTCCAATTGTGGCATAATTGCCACTGGGAAAAGTTCTTGGAGGCCAATACCAGTAGCTCAACTCCCTCTGCAACAGCCATAAAGCTGAATGTAGATCAGAGGGTTGTAAAAGAGGATACAATAACCAAAATAATGTTTATGTTTTTCTTAAAGGAACGGTTGTGCAAGGTATACAAGAACTGATTGGCTGTTTAACAAAAAGCAGAAAACGCCAACTTCCTCGTTGACAAGTGTGAAATGAAGAGCCCAGAGGCAACTTTCAACGTCTTATGATGCACTGCATGATGAAAGTTGCCTCTAGGCTCTTTGTATCACACTCAGCTTTCTTTTCAGCTCCCATTATTTCCCCTGAGCTTCTTGACTGAGGCAGCAGATGGTATTCAGATGATGCTTTTACCAGCTGGGCAGAACTGGTGAACTCTCCTTTCACATTGCAATCATATCAGTTTCTGCTGAAATACCTGTAGCACAGAACTAGCCAGCCACTCCTGTTTTTGAGAATTTACTGGCCTCTCGACTCATCATGAAACGATTTTTTGCCTCCTCAAAAAGTACTGCTTGCTCATGCAGGGCAACTGAAGGGGACAAATACACACATTCACACTCAGGCATAGTCCTTCACTTGTCCTAAATTCAATGTGTATCAAATTCAGTAAATATAAGGTATCACAAGTGAGCTTCCTTTTAAACACAGGACTATTGTACTGCATTGCATTTCCTTTCTTTTCCTAGAGCTGGGACTACTGAAGAAGCCATCGTGATGTAGTGGTTTGTGTGTTGGACTAGATGACCAGGAGACGAGGCTTCAAATCCTGCTTAGTCATGGAAACAGATGCAATGACCTTGGGTAAGCCAGACTCTCTCAGCCTTCGAGAAAGGCAGTAGCAACCCCCTCTGAACAAATCTTGCAAAGAAAGCCCCATGGTTGGGTCACTGTAAGTCAGAGGTGATTTGAGGTAATACAACAACAGCACCAAAACTATGAGCTAGTGACCAACTATTCAGAGAGGGAGGAAAGAACAGGCTGGATGGAGTCCTTATCTTCCCATCTAGATTATCCAAAGTTATGTGGGTCTCTGTGTCATTTGACTTCTATGTACATATTCCAACAAAAGAAGGGATCTGTGCAATGCTAATTTGTTATCACTAATTTCTTATATCTTATTACATTTAATTTTTGTTGTAATCCCAACTCAGCAGTTTCTCATGAAGAACTACAATACAGCTGGCCATTCACTGACTACTCAAACTGATCAGAGAGCTGCTGGAGCCCCCAGCCCCATGGTGATTCTGTGGAAGGTGAGGAGTGGGGAGAATTAGGCAAACATTATGTCATTTTCTGAGGTCTGTTGGAATGCTCCAGAGATCTCAATGGATGGGGTAGTCACTTCCAACCCTCAAACCCCTGCAGTGATTTGACAGTAAGGCCATTTCCGCACTAGAATGTTATAGTGCTATTATTCCACTTTCAACATCCTATGGAATCCTGAGGCCTTTGAGGCCCCTCCCTAAACTGCAAGCCCCAGGATTCCATAGGATGTTGAAAGTGGAATAATAACACTATAACACTCTAGTGCGGAAATGTCCTAAGTCTTGAGGTGAGGCTTTTGTCATTGCAGAGGGAGGAAGGGAATGCCAACCTATGCAACAACTAAGAAAAGACGTAGGCAGGTGTATGGTGAAGTTAGGCCTGCATATTCTACAAACAGGATGCCAGTCAATGTTTATCCCATCAAGCCACTTACAGAAATATTTTAAGCAGCCTGTTCAAATTTTCCTTTTGTGTATAAAGATAAATTGTTGAGATTGTCAGTAAATAAAATTAAAATGCATTTTTCCAAAATTCAAATGTGTTTTTGAAAGGGTATGTGGACATAATTATTTTCCAATAAACTCAATAAAACATAATAAAATTGGTACAACATATCAATAAATTTGCAGTAAGTTATTTCCACATGTATGTTGTCATAAGTTATTTTCTCAGTTGGTGCATCAGTTTATCCATCCATGCCAATTTTCAGGTCCTGTTTAACCAATTTCTCAAAGTTAATTTTTTTTTAAACCCTTCAGTGCTTGGAAATTTCCGATTAATTAGTAAATTGGATTACTGGCCAGGAATTTGAGTCCACATCTCACCAGTCCGTGCTCAAGACCTTAGTCACTGTGCCTTGCTGACTCTCAATATGTTTGTGCTGCTCTCCTTACTACATAGGAAATTACAGATATAATTAATAATTTGATTTCTTTTCAAGACACTGCATAAGAATTCACATTCAGCAGAAAGATTTAGATTTACAAATCACACTTTTATTCTTATTTTTTTAAAATAGCATTTCTTTGTTTCCATCATGAGAGACTTGGGCCATTTCTGCACTGCACTGTTATAGTGCTGTTATTCCACTTTCAACATCCTATGGAATCCTGGGGTTTGCAGTTTAGGGAGGGGCATTTAGAATTCTCAGCCAGAGAGCTCTTTGGCCTCAGGAAACTACAAACCCCAGAATTCCACAGGATGTTGAAAGTGGAATAATAGCACTATAACAGTGTAGTGTGGAAATGGCCTTGGTTATTTGACTCAGTATGTGGAGGGTCCCATAATGAGCCCCTGGGATCTCCAGGCAGAGCTGGGAAGAACTCCTACCTGAAAACGCATAGCACCTAGCAGTACAATAGGTGGAGTGAGAATGTCTTAGGGACAGTACTGTGGGTCCCATGTTCCCCCCAAGAGTGTGCATGGAGGCCACTGGGTGGGGTTGCAGTTTCCCATGGGTGGTTTTGGGGGTCTGGGGAGAGGAGAGAAGGTGCACGAGGGGGATGGGAAGGATAGTTTCAGTGAAAGTATTGCAGGTCCCATGTTCCTTGGAAAGGTGCATGTGGAGGCCATTTTGTGGGGGGGAGATTCCTGTGGGTGTTTATTGATGTCTGGGGAGGAGAGGAAGGGTCCAGGAGGAGTGAGTCTTTGCATCAGCATACGTCTGCAAAACCATTCTTTTTCACATGCCAATGTGGATTATGTACAGCATCAGTGCTGTGGGAAATGCAAACTCACCCTCCTGTAGTCTCCAAGGCAAACGGTGGAGGACAGAAAGATGTGCTCTATCGCCAGGCAGACCTCGATGGCTACCTCAGCGACTGTGGAGATCTCCTGTCCAAAAGTGTTGGCAGTCTTGCGGTAGATTAGGAGGGTTGTCAGCCACCAAACAGCAATGGCCACTTTCTCTTCCACAGGAATAGGTTCACGCATCTCAGTGGTCCTTTGCTCCAGGTGGGGAAGCAGATGATCTGCTATCTCAAACAGGGTGGCCTTTGTCATCCTGAAGTGATAGAGCCACTGGTCATCATCTCATGTAGCCAGCACCTCGTAGGTCCACCATGTGCTGCGCATCCACTCCTGAACCCATCATCTTCTAGGCCTTGGCATGCTTTCTGATGAACCTCCTACCCGGGCTGCATACAGGCTGACATCATTGTCACGGTGATCCCAGGAAGCAGCAAGAGAAGCCTCACTGAGGTCGCTGGCTCCTCACAGGTAACCACCCACCTGTTGGAGCCTGTACCGTCTGGCATGCTCACGATTCCATTGTCTTTGCCTGGATGCCATTGCAAGTCCCAGTACCATCAAAAATGGGCACAGTACTGTGGCAACAGTTTAATCAGTCTTGTCCATCCCGAAAGCTGGACAAGACACCTGGGGTACAAGTAATAGGATCGATGTACTGGCAAGCTCGATCAGATCCACAGAGCATACCTTGCAAGTACCAAAAATTGATCTCTCTCTCCAGAAGCTTCCCAGGAAGGAGGGGTCATGGGAGGGGCCATGGGAGGGGTCAGGGGTAGTATGGACTTTCACATGTACGCATGTACACACATACGCAATGACACACGCAACCATGCAAAAAAAAAAAAAAAAGCCAATCACAGCCGACAGGGCAGGGTGAGGGGAGTAGCAGGAGTGCTCACAGTAGAGGTAGTGCAGATGCATGAACTCGCACTCCTCTGAATCAGAAGGAAACATACCCAGTAGCTGTGCAGAAGGAAATGAGGGAAAGCCCATCTTATTTCAATCCCATAAGACACGGTAAGAAACAGCATGACCCGATTCACCAGCCTTGTGCGGAAAGGGCCCTAGTCTAACATTCAAATCACTACACCATACTGTCTTTCAGTTCTATTGAACTACAATTCCCATCACCACCATCTGGCTAGATCATCAGCCATATTGGCTGGGGATGATAGGGGTTGTAGTCCAGCAATCTAGAGGGCACTTGATAATCTATGTAGACCAATGGTTCTTAATCTTTTCTTTACCATGGGCCCCCTTTAAATATTGCCATGGACTGAACTCAAGAGTTAAAACTCTAAAATGCATGAAATATTTATTTAAAGCTGCTCATCAAAAATCTTCAGATTTGGAGAGAAGGAAGAAATAAGTAAATGCACACACTCTTATTATAATTTAATTGGAATTATTGTGTACAAATTTGACTTTTTGACTTTCTTTCCCTCTTTCAGTTTTAACTTTGAAAGCTCATAGTATTTCTTCAAGCCTTCGCAGTCCCCCTGTGAGCACATTGCAGTCCCTTGGGGATCTCCAGACTCCAGGTCAAGAACTGCTGATGTAGACAGTACCAAGTGAGATGGACTGTTGTATGATAAAACAGAGCAGTTTCTGGTGTTTCTATGGCCAGCAGGAACTCCTTCAACTCCCTGGCTCTTCATACTTCTTCTGCCTTTTCCATCTACCACACTGTCAGTTCTCCCCATCCCCCTTCTCACCCTGCTGCCTCTCTTGTTCCACTGATGAAATCAACATGGCTTGTGAAATGTGCAGCTATTGCAAGTGATTACTTTAGTGGTTAATAAACTTTCCTATAGGGTATGAAAGGATGGGATTTTTAATTTTTTTTAACAAGTATTAACAAATAAAATATTCTTCCTTTTAAGGAAGAAAAACTTGAGTTTGTGTTTTCATGTTGGTGGAATCTGCTTTGTGAAGATGGTGGTGAAACTCTAGTCTAATTCCAGTTTCTGCTTCTATTAAATATTTTCTTCCAAACATTTGGGATTGTGGATATGGCCCTATGGATGTCTTTGGGTGCCCCTTGTCTTGCTATCTTGACTGTATTAATTAGGGCTTAACACTGGCTTGTGGTGTTCTAAGGGCTGTCATGCTTGAACACATCGAGGAGTTTGCTGTCAGATGCTACAGTCTAGAGCTGGGGTGCATAATCTGAGACCTTCCTTATGTTGCTGGACTGTAGCATCATAGGGTCTGCTAGCTAGGAGTTGCAGTGCATCCCATCTGTAGGGCTCTCTGATTCCCAACCTTAATCTAGGAAAGAACAGAGTTGCAGTTTCAGAACACTAGCTCTGATTTTGAGGTTTGGAAAAGGTCGGAAGAGGGATGATGGAAGTGAGTGAGAAATTGTGTGTTGGGAACAAGGGAATATTGTTTTAACAAACTTTGATAAGAAGGAATAGATGCCACTGTAAGGTTGTGCAACTGGCAGGTAGGATGAGAGTCTGAGAAGAGAATTGTTTCAATTAGCTGTCAAATAGTATTCTTGTACATGCAAATTTGTAATGTTACAACTTATAAGGAATTGCAAATGCAATAGCCAGAATGTACTGCTGTTACTTCACCGTTCCTGAATAAAGCTTTTGAAAACCTCTAAGCCTTATTACGATCTAGGAGTTAGTCAATACATGACACTGGCTAACACCAAGAGGCTGGAGGTTCTTTAACAATTGCAGAAGACCCTTTCTATCTGCAGGAATTCCATTCCAGGAACTCTCATGAATGGGAAAAAAAACACAGATTCTTGCATCCCATATTATTAATTCGTGACTACATGGTGTGGACTCATCAGTGTATCTGCAGGCATGTTGCCGCCATTTTAGGTAAAGGATGCAGTGCTCCATGATCAATTAAATTTGAAGATGTGGAGATCATTTATATGAAGGGTCCACTGTATCTCAGAGCTGCTAATGAGAAATGCAAGATCTATGTCACTGCAGGGAGCTTAAAAATTGGGAAGAAGACATGCCAAAATATGCTCAGGGATCTTCTTTTACCTATGCATCCAAGATGGAAATAAACTTTCATTAATTAAACTAGAAAACAGTTAGTTAAAAAGAGAACATGCTACCAAAAATGGCAGATTCCACAAACAGAATCTATGGGCTTTTCTGCACTTTGGGTGGGAAACGGGGCAGTCAGTTATTCACCAGACTGGCACGCTCCCCCCCCCCACGATCCACGATGATCCGGAGCAGCGCGCGCCCACGCTACACACTCTCCGGAGACGAAAATGGAGGCTTCTGGTTGGCAGAGGCTCTCCACCAACCGGAGAAGCTCACCAGCCGGAAGCCCACCCCCGGAAGATCTGCAGCCTCGCACTGGCATGAGCCTGCAAATCTACACTTAGGGCAGCGACGGACTTGGGCGCGCTGGGCTATTGGAAGTCCTCTTTTAATCGATCTTTCAATAGCACGGGGAACCACCAGTTCTGGGCGTTACGGAGCGGGCTGAAGTCTGGACAAACATTAAATAGTCCGGACCCAGTTCGCCCCCAAGTGTAAATGTCCTCGCTGGAGGACGCACTGCCCCATTTTAAATATAAAATGCGGAAAAGGCCTATTTGAAGTGGATTTTTTCGTTACATGAAAGAACCTTTCAAAAAAATAGTTATAACTTGGAAGCAACTAGTTACAAAGAATAAGATACTTGTAACTCGGTTCATTTCCATTAACAAAATTTAGCTACATTACATTATGACTGTAACTTCATGAAAGTGTAGCTTAATACCATTCCTTTTGCAGTTCAGTGATAACGTTTGTTACTTTACATGATGGTGGCCTCACTGGATAGGAGACAGGAAGGAATGTTTCATTGATCAAATCCTGATTTGTTTTGTACTTGAAGCTACCGTATTGAGATTTTGCTTTAAAGTTACCTGAAAGAAGCTATTTTTATTTACTTCTGACAAACAGAAAAGAGGTGTTTTTTTTAAAGATACAATTCAACAATGATAGTAAGTAATGAGGTATCTTGATTGATAAATATAACTGATTTCTTTTAATGTAACTTTCTAAACTTTGTTAAACTTCCTTTAGTTCCCCTTTGTCAGACAATCATTTTTTCAGAGAATAAATACATAATCGTTATTCATTTATAGTGAAGGATACAAAGATCTGCCCTTAAGCAAAACCTCCATTGCAATCTCCATGTATTATGTTCTGCCTGGATAATACCTGTGATCAAACTACCTGTACTAGTCTGACAGAGCATAAAGCACCACTGGCAGTACTCTGCTGGGCTTCCCCATTCTGCAGCTTTACATTGTCTGGTACACCCGTACACTCAGCTAGTGACCACACACAGTTGGGCTACAGAGAAAAAGAAGCAGCTGTCCCCCACCGTCCAAAATTTCCTAGACAAAAACTGGGACACATAGAGCCAAAGAACATCCAAGTATGGTCAAGGTGATAAACATTAATAATGGGGAAGAACAGCCAAGTCAAGAGAGCTGCAGCAGTTTGCTTTTGCCTGAGCCTGTTGGGAAGGACAAGATTCTACTTCTCTTCTCCAACCGTCTCAGTTAATTGAGTGCAAATGACATTTGAATTTTGCCTGCAGTGGTTGAAATAGGCTAAAGACAAAGATGAAAAGTGGGAGGGGGAGAGAGAAACTGTGACACTGTAAAAGCTGCTGAAAAGTGAGACAACAGAGGATTGATCAGGATTGTCCCTGCTAAGTCAGGCAGTTGAAGGGTATGCTGTCCCCCTTCTGGATCTCCAGCATAACACTGAGTGGTGGCTTTTCCTTTTGCCCAGCTGCCCAAACTGCAGCCAATAGTGCCTGGGCAACTCCACCCCAGCTGCCAATTTTTGATGGAGGTGAACTCCACTGCGTTACTTTCCACAACACTCATAAGGACATAAACCAGTGCAACTGAGGGTTACACCAGCCTTATGTCGCCAACAAGGCCCTAAACTACAGTGTATAAGAAACAGACCAGAGCTGGAGTAGGGGGCATACTGAGGCTGTTGGACCACTGGATCACTGACTCCATTCTCCTCTCTTCTCCTCTGTGAATTACAATTTCACTCAAAATTCTCCCCCTCAGTCACGAGGAAGCCTCCCACCTAAGGATGGATATCTGAAGGTTCTTGGCTTGTGCTAGGTGGCCATTAGGTAGTGATGTATTTAACTCTTTTACTCCAAGTCTCAAGTCAAGTCTCAAGTCTCTACCTTCAAGTCTCAAGTTGAGTCTCAAATCCTTGCAGGATACTTTCAAGTCAAGTCTCAAGTCAGGGAGCCAACTTTATACCCCAACCTGTATTTCAGAATTTCAGGACAGACCTGAAAGTCAGTTTTAACAACTTAAGTAAAGTTGGTCCTCTACTTTTGTGATCTTGCCATCTGCAGCTTCGGAAGTAGGGAATAGAATCCTTCTTACTTCCCATTTGGGGGCTTTTTCACAAGTAGGGAATAGGATCCTTCTTATTCTCCATTACTGAAGCTTCAAGAGTTTTAGAAGGAAGGATCCTTCCTCCTCAAGCCGATTACCTAACACATTTTCTGTTCCCCTGAGATAGGTGCCCTGCACTCTGGGCACAAGTCCTGCCTTCTGATCTTAGGTAAAGTTTTAGAAGGCTCCTCCTATATGTAACAGGGACAGGGAGCTGAGCAGACTTCAACCTCACCTCAAGCCCATTGCCGTTCCCTCTGAGAAATGTGTCCACACTTTGGGCTTGAGACAGATCATCCTGTGACCTATAAGTTGTAAGGTTTCTGGTTGAATGTGTTATGTTACTAAACTGAGGGCAGCAAGTCAGTCACTAAAAATATGCAAGGCTCAAGTCAAGTTGAGTTGGTGTGTAATTTTTGCCAAGTCAAGTCCAAGTCGAGTCACTGAAGTGACTTAAGTCTGACTTGAGTCTGAGTCAATCGACTCTAGTCTACATCACTGCCATCAAGTGTCCCTCTTCAGACAGGGAGGCAGATTCTCTGTCTGCAAAAGGGAATCTTTGATATGACTCTCCCTCTCCACCTCCTCAAACACTCTCACACAAACACATTTTGTTTCAGGCCCCACTTCTGTTAAGTTTAATCTGCATCCAGGATTCTTGTTTTAAGAGTCCCAGCCCTCTGTTCAAGGCACCATAGTTCTTCCCTAACCATATCACTTGCAGTCTGAGTATGGGTGAAGTCCAGTCAGAAAAGTATATCATGTTATTGCCATGTGTTTTAGTTGGCTGCTGCTAATCACATCTGATAAAGCATCCTGGCTTTTCTAAAACAGTCATTTTAGTTACAAACCATAATGAATTTATTCCGTTTTCACATTTTGGAAACGTGTACCATAGCTAGAATCATATAGGCCTGTATGTGATCTGACAATCTTTTGGTCTTTGTTAAGTTTTTATTCAACAAATATGTTTACAGCAGGATGTCACTAGTGATTTGATAGCAGGTGTAGAATGAGAATGTAAGGGCTTTTTCGCACTTTGGGAAGAAAACGGGCCATTCTGTTACTCACCGGACTGGCGCGCTCCCTCCGACGATCCACGCTGATCTGGAGCAGTGCGTGGACGTGCTACACACTGCTCCGGGGACGAAAATGGAGGCTTCCGGTTGGTGGAGGCTCTCCACCAACCGGAGAAGCTCGCCAGCCGGAAGCCCACCCCTGGAAGATCTGCAGCCTCGTGCTGGTGCGAGCCTGCAGATCTACACAGGAGCGCAGCGACGGACTGGGGTGCGCCGGGCTATTGAAAGACCTGTTTTAAGCGGTCTTTCACTAGCACGGCGAACCACCAGTTCTGGTCGTTCCAGAATGGGCTGAAGTCCGAAACTACAGAAGGTAGTCCAGACCCAGTCCGCCCCCAAGTGCAAACGTCCTCGCTGGAGGATGCACTGCCCCGTTGTAAAAACAAAATGCGGAAAAGGCCTATGAGAAAGAGAAATACTGCGTGAAAGATTCTGCTTAAACACCATAGTCTTAGAGTACTAGCTCTGGACAATCATTCATTTTTCCCTCAGCTAGATTTCTATAGTAGAAACATGTCCTAAACCATGATCTTCTACAGTTGTTCTTCTCCCCCATAGGACAGGCATCCCCATTCATAAAGGACATCCACTGAGCCCTTCCATAGGGCACCCTATTCCAAAGGAGCTTTGACATGCAACCAGAGCTTATGCCAACTGAATACTGTGATAATGGAGACCAACATTTTACTAAAGGAGTCAGATTTCAGGGCCTTAATTTGATGATGATGATGATGATGATGATGATGATGATGATGATGATGATGATTGGAGGTGAAGAAGGAGGTCAACATCTGTGGGACTCACTGCACAGGCAAAGAAAATGCAAAAACCAAGAAAGTTGCGTTTCGGAGGATGGCTGTTTAGCCGCACTTGGCAAGACCTCCTTTTTTGATTTGAGCAATGAAAACAACTTCCTGTCAATAAACGTGAACAAACGCTTGGACAAATCTTCAAAGTCATGAGTTACGTTGAAAGTATGCTTCGAAGCACTTTGAATGTTCCTGTAAACTGAAAGGAAATGATTGTTCAGAGCATTTTGGCATCTAAATAGGCTTTATAAATAAGCCAAGCAGGTCTGGCGTGTCTTTAGTTATGCTGCTTGTGACATAAAATATGCAACTGAAGAGGGGAAGGGGGAGAGGCCTGGGAGATGCAAAGGATGAACCCAAATTTGCCAAGTCCTCAACAGTGTTAAGACTTTGAGAGTCTAGCAACACTTGCTATCAAAATTGTATTCAGCTACAATAAACACAGCAGTATTATTTGTTGGAAACCCCCCCCCAAACACATCCATACAAAACTACAGGCCTGCAGGCAAGACCTAGTTTATGTCTGATTTGTGGTGGGGTGTTCTTTGTTACCCATGGTACTATCTAAAGATTAGGTGGAACAAGTTAGCAAGTCTCTTGCTCCTTTCTCGTATGGCCCTAGATGCATCTGCAACTAGGGTGGGCAGACCAGTGGGCTTCTGTCCCTCTCTGGTCCCACCATGGGCCCATGCAAGAAAGACAGGAGCTCACCAAGCACTGCTGCTGCTGCTGCTATTGACTTGCTGCCTGTACTCCTCGGCTAGGTTTGGCAGATCCCACAGAGCTACAAAAGGAAAGACAGCGATAGTTTGTTGAAGCTGGAGCCAAACAGTATTAATTTGAGTGTGAGAAATAAACTTGGTGGCGGTGGATTAAAAGCAAGTTGCTCCAAGGAGCTCTGAAAACAGGTTAACTGATACTTTTTTTGAGAAGGAGACTGGATGATGAATAAAGGTAGTTTTGGTTCTAGACAATAGGTGGGACTGGTTGATGTCTAATATTCCTCCCAAATCAGCTATGTTCGTGATTTAAACCTCACTGAGCCAAAGGAGCAAGTTAGTCATCGTAACCAATTAGTGTCCCTCTGCTGGCAGAAGGACGTTGTTGACCACCACATGGAAACTGGGTTGGAACAAGTTGTTGTCTGGTTTTGGGGGCTCAGTAAGTGCTAAGGCTGGACAGTGTTCCAGGGCACATCACCATTTAGGCAAAGGAGAAAGAAGAAGAAAAAGTCAACCCATATGGTTTGCATTGATTTTCAAAAGTGAAAACACATGCAGGACTTTTAACTAGACATGCTTCTTGTTACTTTAATGAGAAATTCCATAATTAGAGTGTGTGTGTGGGGGGGGTAAAATTAAACTGAAGCTACACTACAAGCAAAAGACTGCCCCCTCCCATCTCTTCTTAAGCTTATGAGAGACACATCAAAGGCAGCGGGTGTTTTCAGCCAGTGCAGTTTCTGCCAGACTGTGATGTTTCTTAATCTTTTCACTCAGAGGAATTAAAGGATATGCAAAGAATATCACAGCATTTTAACATATACAATCTTTGTTTTAAATAGCAAGTTAGTCCTCTGTCTGCATTTCATTTATCAGCAGTTAAACGTCATTACAGCATTAACAGCCAGTCTAACTGTGGAAAAGCCCTCCTTCGTACACCTATAAACTACAGTACATCAAACCGGACTTTATGATGCACTGCTCAATGGGGGGGGGGGTGTTATAAACTTTTACCATTCTTTGCATTCTTTTGATAATAGTAAAAATTTGTTTCAACTGAGATATAGAACAAGACTTTATTAAAAACATTTGGACTAGCTTCTTTAAACAAAAATGGAGAGTAAAAAATAATTCAGCGATTTTCAGTTAGTTGATTCCATTCAGCCAAACAGTTCTTATTGAATTTTCATCTCCTGTACAGATGCAAATTTTTGAAACAAACACGCCACTAGTGCCTAGCCAAACATCTTTTATGACCAAACATACCAGCCATCGTATGCCATAGGGATAAGTGCTCACTTGCAGAGCAAATAGATGGATTGAGCAACTAGAAATACCCTCTCATGTATTTGAAAAGCAAATGGTTCACAGGCCCTGATGGTACCCATACTTCCCTAGATGGAGATTATGGGCCTTTCTGCCCTACACTGTTACAGTGCTATTATTCCACTTTCAACCTCCCGTGGAATTCTGGGGTTTGTAGTTTTCTGAGGCCAAAGGGCTCTCTGGATGAGAATTCTAAATGCCTCTCCCTAAACTGCAAACCCTAGGATTCCACAGGATGTTGAAAGTGGAATACAGTCATCCCCCCATATTCACTAGGGTTAGGGGCACAAGACCCCCGTGAAAGTGGAGAAACCGTGAATAACTCCCTGCCCTCCCAAACCATATTTAACTCAAAAAAAAAAAAGCATGATCACCATATTCAACCCACTGTGGATTCCTTTGAGGCATCAGAGTTCCTTCATGAGACAGAAGTGGGGGGCTGGTGAGGCTTCCTGCCACCTCCACTCCTGCCCCACATCATTTTTAATAGGGACTAACAAGCCTTGTTTGCAGTGTCTCAGTCTCAGGAGGCTTGCAGTCCCCGTTAAAAATGGCCTAGGAAGGCAGCAGAGGTGACAGCAAATAACCCATGAATAATCAAATCTGCAAAAGTGAAACCTGCAAATATGGAGGGCTGACTGTAACAGCACTATAACAGTGCAGTGCACAAAGGCCCTATGTCTTCTTCAGAGAAGTTGCTACACGTGGAGTACCCTTGGATTTTTGTCGCATCATCTCAGACTGTCTAATAAAGCTCATGTCCCATTAAATGATTTAAGTACTTTTAATCAAGTGCTTTTAAAATATCCAAGGTTCTCTTGTCCTTCTGCTTTCCCCATTTTTCCTCAGCAAACTGAGCTAAAGTATGCAAATAGTTCGCACATAATTAACTCAGCAGAGGGGAAAGGAGAGGAGAGAACAGAATCTTGCCCTTCCCAGTGAGCTCAGGCAAAAGCAAACTGCCACAGACTTTCTTAGCTCTTGTGTTCTTCCTCATTAATAACTTTTCCTATCTTGACTGTACTCTGAAGTTGTTTGGCTACGTGTTTCCTAGGTCTCATCTGTGAAATGTTGGATGGTATACTAGCCTATGACCATTTCTGCACTAGACTGTTATAGCACTATTATTTCACTTTCAACATCCTATGGAATCCTGGGGTTTGCAGTTTGCTGTCAGGAGCTTGGGCGTGGTTGCGCCCGCTGGTGTCCCTGAGGCCGCCGCGGAGGCTGCTTCCGATGAGGAGGAGGGCCCGGATGCTGCGGAGACCGCCGCCGCTGCCAGGGATTGCCTGGACGCTGCGGAGGCCGCCGTCCCAGCTTCCACGCTGGTGGGTGAGGCGGGCGTTGGCTCGCCAGGGGAGGCGGGTCCCGGGGCCGATCCTGGGGCTCCACCCACCCGCGGCTCCAACCCAGAGGAGGCTGAGGCCTCCGCCCCGCCACCCACTTTCCGGCAGCGGCAGCAGTACAAAGAAGCGATCCGCTGGTTCCGGCAGTTACAGGAGAGGCGGCTGCGGGCTGAGAGCTCCCAGCTGTAAACACAGCTGTGAGCCCTCAGCCGCGTGGTCAGTCCGGATTGGCCGCCGGCGGCCCAAGGGGGCTATTTAGGGAGGGCGCTGGGCTGGGAGGGACACGGAGCAACAACCGTCAGCCTACTGTGTTCCTGCCGCCTGTGTCCGGTCCCAGCCCAGTCCGAGTCCGCGTCCAGCCTCTCTGTCAGCCAAGGACAAACCCCCTGTGTTTGGTGAAGTAACCTCCTTTGTGTTCCGGGTGAAGTAACCCTCCTTTACTTTCTGTTAAAGCCTGCTGCTTAAGGCATGTCCTCAGTTACGGACAGTTTGGTTGCTGTAACCCTTTGTTTGCTGGCAGCAATAAACACTGTCTCCCTCAGCTGCTTGTCCTGCCTCTGCTTGACCTCCGCCCGCCGCTGACATTTACTGTAAATCCCAGGATATCATAAGATGCTGAAAGTGGAATAAAAGTGCTATAACACTCTAGTGCGGAAATGGCCTATGTTTTATATCATCTTCTCTCCTCCTACTACTTCACTCTCTTCCTCTCCCATACTCCCCCATTTTCCTGCTGTAAGGCACACAGCCCTTGCCCTGGCTTGGGTGTTCTGTTGGGTCAGAGTATGAGGCAGGCAAAATGACTACTGAGCCCTGGTCTTGAGAAGGCTGTTTCTTTCTACTGTTCCTTTTTGTTCCTTTGATTTCCCCACCCCTTTTGTTTTGTGCATGGAAGTATGAATGTCATTGTGTGGTTGCATGTGTAAAAGCTTCAGGTGCAAAGCCAGAGAATCACCTTTACAGATGTTTTAAAAAAGACTGTTAATGGGGAAAATGTTTAAGGGAGGTTGAGGAATTGAATGGGAATGGGAAAGACACATGCATTTAATGACTGCAACAGCTTGGGGACAAGTCGTATGAAAGTCCACCTCCACCCATATAGTCGTGACTGGACATTTAGGTCTTTCCTGGGGATTTTTCAGACAGGTTGGTATGCACAAAAGTGAGGACTTCCATGGAGGGAACCCCAGTGCTATGGAACCCATCCTGCTACTGGCAGGCAAAAGCCTTTTCGTTCCAGAGGCTTTTAGCTGTTGACTGCTGGCTGTTAAAGAAAGGGCTTTTAACATATTGGCATTACAATTTTTAAAAAAAGTTTTAAACAAAATTAATGGATGTGTTTTAATTTTTTAAAATTCATTATTGCGTTAATATTACAGTTAGTTGTATTTTAACATTATAATCTTTGCCATGTTTTTAGCTGTACCTGTTTTTTACCTATTCTTATCTTTATCTGCTTTAATTTTGTTGTGACTGCCTTGGTCACATAAAAAAAAATACAAAGAAATTATTTCCTTCTAGTAGTCATATGCTGCTTTTAGACTGGCTTTGACCCTACTTTTAACGGAGACTGAGGCCTTTCCACACAACACAATTACAGCACTATGATTCCCCTTCAAGAGACACGGTTGCCTCCTCTGGAATCTTCCTGGGGTTTTTAGAGTTTGGTCAAAGCCCCAGGGAGGAGAATTCTCTGGCTGAGGGTTCCAAAGGCCCCTCTCCTCCACTGCCAATCTTGGGATTCCAAAGGATGTTGCCATGGCACTTAAAGTGGAATCATAGCACTATCACTGTATACAGTGAAAGGTACCCAGAAGTAGTTCCAATGCTTAGAAATATTTTTCAAGTACTGTATATACCGTCATTCCTCCACATTCACTAGGGTTAGGGGCACAGGACCCCCATGAAAGTGGAAAAACTGCAAATAACTCTAGGCCCTCCCAAACCATATTTAACACCAAAAAAAGTATGGTCACAATATTCAACCCACTGTGGATTCCTTTGAGGCATCAGGGTTCCTCCCCAAGGCAGAAGTAGGGGGCTGGTGGGGCTTACTGCCACTTTCACTGCTGCCCCACACCATTTTTAATAGGGACTTACAAGCCTCAGTCTCCCAAGGCTTGCTGTTCCTATTAAAAATGGCACAGGGAGGCAGCAGAGGTGACAGCAAATAATCCGTGAATAATCAAATCCACAAAAGAGAATCCTGCAAATATGGAGGGCTGATTGTACATGTTGTTTCTGTTGTTATCTTGCCACATTCCTGTTTATCAATTTCTGAGAGCTGATATCTGAAAAGCAAATAAAAACAAAACAAATAATGCCCTGAAGACAATTGCTAGCCCCATCTAAAGTAGACCCATTGAATTAATTGTGAAAGGTACTCAACACTCATGTCAGTCTCACTGACTCATGAGTCTACTCTTGTTGGAGCTCGTAACTGAATTTAGATTAGTAAGAAACTTCTTTGAACATGTGGCCTGACATTTTAAAAAGCTAGTCTCACAAAGTGCAGATTATTCAAGAGACTTGTATTAGAGGGCAGACATTTTACTTCTCAGCAGTAATGAGATGAGACTCTATATTCCTTTGATAAAGGATCATGTGGAAGGTTTTCTTTCTGCTTAAAAAAGAAACTGATGAAGTAGTCTTCTTTCAGACTTTATTGCTGGTCATACGATTTTTTGTGAGGAGGGCAGAGACACAGATAGGTGCCTGTAAACCTTTCCTTTCATTTTACAGTTGCAGGAAATTAAACACCTGTATGTGTTTTGTGTGATGCATAGGACTCTCCCCATCAGCACATCATACTGATGGAAATTCAGTTCTGGGGAACTTCAGAGCTTGCACACTGGTTTGTGACTTCTAAATTGTTCTAATAAAAGAATTATCTTACTGTTCCTTTTGCACTCTTTTCCTCATGTGGACCAGCATAGTTGCCTTCATTTTTTTGTTTTTTTGTTTACAGAACTGTCAAATATAGTTGACCAAGAGGACATTAGTCCTAGAAGATCCTGGAGCTCATAGGAGAAGGTCAAGGAAGACAACACTCTTCTATCATGTAACAATGAGTTTTTACGCTCAATCCTGATCGGTAAAGATGGCCCAAGGGCCAGCTGAGCTGGCAACTGGCCAGTTAAAGCTGTACAGCATCCAAAACTTTTCCCAGTCCAGTTGAGTTGGAAATAAAATGGGACGGCACCACCTTGGCCCAACTTTATGCAGGCAATGTGGCTTTGTCCTGGCTGAAGGAGTTTGGTTCTGGTGTAATTCCCCTCTTCCTTCACTCTGCCCTACTCGACTTCATTTTTTGCACTTTCCCAATAGATCTTATCCAACAGAGGTGTTCCCCTGGCGGCTTACTGAGACAGCATTTCTTCTAACAAAAAGGGACTCTGGCTCACAGAAGAGGTTTGTGCATACTCTTAATAGTTGGCACATCTTGGAATTAGGATTCTATGGTTTAGAGTTTAAACATCTCAGGGCCCAGTACCACTTTTTCAGTCCTCAGGGTGAGAGCGAGGGATCTCAGAGGCAAGATTAGATGATAGATAGATAGATAGATAGATAGATAGATAGATAGATAGATAGATAGATAGACAGACAGACAGAGACAGACAGACAGACAGACAGATCACCTTTGAAAAGTGTATTTCAGTATGTTATCCTTATTACTTACACTTGGTGTTTTTGAATTTGATTTGTATACTTTGTTTAATTTGAATGGTATATACAGTTTCCCCAGCCCTTGGTAAGTGTGGTTAATACTTAATAACATCAACAAGAGCCTTGCAACACCATCCTTGTAACATCACTAGTGACCACATCCTGTGACCTCACAAGGGGTCATTGCTATGTCTTGGGGTTTGGCCCTGAAATCTCAGGGCATGGCATAATCCTGAAGTGGAAATCCAATGGGGGAGTGGGGTACAGTATGGTCTCCTACAACTAAGTGAAACCACTTGGGGATTTGGAGAGTTTTCTTTTCATCCCAAATCTTACAGACTGAAAAACTGAACTTTTCATCATACTCAGCAATGTCTTTCTTCCACTCTCTCCACCCCGCTACACCCAGTATTCTGCTGAACTTAAAAGCTTGGTAACACACTTTTTAGTTTTTAGTTATTTCTAAGAAAGTTATTTTGCTGTTCATAGAAGAGACAAGTTGCAGTAATGTTGTTGTTGTTGACTCATACACGTCACCATGTTGTAGATATTGTGAAGGTATTGCCTGTTCACTGTTGCACTTGAAGTTGAAGAACCATTTGAGGAACTCATTCTATGTCTCATTGAAGAAATGTATGAATTGTCCCTACTACATAGGCCGTTTCCGCACTACACTGTTATAGTGCTATTATTCCACTTTCCACATCCTGTGGAATTCTGGGGTTTGTAGTTTCCTGAGGCCCAAGAACTCTCTGGCTGAGAAGCCTAAAGGCCCCTCCCTCAACTGCAAAGCCCAGGATTCCATAGGAGGTTGAAAATGGAACAATAGCACTATAACAGTGTAGGGCAGAAATGGCCATAGTTAAAGGGCCTTACCAGAACAAGATTGATCCATACATTTTACTGTACACTATTGGGCTGCAGCTACTTTGTTTTTATATCTGTTGTGCTGTTGTTGTTAACTATTCACTTATGTCCTGCATTTTCCCCACAGGCAAGACTCAAGGAGGCTTACAAAAATGAAAAACAGGTTTAAAATGTTAAAAGGACATAGTTAAAACACACAAGAAATATCATTGTTAAAATGAGATTATACAGTGGGTTGGGCAACTGTGGATGGCTAGGGGGCCACATTAGCCCCCAGGAGACTTTGGTAGGTTGTACCTGCATTCTCTCTCTCTCTCTCTCTCACACACACACACAAAATAAAATGCCCCCAAATGTCTCTGGGTGAAATGGAAGGATTTTCAACATATTTTGAGTTTCAAAAAAGGCCTTGTCTGGGCCTAAATTGGCCTGAGCCCCACAGACTGTTGAAGAGATTATTGCAAGCTCATTAACACTGGAACTTCCTGACTATAATGACCTGGCCATGCCCTGATGTCCCATTTGACCTACTTTTGCACATGTTCAGCCAGTCCTCTTTGTCAGCATGGCTTTTCAGCCATAACAGTATATAATCTATATTTTATGCCAATTAAAGAATGTCTATTGCCAATCATATCTTGGAGTGGGGGTGTATGGCATGGTAAAAGCTGAGTCTCCCAAAGCTGGAGAATTTGCACACTAATCTCCAGCCTGGAGATGCCCCATGGAAACATGGAAACCCATTGGATGACCTTGGGCAAGTCACACTCCCTCAGCCTCAGAGAAAGACAAGGACAAATGCTCTCTGAAAAAATTCTGCCAAAAAAAGCCAGTGATAGGGTCAAAAGAACTTGAAGGCACTCAACAAACACAAGAAGCTGTTCTCTTGCCTCTTGTGCCCCATCAAAACCAATACCACGAAGACAACAGCCAAGCGGTATAAGGCTTCTGCTAGAGTGGGAGTGAAGGGGGAAGGAGGTGACTGGGCAGGTATGATTCCCTCTCATCCCCTTGCCTGCACAAGAGGCTGAGTAACACTGTCATCATCATTATTCTGCCTTCTTCCTCCAGCCTCTCTCTCACACACAAACTGCAAAAGTTAAAGAGGCAGCCATCTTTGCCTAGTCACTTCGCTCCCTAGCCATGTAATAGCTGTAATAGTGGCTGCCTGGGGGCATTGGAGATACACATGCAAAATGCTTGTGCTACAAGCTTGCCATCTAAGATCACAAACCCACAAACCATCTGAACGTCCCTAATTGATTCTCCCCAGACTACCTTATTTCCCTCAGTAGCTCTGTGAAGATAGCTAGATGGGATGAGTACACACATGAAAAGGAAGGTGCAGAACTGCAGTAACAAGCCCCACCCCAAAACCTCTGGGTGCAAACAACAACTTGATACAAACTTGTGTGCTCATTGGCTCTGTGGATGGTAAGTGGCACCACCAAGCTTTCTTCTGCTCAAAGATTGCCCCAGATTAATTTGAGGTGTCTTTTTAATTAAATTATTCAACATTCAAAAGAAAAAATGATGGGACTTCATGAAACATGTAACTTGAAACTACCCAGAATCCATCTTCTTTTGAAATTAAATAATAACAATCATCTGTGTTCAGCATCATTTTTCATCATGGGCCTGTTTTATTTTAATAGTGTTGCTGCTGTTTTCATTGGGCAACAGAAAGGAGGGGTACTGCAAAGCAAATCATTGCTGTGAAAACAGAAACCCAGCTAACACCTCTTCACAGCATCAGTACAACAGAAGTTCTTGTGTTGTACCTGCATGTCATCACCTCTTAGTAAGGGTACCCAATTTAAGTCAGAGATAGAGTGAGAAACACTGTTACACTGAGCCAAATTTAACTATTTGAAATCAATATCTTGCCCGTGGATTTGTGTTTCAGACAGCGTATGTTTTTATTCTTAATATTGCCTGAATAAATTTCAAATAAAATCTGTGAGAGTCTGGTCTATAATCATTAAGTAAGGCTCCAGTCCTATCCTATACCCTGGAACTGAAATTAAGTCCCATTGTATTCGATGAGACTTCCTTCTGAACAGATATGCTGTAAGACTGAACCATAAGAAAGGTAAATGGCAAACCTGTTCAATGTAGGTATGCAGCTGGATGAGGATGATAAACAGTTGTGTTTCTTAACGTTTTTAAGTTCACACATATGAAATAAACCTGGACACATTGCTCCCCAGTGTCTGAGATGGATGGAGTAAATATGTGAGTATATTCCTGTTTCTTTAGTGAACATAATTGTTTTCTCAGAGAAATTCTTTGGCATGGCATTTCCATTATGCGATGACCGTGTCTATATCAATGTAGAATTAACACCAAACATGAAGCAAACTATTTGTGCCATTAAAAATAGTTATCAAATAATGAGGACCACATTTCTCCCTACTCCTTTCTTAAGGGCCAAAATATTTTTCCCCGTTCTGTGATCTTAGTTCAAGGGCCTTTTTCTGGCAGAAGAGAACTCTGTTCAACTCCCCCCCCTTCTTTTACAGAGACATAAGTGATCAGCATCTGAAAAACACTTGTGCCTTTATGTAAATCTAAATGAGGCTTTATTTGTAATTTAGTGTAGAGATCTGGTTGCCTTATCTCAGAAAGCATATCACAGCTGGGAAACATGGTGGGAAAGCTGTAGAAAAGAGAAAGAAAATAGTGTTATTTTTCTCACAACATACAATTGATGTATGGAATTCACTTATACAAGGTTTAGTAATATTAGCACTGACAGCTTGAAATGGCAGATTAGACAAATTCATGGACTATCAATAACTACAAGCCATGACAGCAATGAGAATCTCCAGATTTTGAAGCAAGATGTCTCTAAATATCATTTTTGACAGCAGAACAAACGTCAAGGCAGTGCTGCTCAAAGAGGTGGCCTGTAAGCTGACGCTAGTCTGCAAGCTACTGGCAGCCATCCCTCTGTGAGTTTCCAGGGAAGAAAGAAACATTGGTAGGCAATGGGCACCAATATGGTGGCAGTCCCTGGCACAGTGAGAAAAAAACTCTGATTGTTCTCCATACCAGATATCTTAAGAAGCACTGTGTTAAGGAACATCTACAGACTTCATACTTTGTGTAGCCTTCTGTCTGGCTTATCATTCCTGGAAACAGGATGTGGTGGCCCCAAAAGCTGCAATTCACATTCTCAAAATACGAAAGTTACACTGATGTGAATGACAATGGAAAGAATGATAGCATTTCAATTCTTTCCTCTGAATGCTTAATTAATTTTTATCATGCTCAGTGACAATGTTGTGAGTGATATGTTCTTAAGAAGTCCTTCTCTGACTCATAATCCCAGCAGTGTCTTCCTTTTCCAGACTGACACAAGATCAATGAAATGTAGTTTCCATTCTTTAGTATCAATGTCACATGCCCTAAATATGCCATGTTTCAGATACTAGGACTAGTAGGGTTTCTTGTTCTCATGGCAGCTGATGTCTATATTTCAAAAGCGCCCTGAGAAAACTACATTTCTGAGAGCCCTTTCACACCACACATTCATAGTGCTATGATCCCAATTTAACTGCCGGGGAGTCCTGGGACTTGTAGTTTAGGGAGAATCATTTAGAATTCTCAGCCAGAGAACTCTAGTGTCTCTCTAAGCTGCCAGTCTCTAGGATTCCACAGGATGCAGTTGTGATAGGTGAAGTGGAATCATAGTGCTATAATTGCATAGTGTGAAAGGACCCTCAGTATCCCTGGCACCCAGGATGCTATTATTTCAGTGGTTGAGATATCAGGGAACCTGCTATCTACGCTTCCATGTAAGTGTCATGGGGTGGGCAAGACAAAAGCTAACAAAATGAATTTCAACAGAGAGAAATGTAAGGTCCTACACTTAGGCAGAAAAAATGTAATGCACAAATATAGAATGGGGGACACGTGGCTGGATAGCAGTACGTGTGAAAGGGAACTAGAAGCCTTGGTGGACAACAAGCTGAACATGAGTCAGCAGTGTGCTGTGGCAGCCAAGAAAGCCAACCCAATTCTTGGTTGCATCAATAGGAGTATGGTGTCTAGATCAAGAGAGGTAGTAGTACCACTCTATTCTGCACTGGTTAGGTCTCATTTGGAATACTGTGTCCAGTTCTGGGCACCTCAATTCAAGAAGGATATTGACAAGCTGGAACATGTCTAGAGGAGGGCAACCAAAATGGTGAAGGGTCTGAAAGTCATCCCCTATGAGGAACAACTTACGAAGCTGGGTATGTTTAGTCTGCAGAAGAGAAGGTTAAGAGGGGACATGATAGCCATGTTTAAATATTTGAAGGGATGTCATGTCAAGGAGGGACCGGACTTGCTTTCTGCTGCTCCAGAGGCTAGGACAAGGAGTAAGGGATGCAAACTGCAGGAAAGGAGATTCCACTTGAACCTCGGGAAGAACTTCCTGATGGTCAGAGCTGTCTGGCAGTGGAATATGCTGCCTTAGTGGAGTGTGGTGGAGTCTCCTTCTTTGGAGGTTTTTAAGCAGAGGCTGGATGGCCATCTGTTGGGAGCGCTTTGAGGTGAGTTCCTGCATGGCGGGGGTTTGGACTGGATGGCCCCTGTGGTCTCTTCTAACTCTATGATTCTATGAGGATAGGATACAGGGCTTGTGTGGGTCTGGGGACATTTGGGCAATATTACATACTCAGTGAAGCCACTGGAAACAGCACAATCACACTCCAGATTTTAGAACTGAGTTCAGAAGCATTATACCCTCTTGGTGGGATGGTGTGGTGAGACGTGAGATTATTGATTGCAATAAATACTGCTGGCTTGTATGAAAACTGGAATATGATCAGGGAAATAGTTACTAAAATGAAAAGTATGTGTTTAAACAGCCTGCATGTATTCTGGGAAATTTGAATTTTCAGCTGGCTTTCCTTTCAGCTATTGCCAACCTATTTTCTTTGATATAAGAGCAGTGCCATTAATATTGAGTAATTACTAATGATGGTCTAAAATTAGTACATTTGAAGAAAAATACATTTGTCATACAGCCATGTTTTTCAGGCCTTGTTTGGAGCAATTTTTCCTGGCTCAACCAACAACTGTCCAGATTTCATAAACACGCAACTCTTCCGTCCCATTTCTTCAGAGGTTTTTGGAGATTAACTGCACTTCCTCTTTGTAATGCAGAATTGGGGACAATTATATAACACATAAAAAGGAGACTCAGAAGGTATGTAGTAGAATGGGGAGGGAGAAATGGTACTCTTAACTGAAGAAGGCATCAACAGATTTAAGGGTCATTTTTGTTTTGTTTGTAGTCTTAGAACAAGCTCAGTTTTTAAAATGTTAAGACTGTCTCATTATTTATAAGGCCTCAGACATGTCATTTCTAAACATTTAAAATATACAATGAAAATAATATCAACCACAATATTTTACCTGTCTGCATCTGCTCGGCCAATTCATAATTTATTTCTGAATAAACTGAACTTTGAATAGAATAGACAATACAAAAAACCAAGCTGGAGATTACACATTTTACCTTCCTACAGAAAGTCGCTTTCAATCAGTAAACAGAGCATTTTTTTTCAATTTCCCTCCATATTTCCAATTATTCCTGAAAAAAACAAAACAAAACAGGAAAAAGTGGGGTTTTTCCCAGGGTTTAAAATTTTCAAAACTTTTACATCTCTGTGAAGGAAGCTGTCTTGTTCATTGCATGTTTTCATCTTTGCCTGTGAAACGCTTTCTGTATCCCTTTCTCTTTCAGGGGTGCTGATTTAACATGGAACTAGATGTTACATCTCTCCCAAAAATATCTGCCAGAATGTGCTTTTGTTGAATTAATACACAACAAGGCCTGTAGTACCCTAAAAAAATGTGTGAAGAGGTTGGTGATTCAGCTAGTTTGTTGGTAGGCATCAGGTAATAATACCTTATGTCAGAATATCATGATATTTTTTAAGGTGTTACAAGTCTTTTTTCTCATTTTTGCAACAACAGGCTACAGCATCTGTCCCTGTGCAATCTGTCTCCTTAAATCAACGTATGTTTTCACAACTGGTGTTTTAGATCCTCAGCATATTAAAGTTGTAAATCTCAGTAAATTCAATAGGGCTGCACAGACAGACATAAATAGGATTACCTGTTGATCTGTCACCACCATCACGATCATGATCATGATCATGCAGGAAGATTAAGGAAGATTCCAAAACTTGACTACAAATAAATAAATAAATAAATAAATAAATTCTGGTCAGCAGGGTACTCAGTCAAATAGGAGCACCTCATTAAAAGTTGAGTCTGGACAACGTTCTTTTTGCTTGGAAGAGTTTCTTTTGTTAGACTACAGCTCCCATGTGTTAAAATCAGTGCTTACAAAAGTGTTAAAATATGTTTAAAACAGCTGAGGAAAGAATTTTTTTTCCATTCATCGCTTGGAAAATTTAATTTCCAAACTGAGAAATATTTCCTCATTTGTTAGACCTTGGCCACTTCCGCACTAGGCTGTTATAGTACTACGATTCCACTTTCAACCTCCTATGGAATCCTGGGGTTTGCAGTTTCGGGAGAGGCTGGCTGGCCCTTGTCTTTTCTAATTACATGACATGTTCTGAGTAACTGGTTGAAATTTCATGTGTTATGCTGTGGCATGACACCCAGAGGTTGCACTTAGCTCTCAGATTTTGGCCTTGACATCTCAGGGCCTGGAATGCTCATGGCCTTTCAACCCTATTTCAAATTCTGGCAGGAATTCTGACATTTGGATTATCAGTAATGGATTTCAAAAAAATAACCTATTTGTGCTCCTCTGCATTTTCTCAGATTAAAAATGTGGGTTTGTTTTTTTTAAAAAAAAAGATACACAACTGAGTAATGAAAAAGTAATTACAAAAGCATTTGGCAGTGAAAATTACTTTTGCCCTTTAAAAAATATTTTTGCTGTGTTTTTGACCAAAAAAACCCCAAAAAACAAAAAGAGGAACAGGAAGCCATTCATACTCAGTTTGCAAAATTATCAAAATATATTTTGAAGAAACTTCTAAAACCTTGCTTGTTTGAGTTCTATGCCACTAAAACTTCATCCACACAAAGTTTCTGGATAAACAAGAGCATTTCCATTGGCAGAAAGAGACGCTTCCTCCTGCAGAACCCCACCACCACCACCACCACCACCACCATCCCTGAGCAGTTCATAGAAAAGAGGGTACAACCGATGAAAAATGACATTCCCCATCCTTCACCCCTTCCTATCAGCAAGAGCATCCTGACCTTGTTGTGGCCAGGAAAGAGACGAAGACCAGGTTTCCAGGGAAAAATCAAAAAGCCATTTTATTGTTTAACAATTCACTTGCGCAAGGACAACAGCTATCCCAGAACTGTTGTGTCAATTAATTGAGGTAGCATCACTATATACCTTTTGCCTTCTATGTCAGCAATCAATCATTTATTTAGCCCGCCCATCACTGGAGAAAAAGATCTTTAGTTAACTTTTCCATTACATCATTGACTGGCACAGAGATGAACAAAGAGTTAGTTAGAAAATGATACAAAATGATGCATGTAGTCAAAATGAGGGAGTATGCCTACTCCCATTTAGTTCCCAGACCTTTGAGTGTTGCAAGGCCATTCCTAAAATTTGAGATAAGACAAAGACATCTGCAATTTACTCAGAGGCACAATTCAATTCGCTTATTTTTCCTATTCAAGTGGCATTGGATTTAACCCCTTCAACCTGAGCTCAGGGAATGGCCCTGCTAGTGTCTTTTTCTCTTTGAATGTGTGCTATATCAAACATATTGTGTGAAGTGGAATCTTAAAATCCAGTACAGGACCAGCAGAGGGAGGTTCCTTAAACATTCCTTCAAAGTGTTAGCAAAGCAAGCTGCACCAGCATCTCAAGATTTGGAGCTTTGAAATGGCTTTTCTCTTCCAGTCACTACTGAATCTACTTTACTTACAGATATAAGGAACCCAGTGCTAAAGGAGATATGTTGAGATAGGAAAGGTAAGTAAAACCTCCTAGTTCTTACTGAGCAATGGGAGCCAATGCTTGTTTTCACCTCTTGAAACAAAGCCAAGATGTCCCCTTTCAAAGAGAGGCTAGAGAGGAAGTGTGAAAAAAGGAGGAGGTAACATCAGCCACCCCAATATATATCAGTCTAGGTTAGAAAAGTGGGCAGCATAGGACACAGTGCACAAAGGGTAGTCTAGGAAACCTGAGGATCTCTCTTTCATGCATGCATGACTCCTCCAGTGCAAATATACAACTCATCAATTAGTTATATCTTTGCATTGCATCTCTGCCACCTCCAACACTAAGAAATAGAGGTTACCTTGCAAGGGAAAGTCACTCAATCTTTGATGTTCCCATTGGTGCAATTGCTCCAGGCATGACTCTCACATGCTAGGAGGCTAAATACTGAAGGGGAAAGGGTGTTGTTTGCTTCCGTTTCATCCCTAGTCAGTTCCTGCATCTCCTGGTTTTTCTGTTATTGTCAACATTTTGGCTAGAATCTTACTGGTTAATCTTGAGTTGGGTACACCCTTCGACAGCTGAATAGTAAATCAACATGTAGGTAAATTCAGCTGATTTAATTGCTCTAATCTAGTCTGGACTGAGGAATTTATCACATGAGGCAGGTAAATAGCAATTAGAGCAGGATAATAATATCTTTGGCTGGGACTTATCACATGACTCTCCTTTCTTTGTAAAAGAAATGCTTTCCAAATTGTCCCCCTCTAGGAGAACAACAAAAGAGGAATGACGTCATGCAGTAAGTACCAGCCAGAGGGGCTATTATTCTGCTCTAATTGCTATTTACTTGCCTTGTGTGATTTAGGCTATTGTGCATTTCTTGAGTAACTGAGTAAAACCATACACTCCAATTGTCCAGATTCAGCAGAAACAGTCCCAGTTAATTCTCTGTTGTTCCACTTTTCCAGCTGCTTTTTAAATGTCCCAGTTTTTGTGCCCCCTTCCCCCCTTTGTCCTCTGCTCAATTGCCACAAACTGAGTTCACAGTGGAAACATAGTTTGCATGTAATTAGCAGAGGGGAAGAGAGGAGGGGAGGAGGAATATATCTCTTCCCAGTAGTCTCAGGCAAAAGCAAATTATCCTAATTTTTGTGTTTTTTCTCATTAACAACTATTGTCATCTTGACCAGGTTCTGATTTTGCTTAACCACATTTGTTTCAGTTTTCATTTGGAGTGCATGCAAAAATCCAGGATCATAGTCTCACTGAAACTGCAGAGCCGAAAATAGACTTACACATGGAATATTTCTAATTGCAGTTCTCTGTTGTATGTTGTATTCTATTTGTTAGCCATTCATGTATTTATTTATTTATTTAAGTTGTATGCTGCCACTCCCAGAATAGGTCACGCACTTGCAGGAAGTCCTATTTTTGAAACTACTCCAGGGCCGCAACCACCCTAATCTTATCTTGGCTGAATCCCTTTCTTTCCTCCCCAACAAAGCTTTTTCATTTCTTTGAAGAGCACCATTGCTGTTAAGATAGGAATGACAGTATAACTCAAATACAGAGAAATATTTCTACAACTGGAGAGCGCGAAACAGGAAACAATGTACAGAAAACCTTTTCTCATTCCCTTCTCTCAGAAAGTGATTCAGAAACTTCGCATTCTTTTCTCATCTTTAGCTAAAATAGAAATATTGCTAATCCAGATTACAGGATATTGGTTATTTTCCAGGTCCAGCTAATGAAGCCGCTGAGCTCTGTTTGGTTTCTAGCCAATCCGTCCTTCTGGGAAGGTTCCTTAAATCTGGCTCAGCAGTTAACTGTGCAGTCTGCCAAGCTTTGCACATCTTTTAGCAAACCCAAGCCAAGTTGGCCAAATGGTAGAGAAACACTTAAAAAATCTATTGGAGATTTTATTTTGTAGAGGTCACATTATTTTAGTGGAAACCACTCACCAAGACAGTGAGATCAAGACTCATTTGTAAATCAGGAAGGAAATTTTGCATTTCTGTTGTTCGACCTCTCCATTGTACAACATGTTTCAATGCATGGACTTCATTTTAGTGCTTTTCGAAGCAAGGAAGGAAGAAAGGAAGAAGACGAGAGAAGAGGGAGGGAGGTGGGAATAGCATTATAGTTACTGTATTTGGATTCATATAGCACACAAAACAGCCATCACTGAGTATCTAGCATTTTTCCTTTGAACATGTTTGCGATCTTTCTGACTTCTTTTGACCTGCCCTCTGCACCTGCTTGCCCTAGTGAAAAAGGAATTATGACTGGGTGCAGAAACTGCCGTGTAAGGGAATAGCACAAGTGACCCTCAGCATCACGACCCATAGCTGCCTTACGTTTATAAAACCAAATTGCAAGCTATGGAATTGTTAAAACAAATCTGTAGTTGTTGCCAAGTCTGAACTAGTAGCTGAAGATCTTCCACATTGTTTCTGTACCATTTGTTTTGGGGTGAAAGTGACCTGGGACTGACTTCCCAAGTGCCTGCTTGATGGCCACCCACCCAAGCTGTACCATTACTTTTATCATTACTGTATCATTTTATCATGATACCATGATATCGTGATATCGTGATATTATTTATTTTATCATTGCTGTATCATTAGTTTTACAAAAGTATCACCAGTCTCCAGAGGAAATTCATCCTCTCAGACTGTCTTGGGTTATTCCAGCTTTTGGTGAAGATGAAGGCACTGTTTAGAAAGTTGCTTTTAGAAGCCTTGAGTTAGAACTGGGATTTTTAACTCCTTGCTTTATCATCTTATGGTGCTGAATGAGTCTCTGCCAGTACTGAATAGACAGAAGACTCAAAAAATCTACTCTTGCAAAATACCTTGTACCTCTCGTTAAACTATGAGCTGTCTGGGATCTCCAGAACAACTTTTTCAATTATAATGCCAGTACTGAATAGACAGAAGACTCAAAATCCACTCTTGCAAAATATCTTGTACCTCTCATCAAACTATGAGCTATCTAGGATCTCTGGAACAACTATTTCAATTATAATGCCAAACGTCACCCAACCTTTGCTATTATAGGCATAGACCCCCATCTGGTTAAACTGATTATGATCTCCTGAAGTGAACACAACAAATTAGTCACTTCAGTTGCGTAGAATCATGTCGTGGGATTTTAATAGCACCTAATCATGCAGTATACTGGAGGAGGAGAAAGAGGGGGGCATTTTTGTGATCAAATTCCATGTTAGACAACAATATGAAAATTTGTTTCACTTCATCAAATGTGAAAATCTTCAGGAATGTTAACTTCCTTCTCCTGAAACAGGCATTGTTTCCCACCCCAGCTCTTAGGCCATTTCCACACTACACTGGGCTTTGCAGTTTAGGGAAGGGCCTTTAGATTCTCAGCCAGAGAGCTCTTTGGCCTCAGTGAACTATAAACCCCAGAATTCCACAGGATGTTGAAAGTGGAATAATAACTCTATAACAGTGTAGTGTGGAAATGGCCTTAGACTGAAAGACTGAGGGTCCTTGCCACTTGTCATCTAACTGTGAATCCTGTCTGGGGTCACCTTTGTCAACTTCTTGTCAACTGGCCAGTTTATGATAATGGTTAAACTAGACAGATCAGATTAACATCAACATTCCACTTAAATGTGTTCAGGTCTTGGAGTTCCAAGATGTTTACATGGGAAAGAACAGACTCTTTTGGTACTTTTTTATTTTAGGCTACTTATTATAATTCTTTGTTGATACATACGTACATACATACATATTCTGCTCAGGGAGAATCACAGACACAGCATTGTCTAGACCAGTGGTTCTCAACCTGTGGGTCCCCAGATATTTCTAGACTTCAGCTCCCAGAAGCCCTGAGCATTGACCATAGTGGCTGGGGCTTCTGGGAGCTGAAGTCCACAAACATCTGGGGACCCACAGGTTGAGAACCACTGGTCTAGACACTTCATTTAGTTATATTCCATAGCATTATATGGAAGGCATCATATATTAAGTCATATAGCCATCATGTCCTGTTCATCAGGACATTCATAAGGACTTTATTCTTTATACCTCCTGGAGTTTCTGAATACTCTTCACTGGCAGCCCCATACAGTAGAGAGTGTTACAGTAGTCCAAATGGATGTAACTAGGCAGGTACTGTGGAACATCCTACCCAAAGAAGTTAGACTGGCCCCATCTCTTTTAAGCTTCTGGCAGACAGCCATTCCACATGGCATTCAGTGCTTCATATTACTGTTTTAACTGTTTCAAAACTGGATTTTAGGATTTTTTTAGACTGCTTTTAGGAGTTTTTAAGGAGTATTTTAATGTGCTTTTAAAGGTTTTTTTTTCTTTGTATTGTTTTACTGCATTTTTATTTGTTTGTTGTCTTGGGAGCCCTTGTGGTCTGGGAAGTGATACAGAAATGCTTTAAATAAATTAATAAAATGTATCACTGTTGCCAGATCCAGCATCTCAAGGAATGAGCACAGTTGGCACACAAGCTTTAAATATACAAAAGCACGCCTGCACACCACAAAAATCTGGGCCTCCAGATTCAAAACTTAATCCACCCAAATGGTGAACCTGCATCTGCAGGTGGACTGTAACCCCGTCTAACACAGGCTGAATCCCTATTCCCTAATCTGCCTTTTGACTGACCAGGAGCACCTCTGTCTTGCCTCTTATTTGTTTCTAAGGCCCCTTTCGCACCATACCTCAATTGCAGGATGTTCTGACGCCTTTGCGCAATTGCCATTGGTGAATTAGGCTCTGTTTGCAGCCTCTTGTCTTTTTCAGACACCTGGGCATTCACGAGACAGCACCGGATGGCACCTGGTGCCTGTTCTGCAACTCAGCATCCTGGGCCACTCCCAGGTCCCGCCCCATCCCCACCCCATCACCCCAATTGGTTGGTTGGGGTGTGGTTTTTTTTGCTGGCTACTGTGCTATCGTGCTACCATGCTAATGTGCTAATGGTGGCGCCAATTTTTTTTTTAAAAAAGTTGTAAATCAGTTGGACCCTAGGGGCTGATGTTGTCGTTGGTGTGGGTGGTGACGTCAGCCCCAAGGTTGCCTTCCTGGGCAACGCGTTCCTGCGATGTTTGCCGGTACGATAAGGGCAGTGGCCGGCCTACTGCTGGGTGGAGCTTCCCCTGGGAGTTGCTGGATGAGGGATGGACAGGGACTGCCCACACCCCACCCACTCCTGGGTCGTTCCCGGAAGGATGCCAGATGGAGGCTCCCATGGCCACAGCTCCTGTGATTGCTTCGAGAAAGGCTGGTTATTTTGGGGGTTTTCCCAAAAATGGAAAAAAAAGTGGGATTAGTGCTGCCTGTAGTGAGTATAGCACCTGTTTGGAGAGAATGTCATGTGGTAAGGCGGCTCCTTAAGAGGGAGCGAAGCATGGCTAATGTGATTTGAAAATGCCATGCAAAAAGGGCTTAAGTTTCAACTGTTTGGTTTAAGACCAAGACAGCCTCCTTGGATTGGAGTGGAAAGGAGTAGCAGAATTGAGTAGCAGAATTGGGTGTCATCTGCATATTGATGGCATCACCATCAGATTATATTGGTGTGGATGTTTATCTGAACTGGGTGAGCCTACAGTCAGTGCAGACAAATGGCTCTCAGAATTGTCCTTCTTCTCCTGGTTGATGTCATATGAGGCACTTCTTCCGAACTCACTTCATATATTATTACTGTACATAACTAGCCACTCTTCAGTACATTTGCAATAACTTTAATGTTTGTTCTTTACCTTTGGGATGTATTGTTTAGAAACCATGGAGGCAACAGTGCACGTGTGGGCTTCGTGACAGGCATGCAGCAACTTTTGCAGATGCTGAAAGATATTTTGCTGCTTCCACAACTGATAACACTGTAAACAGTTCTCTGAATCTCTGTATGTTGCTATAAAGTCTCGTGACTTTCCCAAAGAAAACAAGAGTCTGCTGATCAACCAGCACAGGGTTAATTTTTTTTTCTCCTGTAGTCTTGCTACAATGATTGCAATAATAATTGTTTTATGATTCATTTAAATCTGTTTGTTAGATGGAAACAAATGTTTATGTTGCCATGCCATTGTAATTTACCAGAAAATAAAGAAAACCAGAGATGGAGCTCATCCAGGTTACAGACACAGACTTCCCCCAACTCAGATGGATTGGATTCATACTTCTCATTGAAGCCCATTTTAAATGAGTTCAACATGTTACTTGCAGGCACAGAAAGAGGCTCAGAGAATAAATGTTTGATGGGAGGATATGTTGGAGGTAGGAAAAAGAGATTGAAAATTAAAACTTAAAAATTAATGAATTAGAAATTAAAAACACTTTGATCCAGCCATTTAAAGAGAAGAAGAAAGTAAAGACATGGGATTGTGTGTACTGAATGGAACAAGGAGGTGTGTTCCACATGATGCAAGTTTTCAGGAACATCTCTCAGCTTCTTATGTGCAATATTTGAAGTATTTTTTTTTTAAGAATTGAAGGAGACATGGCTTTAATTGCGAATATGCCCTTACGTGTGTGGTTTTTGTTATGTAAGTATCAGACTGAGGAAGCCTGAGCAGCTTCTGGTCCTAGGGAGGGAAAGGAAAGCTAAAGCTTTTCTCCCTGCTGTGATGGCCCTGGGGGAAAAATATTCTCTGAAGTGCCTGTTTGCATTTCCAGGGAAGCCTGGGTTGGCACCAAGGAGAGATCTCTCTGAAATGCAAACTGCAGTTTCCAAGAGGCTTGGTTTTGTCATCGCTGTGGCAGAGAAAGAGTCCAACTTCTCACCCACCCCTCCCACAGTCCAAGGATTCTCAGGCTTCTACTTGTATAGCAAAAAGCACATAGTAATTCCATTAATGTATTTAATGTCACCTAAGTAGTGGGCCCTCCGTAATTGTGAGGAATTGATTCCAAGACCTCTTATGAATACTAAAAATCATGCGTTCTCAAGTCCATATGGAAAAAAATGATGCAGGGCATCAGGAAGTATGGTGGCAAATTGTGGTTGCAATAGAGGTGCACCAGTCACCACTGCCATGTCCTTGCCAAAGCTCTTTGCCATCCTGCAATTGTTGATGGTGGCACTGGTGATCCTGCTCGTTCATTTGCGATTGGCACTGCCACCCTCAACAATTCCAGAATGGCCAGAAGCTACTCACTGCAGCTCCTCCCTGCCCTACAATAGCTGAGGCCAAAGAGTGGCAAGCTCTTTTCCTGATGCCCTGCCTCTGGGGAGCATACAACATGTCTCCTTTCCAAAGCACTCAGACCTTGCCTGATGCCCAGGCCTTGCCACTGCTTCCCCTGCTGCCCTGGAACTGCTTCTGTGCTGGATGAAAGATAATTTAATTTTAAAAAAAATCACTTGGGGTTAAATTCATGAATCTGGAGCTTGTGAATATAGTGAGCCTACTGCAGTTTTGTCCCTGATCTATGGATGCATGCTTGAAGAGACCGAACCATAATAACTAAGGAACATTTGGGCTGTCTGTCACAATCATATCTCCAAGACTATGGAAGGGGTGCATGAAAGTTGGGGTACCTATTAAGAGATCTTTAGGTGTTTAACTTGGGGTCATAAAATAAGGCAGCTTCCAAAACACAAGCTGAGGAAACATAATCTCTTACAATGGGATAGCTACTATAAGGGGGGTCTTAGGAGTATGCATCTTGGAAATATTTAATTTGTAGAGCATGTTTATCAGTTATGTTTAATTTAGATGTGCCTTTGTTTAAGGCCTGCAGTACCATTTTGAGTTGCTAGGTGGCAGATTTCCCTCACTAGTTTTGCAGACTTGGAAACACAGGAAGCTGAAATCACAGATCTTCCAATGACAGGCAATGGCCACATTTGCTATCTGGATTTTGTTTGGTCTTACTGTTTGCTCAGTTCCACATCAAAGAAAGGAGTGCTAGTATGAAACCAAAGAATATCAAAGTCCTTCACCACTTTGAGGAATTCCTTCCTTCCTTCCTTCCTTCCTTCCTTTCTTCTTGCTTGTGGCTGGCCCCTCTCTTTCCAGAACAAGAGTAAAACCAGGATCTTTGATCGGAATTTACTTTGTACAACATTCTCCTTCAAGATTCCAAAATTTAAAAGATTTGAAAGTTCATGGGATTGGTTTTGAGTTCCAGGCTACATCAAAAGTTTATTTTATAGCAATAGTTCTTCTGCAGGGTTTTTGTTTCCTTCCAGTGTAAAAGAGAGGATGGGTTACTCCCCTTACATTTGAATATTTCTTGCTGTTTTTTGTGTGGAACTCCAACACTGCAGCCAAAAAGGCAACTTTGCTGCCAAACCAGACACAAGGAGACTAACAGATCTCAGCTGCCCTGACAGAGAATTCCCTTGTCAGAGAATTCACCTAGAGAAGCTTCCACACAGCTGAGAGAGTTGTTCAGCTCAGTCACTCTAGAGAAGAGTACAGCTGCTAAAATGTAAATTTCCTTACTAGCCCCTGCTGGGGAGAGAGATGGGGCTACTACAAAAGCATTCTTCAGCTTACACTGCAAATGGTTTTAACTGCCTTGGTTTTTTCAAGGAAAAAGGTCTGTAATTCTGTGTGAAGGAAGTCCAGTGCTCTTAAGAGCCAAGCTGCTTGCTGCACTCTCCATATGAACAATCTTACCACCTGCCTCTTTAGGATTCCAAAGGATTCCCCCAGAAAGTGACAGAGATCTCTCCTCTCCTCTCCTCCTCCCAACATACACACATAAAAACCTGCACAACAAACCAGTGGCCATGGCATTATTTCATTATCCATTTGGAAAATCAATGCACACCATTGGTAGCTCTATGTATAGCATAGCAAACTTTAGAAGTTGCAAATAACATACCACATAGTTACTCTGATAAAGCAGAAAGTCCCTTAATGCATGCACAGTTTATGTGTGCGCCTGTGTGTGAACTGTACTCTGGTTTGTGATTGATCTCCGTCCCTGTTGCAACTGTCTTTTGGGACTAACATAAATAAATCTCCTGATTAACTCAATAAGACTGTTGACAGAAATGCTGGCAGCTTTTCCTAACAGTAAAATAAGCAGAGTAATCTCTTTAAATAAAGCACAAACCAGCCCTAATCATTCAGAAGGGGATCCTGTTCTAATTTGGCTTCCTCTCCCTGCTCATGTAGAAACCATATCAGTGCAGTGATGAATGACAAGATGAAATGTTCTGCAGGTTAAAAGGGGGGAGAAAGTGTTTCCAATATGCATCAAATATGAGAGCATTATGTGATTTAGAAATGCTGGAGAATGTCAGACTGAGTAGTATGAGTTATGAGATGAGACTCTCTGGTCTGCCATGAATTCATTAGAAGGCCTTAGGCAAGCCTCTTAGTCTCTTAGCCTCAGTCCAGATCCCGAGCTGTAATCAATAAGATAACGACATAGGTCAATTTCCTAAGACTTACTACTGCAATAATTACTGTGCACAACTCTTAGAGCACCCAGGACTGTATGATTACTAAGTACTGTATTTCAGATCTGCCTTCCATTTTTTCCACCTACTTTCTGCCTTGACTGATTGTTATATGATGACTGTGGTGTTTTCAGCTCTGGCTCCATATAATGCATAAACTGAATTTTCTCAGATTAACAGAGATCTAGAATATATCTTTCTGCAGGCTTTATGGATAGCTGAATTACTTGTTCAACTAAAACTCATATCGACTGATCAATTAAAATTAATTAAAGTGCAGCTCACTTTCCCCAAATGCTGCTTATCTCCCAAGCATACTCCCATAGCCCTCCCAGATTGGTTTGATTTAATTTTATTTTAGACATACACTGAATGCGCATTCCATCATTGCACAGATGTGGTTAACAAATTTCCATTATATTGGAATAACTGGAGTCTTATCGGACCTGGCTGGGCTTTTTGGGAGGGGGGATTCCTTCTTAGGACAGGGACAAGCAATTCTATGCATGTCATTCAGAAACTAATCCAGTTTGACCAGTGGGGCTTACTTTCATGTGGTATGCATACAGCTGAAGCCTTCTATGTCCAGTGCAATGCAGTTTACTCTGAGTGAACTATTTCCCTCCCTGCTCCCCAGGTGCCTTTTTCCAGGACTGAAATTTCTGGGGCTAAACTCCTTGTTCCAGGAACAGAGGAGTGGAATAGCAGAAATTTATGATGAAGATCACATACATTTTCTGCTAGGAACTAAGTGTGACACTCCAAACCTGAGGTGTATCTAGGGTGAGTCAAGCACGTCATGTGCCGCAGACGCCAATGCCGGTGTGTGTGTGTATACAAAAAATCCCTGCATGTAAGGATGGGAGTAGGGGCAAGAAGGTAGGGACACAGCTTCCACACTTGTCCTATGTGCTGTTTATGTTAGATACGCTACTGCTCCAAACACTTTTTTTCTTCCCTTCCCTCTTGTCCCTCCCCCTTCTTTTTTTCTTTTCTTCCTTTTTCTTTTGTCTTTGTCCTAAGACTGAGACTTGCTGGAGCTGAGCCCTTCATGGAAGGAGTAGGATACATAATGTGAGGATGGGGCAACTATATGGGCTAGGAGAGCCCATGTCCCTTCTTCCAGTGAAGACACAGCTGTGCAGTCCTTTCAAACTGAGATAGTGTCCCTCAGTTCAGTAAATAGGAATGCATTTCCTGAGTGAACTGAGATACTGGGAGGAAGAAATTTGGATAGCAAATTAGAGGTAGTTGGCTCTGCTTCTCTCAATCTCTTGGCTCCACCTCCAATGATCTGCCCTCTACCCCGCCAACCCTACTGGGTGCCAGCTCCCCTGAATAGAAGTATTCTACTTTCAGGAACTGAGGGAGGGGGGTCCTGGAAGTGAGATAAACTGTTGTTACAGACACAAACTGCTCAGTTTGTGATGAATAAGTAGACCACCATGGTGGTTTGCATGCTTGATATGAAAGATTGTGGATGTCACATGTTGTCTAGATAATTTGGTAGAGAGTGCTAAAGTGGTATCAATAGTTGTGGTGTACATTGACATCAATGAGGTGACGAAATGTAACTGTGAAGTCTTATAAGTCAAATATAGGTTAGTAGGCTGAATGCCAAGACTTCCAGTACAAGATAGTCTGTATGTGAAGGTCCAACCAGTGAGTTTCTCATTCTGTGAATAAGATGTTGAGGTAAGGAAGAAGGGTTTAGATTTCTTATGCAATGAGGAACACACTGGAGTAAGATGAAGCTGTGTAAAAGTGACCAGCTCCACTTGAACCAGAAGGAACTTGAAATGAAGGAATGGACCAACCCCATTTTACTTCCAAAAGTTCTCAGACCAGCTTTTATGAGACACCCTAGGGGAAAGCTGATTAAAGCTGAGTTGCTCCTGGTTCAAATGAGGATAGGGTTAGACGTAGGTCACAAATACACCACAGGACGTGATAATGAAAGAGTCATATAGCAGAGACAGATGAATGGAGACAAGAGACTATGTAAAGATTTTTTCTGTGGCAATGCTAGAGACCTCTGAACCAAACTAGTGGAGATGGAGTGCTTGACTTTGGAAGAGAACATAGATGTTGTGGGCATAATGGAGACTTGGTAGAATAGAGAGAACAAGTTGGATAATATCATCTCTAGGTACAAATGTAAGGGTATATTGGGGGGCAGTCTCATTCTGTACAAATTTGGAACATAGGCCCTTTCCGCACCAGGGTATTAAAACGGTGCAGAGTGACCTCCTATGGAGGTCTTCTGCACCATGGAGTGGATTGGGGTGGACTATTTTTCATAGTTCTGCACCTCAATCTTCTCTGAAGCGACCGGAACTGGTAGCATGGTGTGTTTTTTAAAAACTTCTTTTCAGAGGTTTTTAAAAAGCATGGAGCGTGCAGCCCCGTGCAGCTCCATTGCCGCACTCTGGTGCAGATTTGCAGGTGCTCACTAGTACATGCCTGCAGATCTGCTGGGGGCGGGCTTTAGGCTGGTGAGCTCCTCCGGTTGGTGGAGAGCCTCCTCCAGCCGGAAGCTGCCATTTTGGACGCCGAGGCCGCCATTTTGGACGCCGGAGGACTGAGGAACAGTGAGATCGCGCTGCTCCGCATGGTGACCGACTTACCCGGCTGCTGGTAAGCTCCGTTTTAGAGTGTTTTCCCCCCTCCATGTGCGGAAAGGGCCATAGTGTAACATGGCGGAGATAATAAAAAAACAGCAAAGAACACTGTGAATTTAAGACATGGTGTAAAATTTAGTGCATAACGTAGAACATGCTATAGATATAGAAGAAAACAGAAACTGTTGAAAAGGGCAGACTCTTCCCCAGAATCACTGTGGGTAACAATAGCAGGGCCACCTGCTAATTTAATCCTGGAAGAAATGCTATTGGGCCTCTGACCAACAATAATAACAGGGTTACCTCACAGCAATATATTATTGCTGGGAAAATTCTTCCCAGTTACCAGGGGGATTGCAGTGAAGTTCAGGTGGAACAGGGAAGCCTCAGACAGGAGGGAGGAAGATGAAGTCACAGTCCAGCTAATCAAAAAGTCCAGACACCTCTGGCCTGGCAGCCCTAGGTCCTGGACATCTTTGGTGAGTCCTCACTACCATTCCACAGTCCATAGTGGTACAGACTACGTTACTATAGGATGCTGTAATAGTAACAAGGTACTGCTAAGAAACTGCGTACAGTGAATGGTAAACCAGATGGTTGTCTGTTCCCACACAGTGTAGGACTTCTGAGAAAAATCTCAGTGGTGCACAAGAAGCCATCTCTCCTTCTCCCTTTGTTTTTTCAGGCTTTCATACATATGAGCAATAATTATTGTGTACCTCCACAGATACTAGTGATCTTTACTTGTTTCATCCTGGCATGCAGTTTACAAATAATTCCTGTAGGTTTTTTTTCCCCTTCTGATTTCTGACCAGTTTCCAATTTGAAGTATTTCAAGGAATTTTTTTTTTTACAGAAAAACATTTGAATTTTCTGTACAAAAAACAAATTACTATGAAATACTGCAAAATAATTCTGTTTCTGTGCAGAAGATTGGCTTTTTTTGACAAAAAATATGGGTTTTCCACATAAAAACCACATGTTTTGCTGTGCAAATAAATTGCACTAGAAGACGTCTTGATGTGTGAAAAAAATCTCATAGATCTTTTTGATGAGGCTTCCTGAGTATCAAGAAAGTTTTACTGGCTGGGAAACAAAAATGAAAAAGGATCATGTGGGTGGCTGGGCAGAGTTGCTGTATCAAGTGTTGATTCATCAAAGGCATAATTCCCATCTTATTTGTCAAATCAATTCTCTTTTCTTTTCTTTTCTTTTCTTTTCTTTTCTTTTCTTTTCTTTTCTTTTTAATTTTCTTTTCTTTTCTTTTCTAGGAGCCTTTACATAATCCTTCAAGATTGTGAAAGCTACTCTACACACATGAGATGTAATGACTAAGAAATAATATTGTATTTGATTCCTGAATTCACAACATGCGAGTGTGTTTTCTCTGTCTAGTTAGGAAATATAGTATCTATACAGATTTCTTATCTGTTTCTGTCCAGCATCCACCAATATTTATGATGCCTTTTCATACTGTTTATTAGTAGAATGGATTGTGAAACCTTACACTCACAGCACAGAGCTGATGGATGTTCTCTTTAGATCTTATTCAGAATCTACAGTATCTGGCAGTATCTGGTGTCTTCCATCCCCATCAATCAACTACAGAATCCTGATCAAATCCAGAGATATGGACATATTTGAGAGGCTGAGCCACAAACGAATCAACCTTCATGGTGGAGGGAAAAGTTGAGAAGAAAAGCCACTGTCACAAGGAATAAATTTACGTGCACACTTTGATCCTTCTCTGTGGGTTTTTCCTTTTTACAGTTTGTTTTAGCCACATCCTTTTCATTGAACCACTCAGCTAAAGATGCTTTAAATTATGCAGCCCTTGGTATGGTATGCATTGCCTTTTTCTTCTCTTCTTCCCACACTCTCACCTGCTTGCAAGGTCTTGGGCTAGCCTGAGAGCCTGCAATCTCGAATACAGAGAGTGGGAACCAGGTATTTTATAATCTAGGAGGTTAATAGGAGAATGGTACAAATGAGAACATTCTATATTTGCTTAAATTTAAGAATACTTCTAGTGTTTCCAGGAAGGTTTATCTACTAATGATGGTGGTGGTGGTGGTGGTGGTGGTGGTGGTGGTGGTGGTGGTGGTGGTGATGATGATGATGATGATAATAATAATAATAATAATAATAATAATAGAAGGGGAAGAAGGAGAAAGAGAAGGAGAAGGAAGTAATAGTCAACCATGGACTTTCTGCTAGATTGTTGGGGCAATATTCTGCATATCTCACTAACCAGATTTTCAAACAGTTTCATTTTTCAGAAATTACTGAAAAGTGTTTTTTCCCCTCATTAGTTTTGACATGCTTGGGAGTAAAAATTGTATGTTTTCTAGTGTCTTTCTTGTACGTAAAAGAAGAATAAATGCTGTTTGGAATAAAATTCCACTTCACACATGCATGTGAGATCAAATGATGTTTAACATAATAACACTACTTCTTACAGATACTCATAAAGTATCCTTTATTTATTAATTGAAATATTTATATTATGCTCTATGGCATGGGATTTCATGGCAATATTAATGAGTAAAATAAATCTGAACAGTCTAAAACAATTAAGAATTTAAAACAATTAAAAATGCAGGTATACCTTAGTTAACAAAATAGATGTGCTCCTGGTTATGACTTCTTTAACAGAAAATTTGGTACCAGAAGCAGGAATGATGTGGAAGGAATAGGGATAGATTCCTACACTGTAAAAATGCAATATACTTCAACTCATTCAGCAAACTTTTAAAACAAAACTAACAATGTCAACAAGAAAATGAAACAACCAGATCAAATAAGAACTGGATAAGTAAATAAAAACATTTTAAACCTAGAGATGACTTGAAAGCTTCCTCCAAAAGACATTCAGAGGGGATTTTTTCTTTCTTTCACCAGCCTCCACTTTTCTTACGATTTTCATTTTGATGGCCAATCATATGGATCTGCACTTTTACCTCATGCTGGGCAGAACAGACTTGTCTGCTTTCTCATTTATCTCTGTTTTGCTGTTCGTGTATGCTTGGTAGCGGCTTCTGGATGCAGCTGCTGTTTGTCTTGCCTGCTGTAGGCAGATACAGACAGCTACCATAGAATCATGTAAAGTAGAATTCCATTCTTTACCAGTCCAAGCTTGATTGCATTATTTACCGCTAAGACACCGCTGCAACCCAACACTGGAAGCATGTGTTTCTCCATCCCTCCTTCACCATTTTCCCAATGCTGGTGCTGTTAAAAAAAAAAAAAATCCACTCTCCAGCTAGACAGAGCACAAGGAAGAAAAGAGTGGGCTGAGTGAGTATAAAAGAACTTTGTTAACTGAGGTATGTCTGTAACTGAAACAGATTGAAAGGATGTCATGTTGAGGAGGGAGCAGGCTTGTTCTCTGCTGCTCTAGAGACTAGGACAAAGAGCAATGGATTCAAGCTGCAGGAAGGGAGATTCCACTTGAACCTCAGGAAGAACTTCCTGATGGTCATTGCTGTCCAGCAGTGGAATATGTTGCCTCAGAGTGTGGTGGAGTCTCCTTCTTTGGAGGTTTTTAAGCGGAGGCTGGATGGCCATCTGTTGGGAATGCTTTGGTGTGTGTTCCTGCATAGCAAGGGGTTGGACTCGATGGCCCCTGGGATCTCTTCCAACTTTATGATTCTATGATTCTAGATTAAACAAACAAAAAAAAGCAAGCCATTTAACGAGTTAAAACAGCTTAAAGGGTTAAAGCAATGTACATTTTAGAATAAAATAAACTAGGCTGCAAAGGCTTTAATAACAGGAGAGTTTTAATTTGACACCTTCATGAAACTGTCATTTGCATCAGTTGGCCTTCCAAAGGGATAGGATTCCCTAACGGAGTAGGGTACCATAGCAGGGAAGATCCTGTCCCATGCCTTCCTTCAGTGTCTTGATCCCAATGGTTGGCATAGAGAAGGGCCCCTCTTAAAGACCTCAATCCTTAGACAAGCCTATATCCAAAGGGGCACTCCTTCCGATATTGAGATCCCAGGCAGTTTAGGGCTTCAAATATCATCACCAGCACCTTGCATTCATTGCAAGAAGTATATTGGCAGTCAATACAATTCCTTTAGAAATAGCCTTATGTGCTGTCTATACAGTGCTGTAATCATCAATCTCATTGCTATACCTTCCAAATCATCTAGAAGGGCAGCCCCACACAGAGTCCATTGCAATAGTCTAACCAAGAAGCTAGCAAAGCACGGGCTACAGTGGCTAAGTTATCCCTGTCCAGAAAAGGCCATAACTGGAAGACCAGTCAAAGCTGGTGCCAAGCACCCTAAGCTCCCAATGACAAACATAGATCCAGGAGTATTCCCAAGCTACACACTTGATCCTTCAGAGGGAGTGCAACTCCATCTGGGACAGGATATTCAGCCAGTTCTTGGATCTGAAAATTACGATCTTGTAATCTTTACTGCAACCTTCTAAGGTAGGTCAAATGATTATTATCCCTATCCCGGATGCTGGGGATCCCTGACAGAAAGGAGAATTTTATAATGTGCCACACAAAGGAATAGATAAATATCACTGCCAAAAAAAAGTCTATGTTTTCTGACCTAATAAGGGAAGTGATCTTAATGAATGTAAGGTGATGGTAACAGTGGCAGAAATGACACTTTATTGAATCCTTCAGAACTTCATATTTGACACTCGTGGCCTTGAGCCCCTTCATACTACACAATGGTAGCACGATGGTTCCTCTTTAACTGACATACCTGCCTCCTATGAATCCTTCTTGATTTTGTAGTTTGGTCAGAGGCACCAGAGGAGAATTCTCTGGCTGGGGATTCCAGTGGTCCCTTCCTCAAGTGCCAGTCCCAGGAATCCGCAGGATGTTGCCATAGCAGTTAAAATGGAATCTGAACACCATAACTGTGTCATGTAAAAGGCTGCACGTGCCATAATCAAGTGGAAAACTAAGGGACTGAATGGCATATATGAAATGTCAATTGCATAGTTTGTGGTGCAGTGACTGAGAGAATCAAGGTGGTGGGACTTAGAGACCCTTTTCAAGTAAGGATGATGAAAAATGTGTCTTCCCAATCCCCACAACTGCCCTGTATTCCATTCTTTGAGAACTCTGCATTTCATGAAATCCAATTTGCAACAGTTTTTAGTTTTTTAATTATCAATAAGATTAGATAACCATGGCGTAACACATAGGACTCCAAAGTACTGCCCCTGTGAAACGGCACTCTTTTTTTTTTTTAATGACTTGGCAGCATCTTTTCCAGCCTTACCTCTTGCTCTGTGAATTGTCTAGTGCTCCTTCTGGCCTCCAGATGTAGAATACAAATTCTTTCCTTCTACTATTTCTAACATGGTCTTTGATCTTTGATCATCTGTGACAGTAGCTGTGTGGAGTGGGGATGGTGGAGGAGAACAGAATGCTTCCTAGGTACAGTGAAGTAAAATGGCTGGTTTTTGCAGCCATGCATAGCCAGAACACAACTTCATCGGCAATGAACCCAGAAGCGCCAGCTTACACATTTATTTTTCACCCTTTCAATATCCCCAGCAGTTGATGAACTGCTAGCGACTTTCCAGGCAATCACACACATAAAATGCACACTTGGTAGGTAGACTTCATTATTTATGAGGATGTGAAAAGTCAATGTCAAACGTGTCATTCAAACCAGTTAGCTGGAAGAACCCAACTCTCCCTATCTCAAATGAATATTCCATTGGATAAAGGTAGTGCCAGAACTAATATTGGAGGGGCAGGGGATGGCTGTTATTCCACTAAAGACAAATTGTATTCTTTTAGCAAGTCTTTGTATAAAGTACTCATTTCACAGAAAAGTCATTACCAGTTTGGCTTTGTATCCAGAATGAAGAACTGGGGAGGTAAAATTATTCCAAAATATACAAATCCTTTTTCAATCAGACAGATGTTTGCATTATTCCCTACTAGTATTATGCTATTATTCATCCTCCTTTCAAACATTCATGGTTCAGATAGATAACATGGAGATATGTATTAAATACTGAAATCCACGTCCACCTGAGCATTAACTCTTGTGGAAAAAGGCAGGTCCAGAGAAGAAAAATCACACAGTGTTTCCTACAGATGTTCAGGTTAAGACTGTGGTGATTCTCCCAGAGGAAGTTGTCCTATATTTTGGGGCTACTCAGAGAGAGCATTTTTCATGTGTTGACCCAGTATTATTCTGAGTTTAGTAATGTGATTGTACTCATGTGTTGTTACTAAAAGGATGTCTTTGTACTGATTTGAAGAGTTGTGACTGGGCAGGAAAAGGTGGAGCCATCTTTTAATTATGCCCTTGTACAACAGTTGCCCAGTTCATTTAAATTTTTCATTTTTAAAAAAATCAGTTTAAGTAACTAATTGCCTAAACTGAAGTGTTTACATTAATGAGTTCTCTTTTTTCATTTCATTTCCTTTCTTTTCTTATTTCCTTTGAGAATTTATTAGTTTTTCATTCTGCCAAACAAACATTTCTATGAAGTCAAAATCTTGGATATTCTTACTTTAACATTCAGAATAATCAAAGAACTCCATTGCAAATTTTTGCTTTACTTGGATATATAGACCTAGCCGAAAAAAGAGGGACAACATCACACACCAAAGTGCATAGCCCTACTGAGAGTAATTTAATTTCAATGATGGATGTAGCAACTAAAAAATAGGAGTTCAGAAAGTATAATTCTCCTTGTAAAATTTTTGTCTTACTTTTTGTACAGGAATGCTGTGTCCTACTCTTTCTGCACCTTCTTCTAATTTTGATGTGCATATTGATTGATCCTGAAGATGATTGCTCTTTTCAGATGTCGCTTGTTTCACAACATTCCTAGTTTAGGCTGAAAGGGACTGAGCGGCACTGTACATAAGCAATGGTCTGAGAATGAATGCATGAATATTAATAAAACAAGGATGGGGAGGAAACACCACGAGGACAAACTTGAAATAAAAACAAACTAACCCTGATCCTGTGTTTGCATTCTTCCACCTTTTCCCCTTGAGGGCAAGGAAGCATTCCCCTGATGTCCTGCCAAGAAAAAGAACAGCCATAAAATTGCTGATATTCTTTTCAGTTCCCCTTCAAATGTACAGCCTTCATCCCTTCTTCCTTCTCATAAAGCAGGAAATGGTTCAGGTTAAATTAGCGTGGAAGCCCAAAAGCCTGGAATAAGAATCAGTCCTTTGCTGGTTTCTGATGGGAGAATGGGGAGGATGGGAGGGGGCGAACCTGCAGGCAAGATTTGGGAATGACATCTCCTGCCAGCCTCTTCTGCGCTGCCACAAATGCAGACTAGTGTGCTTTCCCAGGGCTCATTTGCTTTAACACATGCAGAATTATTTGTCCAACTCTATTTCAAGTCAGAGGATGATGGCAGTGATTGTGGTGATGGTGGCAATGGTTGTGGTGGTAATAATAATAATAATAGTAATAATAATTTGAATAATGTTACAGTTTCTAACTTCACAGCTATGTTCTGAAGGGTTGGAAACATTTACAGTGGCCATTTCTGCACCAGCCTGATATAGTACTGTGATTCCACTTTCAACATCCTATGGAATCCTGGGGTTTGCAGTTTCAGGAGGGGCCTGTCGGAAACTGCAAACCCCAGTTTCCCGAAACTGCAAACCCCAGGATTCCATAGGATGTTGAAAGTGGAATCATAGCACTATAACAGGCTAGTGCGGAAATGGCCTGTGTTGAGACAAGAGAGACCCATTTGATTGAGTTTGCTGTCATTTTACTTCCTCCTGCCATTGTGCCTATTTTTCTTCTTACTGCTTCAGACCTGTATCTACACATTCTTTCTTTTTTCAGTCCTGTTACATCAGATCTTAGATGCAATCTTATTTTCCTTTCAAACCATAGGGAGAATTTATTCTTTGAAACCTGCTGAAGGTTTCAAAGGTAAGTCCCTGTCATCTTTTCTTTCAGTGAGTTTGCCTTCTGCTGCCCCTCTTGGACTTGATTCCTTCCCCTTGTTCTGAGGGAGGGGATAGTACAATTCAGAGGATAAGACTGTAATTGAGATGGTGGATGCAGCCTCATTAACCTGATAACTAAGAAACAAAATTATTCTGTTGACGAGAGCAGAGAGGGAACCAATTCTGTGGAACACAGCTGATAACTGAAGCCTAGGAAAGAGAACCTGAAAAACACAAGAAAGGGCTGCATAAGGTTATTATAGTTTGCTTTACATGTCAATCCCCTGTGCCTCCATTGACAAAGTACGTGGCAGCAAATGTTATAGTAAGACTGCGTTATCACACAGACAGGCTCTCCTACCAATTTATGCATGCTCACCTGGAGACTATAAAGACCTCACATGGATAGCTTAAGGCTTTCTCCATTTCTTCAGAGACCCTGAAAAGATGCAGTCCACTATATGTGGAGAGAGACCTATGTTCATGTAGCTGTAGATGTTCTGGGACTGTACAGACCTTTAATGACTCTGCATAGCTTGAAGGGAGGGAAAGAACTTACCTCCTCTTATCTCCCCCCTTTCCTATTTGCTTTCAGTCATGTGAGATTGAAAGTGTAACTAGGGGTCAAAATAGAGATGCTGAACCTGTATTTAGAAAGAGTGCACCCTCAAGTGGTGAAAGTTGTCTAAAAATAAAAAAGTCTCTTCCCCCATCCCATTCTGCATCTTGCATTTCCCATGCTTCTGAAATCCTGCAGCTCAATTTCCTACTGCGGAGATAAACAACAGAGTGAATAACAGACAGTGAAAGGCTACAGATTATCCAGAGAAATGCTCCTTTTTGTTTGTTTTTTTTTGGTTTGCGTGACCAAACAAATGGTGGCTTGGAGAATCCTGATGGAGTACTTTACACACCTCCCACCTCCATTGGTTGGCTAAGAAAAGAGACCAAAGTCTGACCCTGCACTCCTCTATTTCTTCTCATCTTGGGGACGAGGAAGCAGGAGTGGTGGCATGGGGGAGGAAGATGAAAAATGGGTGTCCTGAATACGTTCAAAAGCCGGGGTTATGAGGCAAACCGTTTCTGCTGCTTTGAAATAACTCTCTCTCCAGACAGACAACAAGAGTAACATAAAACTTTTTCCTTATTACAAAACAAACAAACAAAAAACCTTCTTTCGTCATATCCTCATAACAGAATATGACCTATGTTTGTCCTAGAAATGTAGGAATATTTGGTACCTTGTATTATAATATAGTGCAGCAAGACTAGTGCAATGTGAGGTTATCTTAAAACAGGAGGAATGACTGAAGATGCTCTTGTAAGGTGAATGGGAAGAGGAAGAAGAATAGGGTGGTGGTGGAGGAGGAGGAGGAGGAAGAGAAAGAAGAAATACTACTGGTGGTGCTGCTACTACTACTTATGATTGTTGTCTCAGGCAATCCATCTCAGGATAGAAAAGGATACAGGCAAACAAAGTTAACCTAGGTTGTTGTGGGTTTTCTGGGTTTTGAGGCCGTGTTCTATTATCCTCTGAAGATGCCAGCCACAGATGCAGGTGAAACGTCAGGAGAAAATACTAATAGAACAAGGCCTCAAAGCCTGAAAAACCCACAACAACCTATGGATTCCAGCCGTGAAAGCCTTTGACTTTACATCGAATTGGACCTATTTTTGCTTATAAGGAGGCCTCAAGGTTGACACTTGAGCAGGGATACATATAAGTGATTCCGTTCCAGCACAAGCTGCCAGGAAAGGAAACTCCAAGAAGACCTGCTCAAGACAGTCAACAAAAGGCAAGCACTCATTCCTCCAGCCACTGCTGCTGTTACTGCCATTGCCTAGCTGCACTCTGTCTCTGGAACTGTGGAGGGAAGATCTGCCCCTCCTACCCATTTGTACTCAAGTCCAGCACCAGCTGTGACTCAGCCAGTTCCACCTACGCCAGCTGTAGAGTTGAGGAAAACTGGCAGACAAAAGAAGAATCCAGCAAGGGTGGATCTGCCAGTAGTGGAGTCACCACTGAAGAGGGTGATTCCAAAGAGGGGGTCACCCCTTTGGGTGAGCCACTTTGGAGAAATGCAAGGGCAAGGGCCTGCCATCCTGCTTGGAAGAAAGGCGATGGCTGCTAATTTTCACTTTACCATTACATCATTATCATCTGTACGAACACAGTCTACAAAAGGAAGGATGAGCTCTGAAGAGGAGGGGAGGTACCAGACTATTATGGCTGTACAGGGCAGAGGGAGATCTGGAAAGGGAAGACAGTTACACTTTAATTGATGGGCAAAGTAGGATGCTAATTGTCCTTAAAATGTTCCCCAACACAAACAAACTGGATGGTTTTGGCAATACAACCCCTGCGTTGAAAATGCTGCTGGTGAATGCCAGGTGAGTAAATGGGAGGACAGCTGCCATTCAGGACTTGACCCTGGATGAGCCTGCTGACCTGGCATGTATCACAGAGACCTGCTTGGATGAGGCAGGGGGTCATCTGTCAGTTTTGCCGACTAGGGTTTTCTGCTCAGCAGCAGGTGACATCTGGAGGGGTGAGGAGATGCACCAGTCTATCGAAATTCCACTCCTCTAACCAGGTGATCTATCCTGCAGTTTTCTGAGTTTAAGGGTGTTTGCTGAAAGCTGGGTGGAGGGGAAGATTAGGAATTTTGTTGGTGTACCACCCACCTCGCTGCCTAGCCGCCTTTCTTCTTGAGCTAACTGGGGTGATCTCAGGGTTGGTGTTAGAATCTTCCCAGATTGTAGCACTGACGGATTTCAACATCCATGCTGAGACTGCCCTGTTGGACACAGTTCAGAACTAACTCGCTATCATCTTTCCCCGCATTATCCGGCAATTTATTTTACTATAACATCAAATAGGGAGGAATTTCTCTGTTTCCCATACTTTTTAAAACTAACTTTTTTATAAGAGCAAAGCTATGATGGAAGCATGATGAAATGCTTTATTTTTTTTTAACTTTCTCTTATAAAGAAGAGTGTAAAGCACACACACATAATCTCAAGTATAACAGAAGTCCTGGCAGAAAAGATCCATAGGGGCCAACAGACAAACAAAAAGAATATAAGATTATTGGAGGAATTTATCAGCAGAAATGTGATTGCTTAATGGCAGATAAAGATACATAAGCTTAATTTGTAAGTCTCTGTTTCCTAAACTTGAATTTCTAAAGCAGTTAGAACAGCAATGTCTCATTATGAGCTCAGTGTCATCTCTGTTTTGACTTTAGGGTTCTAGTGTCTCTGTATTTTGGACTTCATCTGTGGTTACCAGTAAATACATTACACCACCACTGCAAGTGTGAATCTGCAAATTCCTGGAAACTCAGTGCTCACTTTTAAATCTTACCATACTCTGTGCCAGCTTCTAGCATGGTTATCCAAATATTTGGGTCATGGCCCTTAAGTGGTCCCAAGATGGCTGATGCCAACCTGTTCTTTTTAGGGATAGGAAATTTAAGATTTTTGTGTTTCAAAGTTGTCTTTGAACCATATTGATTCTATTTTCCTTCTTACTACTGCTCCTGGATCCCACCTTCAGCTCACCCAGTACTTCTTTTTACAAAACTGGGCTGAAGGACAGCTGGAGCCGTGCTGCTCAGAGCAGTGTTCTCTATCTTTTCTGCTGCTGCTGCCTCTGCCATCACCTGTCCTCACCGAGACCACTGAGTTTTAGACTGGCTCACCAGGAAAGTGCTGGGGAATCTTAAACAGGGACCCCGAAAACCTGGCACTACCTCTGTGTCTTATAACCAATATATATTCTTGTTAAAAAATTAACATTTCCAGCAAGAATACATTTAAAGCGGACTAATAATCTGCTCAGTTCTCTTCTCTTTCACATTCTCCTCACATACCAATCTCACAGCTGTGAAGATTGTTGCAGAAGAATTGCCTCTGCTCATCCAGTTTCCTTTTTAAAACACAGCTCAGTATTGTGTTTTTCCTGTGTTTCTCCACAAATGCTGCCAAACTGAGGGGAAAAGATGACTGCTTTGGCTCACACCTTCTATATGCTGCACCTTCACCTATCCCTGAAAACTAAGCTTTTTTGTACCAGCGAAGATCTATAGAAAATACTTTTCTTTTCTACCAATAAATAAATAAATAAGTAAGTAAGTAAGTAAGTAAGTAAGTAAGTAAGTAAGGAAAGACAGACAGACAGACAGACAGACAGACAGAAAGAAAGAAAGAAAGAAAGAAAGAAAGAAAGAAAGAAAGAAAGAAAGAAAGAAAGAAAGAAATTATCCAGCCCTTATACAACATTGTTCCATTTTTCCAGTAAAAAAAATATTTAGTAAAACAATATTAGGGTCCTTCAGTATTTCTAATTTCATAATTGTTGAATTTTTTTCCCAGTATTTTTCTCCAAAAGTCACCCACAGATGTTGTACCCCTTGTTTTCCACAACTGTGCAGGCACTTGTGTTGTACTTGTGATGTGAGAGAATGTGAATGGAGTAATATATTATCTGTGGATTATCAAGGACTGTAATGTATGGGTGGATTATAAAATTTGAGACAGACTGTAAGAGCCATTTTTGACACACCACAGTTTCACATTTCATTTCTCATTTTCACTTCTACATCTTTTCTCCACATCATTCTTAAATTCTATAGAGAGTTTGTGGATTTTTCAAGTATAATTTGCTAACCAGTTGAAACATATTTCTCGTTTGTCTGAACAACACTTAATAATAACTTTATAACCTATTTTTCCTTAGCACCTTTTACAAACTTTTGCAGGCTCCATACAGACCAAGGATGAAAACTCCTGTACAGAGAAACCTGCAGGCCCATCATTGTAAGATGATGTTAAGCATACTCTCATGTTTTCTGCTGTGAATTAATAGTCATTTTAGAGTGTGTTTTCACTGGGAAATCAGGGCAGAAGAAGAGAGACTACTCTTCTCTCAATTCAATTCAGGACCCCACATCTGCTGTTAAGTTTAAATTAAAACATCAGGAGATCCATTTAGTTCATCTAATCTCTTTTGGCCCTCAAAGAAACATGTTTTAAAGGTAAACTAAAGACTATTCCAGGCTCTTAACAACATTCTGTCCACAAGCATCAATTGAAGGCTGAGCTAAAAAAATTGCTTTTCAGCTCTAGTGAAACATTTTGTTCTTTTAGCAATGACACAACACTTTTTGACTGGAGAAAAAGGTAGTTGGATATGTAGCACATTATCCAAAGGGAAGCACAGCTGGAGAAAAGTTACAGCAATCTGGGAGAAGCAAATACATAATAAAACACCCAATTCTGTAGTTAGAATAAAAGCCTATAAACAACCAGCATCAGTACTGTGCAGAAGGTTTGGGGAAACGTCTGCTGTTAAAAATGAAAGTGTCCTCAAGAGAATCTGGTTGGACAACCAATTAACACTACCAGACCTAAAACACCCATGAAAATAATAGTAATGATAGGAACAGGTTCCTAACCCAGGTTAATTTTCCGAAAATGTGGGGTGGGGAAAAATAACTTTGCACCAAAAAGAAGTAAACTTGCATTAGGGTAGAAAGGTGGGAGGAAGGGCAGCTGGGCAGAAAAAACAAGGAACATTTAAGCTTTAAGTGTTAAATGTTTAGCATTTAACATGGTACTGTTAAGTGTTAAATGTTAAACGTATGTTAAATGTTAAATGCAAGTAATAATCTTATTACTGACTATTACTGACACTGGCAGAGGATTTCTCAGAGACAAGAGCAAATGGTTCTTCAGCTAACTCTGGTTAGTGCTGTGCAGGAAAGAACATGGTAAACCACTCTTAAATGCCTTTGATACCAAAAACCCTACGACACAATCCAGAATGAAGGAATAGGCAGTGCAGGGAGATGAGACTCCCAGATAGAAGGCACACAACCAGGTACTGAGGAAGAGTAAGGGCAAAAGTGAGCAGTGCTGTGCCTATAGACACAACAGCTGGGGATGCTCTAGGTGGAGATTCTGCACTGGGCAAGAGGTTGGACTCAGCAGCCTATGGGTCCCTTTCCAATTCTGTGCTTCTGTGATTCTATGAACTGGACTCAAGCTGAAAGGATGTTCAGATTTTGATATGCTTGAGGCTCAAAGCTGTATACAGCACATATGATATGAACATGGGATGTGAGGAAAATGAATTACAGGAGGCTAGAAAATGCAAAACAAGAAATGGAACATGGAGGTATGTTGCCACAAAACGTGGGTGACTCCAAGGTCCCCCTGCAATGACAGTACCTCCATGAAACTGAGGGGAATACTAGCTCAAAGGGGAGGCCTGTGACAGGGGAGTAAACTAACAGGATCTTTTAGACCTGTGCATACCTCTGACACCAGCAAGACTGTAAGGCCTCACTTTGAGGGTCCCCAATATCAGGATGGTTTGGATGGGCATCACACTCAATTGGCACCATATTGGATTGGCAACACAGGTTCAATTGGCTCTAATATCAAATGCAAGCCTGAGAGATGATTGAGAGATTGAACCAAGTAAGGGAAGAGATCTGACTGTAAATGTGAGAAAGAAAGACTGGTCAGCCTATGACACCCTCCAGGTATGACTGGGCCATTTGTCAAGCAAATAGATGCTGTTCCTGTGGATAATAGGCCTAAGTAGAAGCTGGAGTTTCCCAGAGAATGCAATTGTGAGAAGCCCATTAGGACACTGATTGACAGATACCTGTCTTCTGTGCCCTTGGACTCCTTCCTCTTGCCTCATAGCACCCACAATAGACAGCTATTACAACACACATTGTGTCTTTGTCACCCAACACTGCGAACATTGGTGGGTTGATAGTCCATTGTCTGTGTTGCAACTCCCATTGTTCCACACCTGGAATTACAAATATCTTCCACTGGCTATTTTTGGGGTACAAATACCCTTGATTTCAGGATGTCCAGTGGCAGTCTCTTGAAGGTCTACCTGTCACTCTGTCCATCTGACTCCTGAATGAGAACTGACTTTAGATTCTACCTAAGCCAATCCACATTTCAGCTCTTCATTACTCTGCTGGACTGGTAATTATAACCTCCCCCAAAACCCTCAGCCTCTCTATCTATAATTTTTCCCCTCCCTTTCTCCTTCAGTTAGCTCATGTGTGAATGTGTGACTGTATGTATTTTGTGTGCATGCGTGAGTGAATTCCCTCCAATAAAAACACATTTTTAGCTTACTTTTGAATCTCTGGCTGGTACTTTTCTGCATGAGCCTGTAAGCATTAGTAGAAAAGGTCTCATTAAGTTACCCCCACACAAGCCGCCTCTTTGAGTAATTCATTCCCCACCTTTGCAAGGAGGTATTTAGCATCGCTGGGTGGCCCTTGTGGCACCCATGTTTTGGGGGTAACAAGACATTCCAAAAATCTTTGTTTTACTGGTGGAATTAATAATCTCTCACACACAGAAGAGCCAAGCAATCTTGCAATCACAAAAGGCTAGCTGAAGGAAATGGGAGGAAAAGTTTGGATAGCAAGGTTTTAGGGTGATGTGGGTGATATTCACAGTTCCAGAAGTGCAGAGATGAGGTGATGTGGTTCAGACCAAGGGTCTAAGAGTAGTACCAAATGGGAATCAGAATGGCAGAGCGATGGCAAGAATATCAAAGTACTATAGGTTAACTGGCTCAGAGCCAGGGTTTAAATACCCTTTTCCCCTCCTGAAGGGGAAAGTGCTAATGGCTCTTTGGCAGTGTAGACAATGAGGTCCAGAATGACCTAATGGCCTTAGCATTATGTGACAAAGGACTGATGGGAATCATGATAGCTCCTTAATGGTGAGGGGACAAAGGGAGAGTTTCAGTGGACAAAGGGAGAAGGACAAAGACAATCAGTTGTTCCATGGAAACAGTTTGGGGCACTATCGTTTTTAAAAGATCAAGTCATTGAGGGACATCTGCAAGTCTATTATCACTGGAGCTTCTCCGACTATGACCTAGCCATGCCTTGAGGTCTCAATCTGGCCTAGTTTTGCATTGTGTGTGTGCAGCCTGTTTCTCTTTGTCAGCAGGCTTCCCAGGCATAGCAGGATATCATTTATATTTCATGCCAATTAATATTTGCCAATTAAACTATATCATGGAGTGGGGCTGTATGGGCTGGTAACAGTATACCTCAGTTAACAAACTTGATATGTTCTTAGGTATTACTTCTTTAATAGAGAAATTGATACCAGAAGCAGAAATAACATGGATAGAATAAGGGTACGTTCTTACACCACAAAAAGGAAGAGCAGTTCAGCATGTTCTAACAACCTTTTTATCCAAAACTAACAATATGCACATGTGAAATAAAAGAATCAGGTCAGATAAGCTTTACATAAGCAAGCAAGAACATTTTGAACCTTCTAGAGATGACTTGAAGGCTTTATCCAAAATGCATCCAGGGACTCCTTTTCCTTTCACCAGCCTCCACCTTGCTTATGGTTTCCTTTTAGATTACCAGACTTATAGATCTATGCTTTTTTTTCAACATGCGGGGGAGAGCTGGTGAGGCCCCTTTATATTTTGTTTTTTGTTTTTTTCTCTTTTGCTGTTCATGCATGCTCAGGAAGGGATTCGGAAGGCAGCTGCTATTTACTTTGTCTGTCATCAGGAAGCAAAAAGCTACAGTAGAATCTCACGCTTTCTCAGCTGAAGCTTCACTGCATTATTTACAGGAGACACATTGCTGTAGCCTGAAACCAAACATCTGTGATTCTCAAGTTCTCCTCCACCATATTCCTAATGATACTAAAAAAGTTTCAGCTAGCCAGAGTTATAAGGAGGAAAAAAGGGAGGCATGGCAGACATAAAAAGATTTTGTAAAAATAAAAAGCACTTTTTTCCAGAGGGTATGCTCACTGGTGTATGCCTGTATAAACACAACCATAAACACAGCTATACATGCTGTGGACTATGGTGCCTCTTACTACAGGCTGCTTTGTAGAAGCTACAACTGTGATTGATGCTTTATGAATCACACTGAATGGTACTACCAGGAGCCATCTCTAGGTTTCAGGTTTTGGTCTTGAAATCTCAGGGGCTGAGATGCTCCTGACCGGACAGTCCTACCCACATGTTTACCCACCATGCCTTTGTTGGGGGCTGCTGGTTGGGCAGGACTGCAAACGATGATAACACCTGATCCTGAGAAACAAAGCATCCTCCCAGACCTTTTCATAAGTACGTCTCCTGCCTTGACTGGCAAAGACTTTCATTAGGTAAACAGGTAGACAAATTTACATACAGAGAATGTTGTACAGAAGGATGATTAGCAGCAGGCTTCTGTATAATTTATCAGACCATTCTGGCTCCTCCCTTCAGGCAAAAGCAGCTATGTAGGATTCCTAGGAATATTTTTAGCAGGGAAATTTCCAAAAAAAGTCCTTTTATTCTAAACATATAAAGAACCTCATTTCGCGTATTCATATTATTTAATAAACAAAGCTAAAGGTATGGGTGTATGTGTGTGAGACAGAGAGAGAGAGATTATTTCTGGTTTTTTTCCTGGAGCCAAAAGTAATTGAATGGAAATAGTTGAATAGTAACTAAATAACTGAATCAATCATACCTAGGTTTCAATATTATATCTTTTTATATGTGAGTGACCCCAATCAAACTCACTGGTTAGCATATTACATCAAGCAGGACATAGGATCTGAGTCCTCCCTCAAGCCCCACAGCTGTCACATCGTCGGAGAGATTGCTGCTGATTGGTAGAGATGGGAGCATCAATTCAAATGATAAAGAAGGAGCTGGTCTCAGCTTTGGTGGGGAGGGGAAATGAGGGTACACTCATTAATGGAATGTGGCCTCCTTTCTCTACCCCGAGAGCCCAGAACAGCTGAATCTCCGTTGTCTGAATTACATCTCCTCCCTCCGCACCCACCCCACCCAGGTAAGCAGCAGCCGAAGTGGTCCTTCCTGGGGCTTGGCAGCTGCCAGGGAACATTTTGGAATGGGCAAAAAGGGCTAGAGAATATCCCCTTGCACCCCATCCAAAAAGATACATAATAACATTGGTAAGCCACATTTGCACACCCATATGTCATTAATAGGTTGCTGTAATAAGAGTTTCTTCTGAGAATTGCTCAGTTAGCATGGTTTAAATGCTATATTCAAAGCAATTTAAAAGCTTTACCTGGAAATTATTTTTACTGAAACACTTGTTAAGGTTTTAAGAGATAACAACTCAATGTCGTATAGTGTCTTTGCATCACTTAGGTTTGAAAAGGAATAATGAGGGCTCTGATGATTGATAACATGTTAAGATTCTTTATTACTTTTTTATTTACCAATACTTATGAATCACATTTTTAAAAACATCGAAATGATGTGCCAACAAGATCATATCCATCTAGGAAAACCTGTTGAAAAAAGGAAATTCTAAAGAGCTTCCAAGCATGCCTTCCAGGAGGGAGCCCCAGAGAGAGAGTGCTGTGACCCTAGGACAGTGGTTCTCAACCTGTGGGTCCCCAGATGTTTTTGGACTTCAGCTCCCAGAAGCCCTGAACATTGACCATAGCGGCTGGGGCTTCTGAGAGCTGAAGTCCACAAACATCTGGGGACCCACAGGTTGAGAACCACTGCCCTAGGAGCTCTAGGCTAAAGTACCATGCATTAAGCTGCTGATATTTCAGGCCCCACACCAGAAGCAAATTCACCATGAATACTAACGCCCTCAGCCAAGCATTCTCTACCACCATGCTTGAAGCCACCTTAGCTAGCTTAGATAGAAAGATTGGTGGATAATAGCAGCAGGGTGAATGGTACAAAAACAGCATCTCAGACATGTCATTATAGACTGGCACAAACATAGAGACATCTTCTAGTTAAGCAAAAGGGTGTCCTAAATGTCATGGCCCCACCACCCTCCCAGCACTGAGCCCAGGCTCTCCCAAAGCCAGTCGGTGGCTCCTTGTGCTCAAGTGATAGCTCATTCCCTTATGCACTTTTTCAATACAAGCTCCAAACTTGTATTGGAAGACATATCATAGTGTGCGACCCGTGAAAATGACACAAATTAGCTGTTTGAAGTTATTTGTTAGAACTGCTGTGTCCTCTGAGGGAGAATGGGAACCACGCACAGCTCCATTGTGCCTTGGTCCCAATGACTAATGAGAGGTCTCTCTCCATTCCTGCTACCACGTCTGGCCTCTGAAGGAGAGAACAGCGGCCAGGCACAGCACCATCATGCCTTGGTCTCAGTGGCTTGTGAGAGACCTGCCTTCTAGGGATGGGCCAACCGAATCCTCGAATCCTTGTATCCTAGGTAAGGATTCGAGATTCCCAAATCCGAGTCCCTGTGCCAAAATAGGCAAACCGGATCTTTCGAATCCGCCAACCAAATTGGAGACTGGGACACCAGGGAAACCAGGGAAATCAGACATACAAGGGAAGATAGTAAATAGGTGAGTTTTTCCCTTGGAGTAATAATGGCTTTTGCTAACAATTTCAGAAATTACAGCTGGGCTTGTATTCTAAGATATTTAAGTTGAACATTTAATATTTAAATTCAGTACTTGACTGGAAGCTACAGGCTTGAGATTTCAAGGACAGCTGAAACATTCCTTTGCATGGCTCCCTTGCAAACCTCCTTCAGACACAATTCTGGTGTTTGGAATTTTACAAGGTGTCAGAGCCTTCTCTGCCAAAGTCAGCTGGTGCATCATCAAACTACAAACCCCAGGATGCCAGAAGGAGCTATGCAAAGAAAAGCCAGTTTTGACTTGGATTATCTCTGTACTGTAGTATGTGGCCCTGTTTACACAGGCAGGAAAATGTGGGATTAATCCACATTTTCCCGCCTGTGTAGAAAGGGCCTTCATGTCATTTTCAATCTGGGGAGATCCTGTGGCAAAACTAGGACAATTGTCCTGGCCAGATTTCTTCAGAGGGAGGTTTGCCTTTGCCTAGGCTTTTGCTAAGGCTAAGAGAGTGTGTCTTGCCCAAGATTATCCTTCTTTCCCTTGCTTTTTAAACTCTTTTTAAAAAAAGGATTAGAAAGATTCAAGATTCGTGAGATTCATGGATTCCCAGAACCTTCCAGGGATTCAGATTTGGAAAATTCTGGATTTGTCCCATCCCTACTTACTTCTATTCGAACTGCTACTAGTGTGTCCTTTAACGGAGGGAACAGCAGGAGGCATAGCTCCACCATGCCTTGGCGCCAGCAGCTGATGAGAGGTCTCCTCCATCCCAAGTAGCACTGCTGTGGCCCCTGAGGAAATAGTGAGCAGAAAAGGGAGAAGAGCAGCCAGCATCTTCTGGACTTAATCATCTCCCCTATTGCCATCCCCTTTTCCTTGTGTTTTATGTCTTTTCAGATTGCAAGCCTGAGGGCAAGGAACTGTCAAATAGAAAATTTTAAGCCATTCATATAAAGTACCATGTACACAGATGGCACAATACAAATAGATGATGGTGGTGGTGATGATTTTTTTGTAACACTGAAGCAACCACTGCACCAAAAATTGTAACCTTTCCTTCTACTGGAAGGACAATTCCTCTGAATTTGTGGCTGTGTCATAATCTTACATATGCAAGTAGACCAATTTTATCAGTGTTTGTTTCTGATTTCTGGATTGTTAATAGTTTTTGGTTTCTTGATGTGCAAGTTTACCTCCAGCGTATGCTAGAATATAAGTCTTCAATGACAGTAGAACTGGAGTTAAATGTGTATTAAAGTTCTGCTAACCTGAAGTTAACTGTTTAGGTGAACCTGATTTAGTTGTTGTAAGATAATCTGTTTGTCCAATATACTTGAAGTGACTTGTTAGCATGAACTCTCAGGCTGCTTTCAGCTGCTTAGTAACAGCTTCTAATGGGGGGTGACATGTCAGCAACAATCTTCAGGCAGCCCTCACAGGACTTTCCTTAATTGCATTTGAAATGTAGTTTTGCCACTCACCTGGAATTCTAATTTGTGGTCTGCATGGTATTAAAAGAAAATGCAAGATTTCCACCCTGGAAAAGGTGACAACTGACTGTCTGTTTCTGGGGTCTTTCTCTCCACTAAAATAATTCCTCGTTCTGTAGGAAGGCAATAATAACTTGCCAGAGCTTCTAATGACTAGTGCTGTTTGTTCCAAAACAGTATGGCTTTTCCATTTATAATTCAAAAACCAGAGGGCACAACTTTCCTTCAGTACAAAGCTGCTTGACACTGAGCCAGATTCACAGGATGAAAATACAAGCAACTCTGTCCCAAAGAAAATCAAACTGGTAAAAGTGTGTGTGTGTGTGTGTGTGTGTGTGTGTGTGTGTGTCTGGATATCAGACCCTTTGCAAGTTTTTCAGATTCTTACCACATCAAGAATTTCAGTTGCCACTTTTTTGATATAAATTTCAGGTCTTCATGGTTTCAGAGGTATCTTGTAAAATGTTATGACAAAACATTTTTTCAGAAGCAAAAACACACATACAGTAAATCCTATGTTCATCAGATGCCGTCCAAGGAAAATTAGGTCTACTTAACTGCATAGTTAAAGTGCTGGACTGTTGCTTTCAAGTATTTAAAACACAGGTAGGCAACTTCTGTGGCACCAAAGGCTGCTTTTCAGGTTAGGCATGAACTTCAGGAACGAATGGAGCTTAGTGAGTTTTTTTTCATTTTTTAAAAAAGAAATCACATAAAATAGAGTACAATAGAATACTTTTCCATTTCCATTTTACTTTATTTAAAGTTCATTATTAACAAATGAAAGCTCCTACTTGATTAATCAGCATTTGCAAACATTAATTTCATTATTAACAAATAAAATTTCCCCTATTCATTATTAACAAACAAAACCTTCTCTTACTTCATTCTTATAAATAAAACTTTACTTGATTTTAAAATGATATTTATCACTGAAAATACTCTACAATATTCATGATCCTGCTGATTATAATAACAGAACGATCAATGTCATATTTAATATAATTCCTTTCACCATTGACTACAGGGCTTTTAATGGTTTGCTGTGAAATTTCAGCGATAAACTGCAACGGCATTTCTTGGAGGAAAGATTCTAGGGAGTACGGCAGGACATAGCTCTCCCACCCTTGGTTTAAGAAGCTAGATGTATATTTCTTTTTTCCTGTTATCCTTTTAGTCACCCCGTAATGCACAACACCATCATTCTTCCAATGCTGAAACATTCACATGAGTGAGGCCATTTGGCAACAGAAAAGTTTGAATAAAGAATTCCCAGATTTGTAGTTAGTTGGACCACAATAGGTCACCAGCAATTTTTATAAAAAAAAGAAGCATATGTAACCTTTTCAAGTATAGACCTTTAATAGTACAATGTAATATATGGCTATTTAGAAGTCAAGTAATAACTCATCTATTAAGGGCAATTTTCCAACATTGTGGAAACTGGAATGAGTACAGTAGGCCTTAACACATGTTAAATGGATAGAGTTTGTTCCTGGTGGTGGTGGTGGTAACTGATACTACAAAAAGCTAGTAAATCTCCTGTTGCTTCCTTTCTAATGAAACTGAACCGCAATAAGTGTTGTGCTCCCAGAACATCTCACTGGGATGAGATATATCATGGCCCTTTTCCCCCTGAAAATGGTCAGTTGACAGGCAACTTGAAGGGATATCAACACCCACAACAGTAAGATAGTCATCCCAGGGAAGAGTAAATGCTTTTGCCATGAGAAATAAAAATATCATAGTTCAGATGCTAGTAACAATGCTAAGGAGGATAAGGGTGTGAGTGTGATGTAGTGGTTTGAGTGTTGGGACTATGACTCCGGAACAGGGTTTGAATCCCAACTCATTCATGGAATCCCACTATTTGACTGTGGGTAAGTTGCACTCTCTCAGCTTCATGGGAAGGCAATAGCACCCCCCTCAAATAAATCTTGCAGAAAATCTTAGGATAGGGTTGCTATATGTTACAGTTAACTTGAAGACCCAATAACAAGAAGAAAAGAACAGATTTATCAATACTAACTGGCAATGCCATCAGAGTAAAGATGACATAGCAGGACATTTGTCAAAAAGACATGGCAAGGTGCATTCTGATAGCTGCTGGTAGGAGATAGTCTCAGCAGACCTAAGGGTATTTGGTTAGAGACAGTGGCATGAAATATTCACACAAACTATCTTTAAAAATCACCAGTAATCAAGTGAACCAGCCACAGCAATTGTAGTACCAGATGGGGAAAAATGGCACATGAAGACACTGGCCTGAGACTCAGAAGCTTTTCAAGAGATGCCAAGAAGATAAGTACTTTTCAATACACTTTGATTAAAAGCAAAAAGAACCACTGGTTCATTCTATAAGGAACAAATATTTCTACCTTGAGCTTTTCTTTATTAATAAAGTACTGCGAGACGCACTGCTTTTTCAATGGCTTTATTTTTGACAAAATATCCCCTGCTCCACCAAAGCTTTATCAAGCCAGTATACCAGATGGAATCTAATCTGATATATACTGAAAACCATATCTTGAGTCATGATGGCAGTAACACAATGAGCACCTTTCAGGTTAGCATGCAGACATATCTCAATGTACCCAAGGTGGCATGAGACAACAGGAGGAGAAAAATGAATGGCTGGAAGGCTCATCCTTCAGCTCCTTGCAATGAGAATCAATCCTTTGTAACATTTCCTGCCTCAGTGTGCGGGGGCAGAAAGTGTAAAAGGAGGTGGGGATGTGCGCACTACCTCACAGCCCAGGCCCTGTCTCCTCATGTGTTCTACATCAAAGGCCACAGATACGGACCAAGGTTCCCAGTGAATTCAGCCAAAGGGACTTAGAATCTCCCTTCAGATCTTTGCGCTGAATGCATAAGGGGGAGCAACACCTGTGGGGATGGTGGGAATGGGACCCCTATGCTCAGCCTCCCCCCAATACATCTTGTGCCTTCCTTTGCCCAGGGATGAACACATGAATAGGTTGATATACAGAGTCACCCTTGCCCAAAAACCAGCAATATTCTGTGTAACATCAACAGAGCTAAAGGATACCATACTGAAGGGCTGTTGGAAGAAGGAATAATCCTGTAAGACAAATCCAGTCCACTGAAGCAGAATTTTTTTTGCAGCAAATAAAGGGTTCTTTAAACACAAAACATTTAACAGTGTGCACACACCTATGCAGCCTACAAAAACTAGGGCGCCACATTTAATGTGGCTGCACCTACTTAGTATAAGCCATTTTTTTCTTCCTCTTCCTCATTGTCTTATTTTTCCCACAGAAAACATGATATTGGCTGAAAAATGTTTTTAATTTAGCAGGAAAGATTAGGTAAGAGGTGTCCTGTGGATATCTTAGCAGAACTCACTGAAATGGATGGTGGCCAATTGGTATCTTTTGGTGCCACAAGAGGGCACCAAAAAGCTGCATGATTGCTGCTGTCATTTATATAGTCAGCGTAACACTCCCTACAGCTAATGCCAGTTCTTTGTGAAAAGCAGATCCATATCAGGATACTGAGAAAATAGCCCATATTATTTATACAAATAGATTAGACTCTGAGTACAGTGAGAAGGAGGCAGTGAGATCTGTAAGCTGTTGTTGTCTTGTAGGAGCTACACTGATGAAGAGAATATACAGTCAAACCGCCAATATTTGCCTTGCCTGGAGTCTTGTTCTCACAAACTCTTATTCCAAGGTGAACACCTAATACTTTGTTTCATTGTCTGTTTATACAATGATAGATTTAATCTAAGGAAGAAGCAAGTTAAAATAAGAAAAGAGTCCGTGAATAATTAGGGACTCTTCTTATTTCCTGCTTCTTTGACTGATCTGTATGATCATCGGAAGGATTATATGGACATCAGTTTTCACAGGCTGTGGGTGGCTGCACATTCAGTTTCAATGGACACAATACACTTTTGTTGTTGCTTACTTTCAGAAGTGTGGGAAAAACTACACCTTGGGGTGATTCAAGTATAAGTCACTATCCAGATATCGTTCTTTGTGCAGACCAGCTGCTACGCCAATTTAATTTCAAGCTATGAGGCATGTATTTACTGGGGGCTGGGGGGAATTGAATGCATTGCCCCGCTTTAAGAATTCTGCCTTCCCATGACATTTTCCTTCTGCACCCAAATTTCAAGCATTGCAGTAACTTGAAACTTCAATCGAGTAGTTAGAAATACAGTTTAGACATCCAAAGAAAAGGGGAAGGCAAAGTGACAGAGTAAATGTAAAATGTATAATTGTTCTAGGTGTGAATGATATTTACTGTCTCACTCTCTGCAATGCTAGAAACTCGGGAACTGAAAGAAAAATTCATGGGGGGGGGCAGAATTCTTATTTAGAGGGGAAATTACTTCATTTTGTCCTCTCGCATCCCCACAGCTACACCCCTGAAGCTTTGGGAGCTGCTTCATCCAAAGTAGATTTCTCAGAGACATTCAGGAGTCTGAACTGAATTGAATAATTTTTTTTTTAAAAAAATAAGTTGCATTGGAAAGGAAGGAAAGGTTGGAAGCTTGGGAGAGAGGGTGGGCCACTGGGCTGACTGTGAGACAAGGTATAAAGAAAAGCTTGGAACGAAAATATTAAAAATGTGTAATATTTAACTGTAATCTTCCAGAGGACAGGAATACTTTGTTTTATATAATACTCTGTAACTCATCCTGTGATATAAATCAAAATAAATATATAAGCAAAACTATTTTTGAGGAAGTTGCATGTAAAATGTTTGAATGAATAAATAAATAAATAAGCAAACATAAATAAAGAAATAGATGAATAGATAGCTATTTGCTAAATTAAAGGGCCAGTATCCTATCTCTTTTAGAACAACAGAAGCATGATATTAAATCACATCAGATTCATCACTAAAATCCAAATTATGAAGAGTAGGGAAGCAGTTCTATCCCGATGAACAACTTTATGCCATTAACCAAACAATATATTACTAAACAGCAATGGGAAGGACTGCTTTTTTTCAGATCACTCATCTTAAAAAAAAAAAGAAAGAAAGAAAGAAAAAAGGGGAAAGAAAGGAAGGGAACAGTCCTCCAGAACTTCCAACTCGATCTTACTGCTGTTCATGAAGTAAAAATTTTGTGATGGGGTCTGGGACTGGAAGAGTGTGTATCAAGTTCAGGCGGTGTTTCCCAAGTATCCTCCTCACTGCTATACGGCACAAAGACATCAGACTTCTAGGGCAGCCTGCAAAGAAGCATACAGTGAACAGACCATGAGAAAGCAGAAGGGTGGGGGGAGTAAACTCCAGTGCTACAGCAATCCACAATAAATGCCTGTGTTTAGTGAAGCTCTTTATTATGTCAAAGGGAGTGGGGGTTCTTTTCAAAATTTTATAAATTTTCCTAAGACAGAATTTATAAATATTGATTTTGTGATCTGTAACTCCCAGGATGATGAGTGGACAGGGAATACCTCCACTTTATATAATAGTTTCCCGAGAGAAAAATCTTAATTTTGAGGTACCTGTCTGACAGCCAGATCCTATGGACCAGAGTTGGGCAACTGAAAACTGCAGAGGGCCTTAGGGCCTCATCCTATTTTCTACTTCTGCAGGCCACATTTGTCTGGGTTTCAAAAACTGCTACTTGGAGCTTAACTGGGGTATCTGTTTGGGGTGGATGGTAGTGCAAGGGAGATAGTAATTAAACAGAAAGTAATGGCATCTGCAGTTGGCATGGAAAGAACAGCCTTCTCTGTTGTGGCACCCCAGTTATGGAATATCCTCTCCTTAGAGGCCCAATTGGCACCAACGTTGCTAGCATTCCAATGCCAAGTGCCATAGTTGTTCACCAAAGCTTTAGGGGCCTAATTGGTTTGCCTCAATCCTCACACATACATATGCTTAGATAGTTTCAAACTATTTTAACAAGTTTTAATCTGTTTATTTTTAACTTGTTAAATTGCTTGATGTTTTTAGCGTTATAACATTTATTACTTACATTGTTTAAAAAATGTTAGATTGGTTTTACTGTACTCTGTTTTGAGATCTCCAGATAAGAGGGCAGGACACAAACATTTTAATAAATAAATATTCATTATTATTAATATTGAAAAACAAGGTTCAGGACTACTGAGCATCCCCATCAGGAAGAAAATAGACCATAAGGAATCTTCAGTAATTTTCTTTCTATATTTGAACTTCCCAAAGTGTTGCATAGGAATTATTCTGCATAGAAAAACAGAAGGCTTTTGAGCAAAAACCTGTTTCCTCCAGAAAAGAAACTGTTTTCTGCACAGAAAAGATTGTTTCCTGCACAAAAGAGCATTTTTTTTAATCTATGTAGACTAAGCTTCTGCAACATTTTGGGACATTTGAATATAAGGTGAATAGTGCAGAAGAATGTTTGTTCTCTCCGGGAGTGGGGAGAAAACTACTATAGTTATTCATCCCCACATGAAAGGATGACCAGGTTGCTTACCTGTAACTGTGGTTCTTCAAGTGGTCACCTGTGCCCTCATACATTAGGAGCTTTCGCGCCTGCGCGGTAGCATTCGGAAGATTCTAGAGCTCGTTAGCTTTGGCGGGAACCCCTCCCCCACGCCGGTGCTGCGCATGCTCCTCCCGCCGACTAACGGTCTCTCCTCAGTTCTGGTCCGCCGAAGCAGATGGGACCTGAAAAAGAGGGGAAGGCAGGGCGGGGATGTATGAGGGCACAGATGACCACTCAAAGAACCACAGTTACAGGTAAGCAACCTGTTCTTCTTCTTCATGGTCTCTGTGCCTCATACATTAGGAGACTGTGTAGCTTACCAGTAGGATGGTGTGTCAGGTCCCAGATCCTAGAGCACAGAAGACAGCACAGCACGTCCAAACCGGGCATCTCTCCTGGACCGGCAGTCGAGCCTGTAGTGGCGCACAAAGGTCGATGGTTGGGACCAGGTCGCCACATGGCAGAGTTCGGACAGGTCGACGCCTCGCAGGAGGGCAGCAGATGTCGCCACGGCCCTGGTGGAGTGAGCCCGAAGCAGGTCTGGTAGAGGCTTCTTGGCAAGCTCGTACGCCAGGTGAATAGTCTGTACCACCCACTTGGAAAAGCGCTGGGTGGATACCTTGTGGCCTCTCCGGCGCCTGCCATAACAGACAAACAGGTGGGGTGTCTGTCTGTAGGCTGCAGTCCTGTCTTTGTAAAAAGCCAGCGCCCGACGAACATCCAGGGAGTGGAGGGACCGCTCCAGAGGTGTCGTCGGGTCAGGGTAGAAGGCCGGCAGGATGATGTCCTGGCTCAGATGGAAGCTGGACGCCACCTTCGGCAGGAAGGAGATGTCAGGCCGGAGGACCACCTTGTCACGATGGAAGACCAAGTATGGTTCATCGCACCGTAGCGCCGTCAACTCTCCCGCCCGCCTGGCAGAGGTGACGGCCACTAGGAACGTGGTCTTCATCGCCAGCAGCCTGTCGTCCGTTGTGACCATGGGTCGAAGGGTGGCCTCGTCAGCTGGGACAGCACCAATGACAGCGACCACGGCGGTAGCGGCGGCGAAACCGGCGAGTAGAGGTGCTGCAGGCCCTTCAGGAACTGCTTGACGGTACCGTCCCTGAAGAGCGCGGCCGATGGGGATCATGGCGGCTGGTATGCCACGATCGCGGCAAGGTAGACCTTGAGCGATGGGAAGGCCAGGCCCTGTTGCCGGAGATGGAAGAGGAAGTGGAGCACGGTACGCAGGGTGACAGGTGATACCAGCTCTCGACGTTCCTCGGCGAAGGCCACGAAGCGCTGCCACTTGTAGTGGTAGTTCCTTCACGTGGACTCCTTCCTGGCTGCGGTCAAGATATCCCCGATGGCTGGGTCGTCTAGGGCGATATCCTCCAGGCATGGAGGGCCAACACCGGCAGGTCCGGGTGCAACACCAGTCCGTCGGAGTGGGACAGCAGGTCCGGTACCGTGGGAAACCTGAGAGTCCTGCCCCGGGCGGCCTCGATCAGGGGTCCGAACCAGTGCTGCCTCGGCCAGTATGGTGCCACGAGGATCGCGTCTGCCCGTTCCGCGATGATCTTCGCGATCACACGGCCCAGGAGCGGGAACGGAGGGAAGGCGTAGATCAGCCCTTCGTCCCACGGAAACTGGAACGCGTCACCGATGGAGTGGTGATTGTGGCCAGCCCTCGAGCAAAATAGGCAGCACTTCGCGTTCTGGCTGGTCGCGAAGAGGTTGATGGTTGGCTCGCCCCATCGGTCCCGAAGCATCCGGAAGGCCTCGTCGGACAGGGACCACTCGTGGTGGAAAGTGGTGTCCCTGCTGAGGGCATCGGCTGCGGTGTTCTCCTGCCCCAACAGGTGAACTGCCACAGGGTGTTTCCGGAGCGGGACGCACCAGTTCCAGAGGTCGAGGGCGATGCCCAGCAGCGTGGTGGAGTGCGTCCCTCCATGCCTGTTCACGTAGCAGACCGACGTCGTGTTGTCGGTGAGGATCAACACCGTGCGGCCCGTGACCAGGTGTCGGAACGCTCTCAGGGCCTTGTGGATCGCCAGCAGCTTGGAGCGTTGATGTGGAAGAACAGCTCGTCGTCCATCCACCGGCCCTGGACCCGGAGATCGCTGGTGTGCGCTCCCCAGCCGAAGAGCGAGGCATCCGTTGTTACTGTGACCGACGGCCTGGGTTCGCAGAACGGCATGCCTGACAGGAGGTTCCTGTACGACTGCCACCACATGAGCGATCAGCGTACCTGCTGGGGCAGGCGGTATCGGCGGCGCTGGTCGTCCCAGAGTGGATCGAAGGCCCTAACGAACCAGTGCTGGAGTGGCCTTGCGCGTAACCTGGAGAGGTAGGTTACGGCGGTGGTCGAGGCCACGTAGTCGAGGAGCTGTTGGATCCTCCTCGCTGACATCGTCGAGGCCTCGGATGCAGCGGACGCTGCCCAACGAAGCGTCCGCGCCCTCTCGTCTGGTAGGAAGGCCCTCGCCGATACCGAGTGGAGGGTCGCCCCGATGAAGTCGAGAACCCGGGTGGGCTCAAGATGGGACTTCTTGGGGTTGACCCTGAGTCCAAGCCGAGTGAGAAGAGACAAAGTCCGATGAATGTCCCTGTACAGTTTCTTTTTGCAGGACGCCACCAGTAGCCAATCGTCCAGGTAAAGGTAGACAGAGACGCCCTTCGTCCACAGGAAGGACACGACCAAAGCCATGCACTTGGTGAACACCTGCGGTGCGGTGGAAAGTCCGAATGGCAGCACCCGGTACTGGTAGCTGGTGCCGTCTTTCGCAAACCGAAGGTATCTCCTGTGCTGCAGGCGGATCGAGATGTGGAAATAGGCGTCTTTGAGGTCTATGGACGCAAACCAGTCCCCTCAGCGAAGGAAGGGAAGGATCGACGGCAGCGTGACCATCTTGAACCTCTTGGGGCGGATATATTCGTTCACCCCTCGGAAGTCTAGGATGGGCCGCAGGGATCCGTCCGCCTTCGGCACCGTGAAGTACCTCAAGTAGAAGCCGGTGGTCTTGGCTGAAGGCGGGAGCCTCTCGATCGCTCTCTTCTCAAGGAGGGACTGGACCTCTTCCAGTAGAGCCGAGCTGGCCGGGGTGGAGTAGTAGACACCCCGTGGCAGAATATCCTGGAATTCGATGGCGTACCCAAGGCGGATGATGGTAAGTACCCAGGAGTCGGCAGTGATCTCCCGCCAGCAGTCGAGGTGCCTGGCCAGGCTCGGGTGGTGGAACAGTTCTACTGGAAGGGCGAAGGATGGCACGGGTGGAGTCCTGCGAAGGCCGTCAAAACCGGGACTTCGCTCCGGAGGATGACTTCTTGGACGACAAAGATGGGCGTCATCTGGGAAGCCTCCTCGAAGCCGAAGATGTCGAGGGCCTCGACGCGGTCGACCGTGGGGACCGCGGCTGGTACACCGATGATGAGGAGGACCTTCTCCACGAAGGCCTCGGCTGGAAAGAGCAGCGAGACTGGGCAGGCTGGTTGATGCCCATCTTCTTCGCTGTCAGCCGGGCCTTGACGAGGTGATCCATGGCCTCGTCGGTGGAGGTGTGGAAGAGCCCTTCGCCATCGAACGGAAGGTCTTCAATCCGTCGACGGCTGTCCTCCTGAAGCCCAGAGGACCGGAGTCACGCGTGGCGTTGGAGGGCTACAGCACCGACCATCACCCTCGAGGTAGCCTCCACGGCGTGCCTCGATGTGGCGATCTGCTGTGTAGCCACCGCAACGGCCTCACCAAAGATCTGTGTGGCTGAGGCGCGTGACTCCTCCGGCAGGTCAGCAAGGAGTGGAGCGAGTCGGTAAAAGAGGTTCCGATGGTAGGCCGCGAGGCATGCCATCGTGTTCACCGTCCTGGCCACCAGGGACAATGCCAAATAGAACCTTTGGCCAAAGGCATCGAGCTTCCATCCTTCACAGTCCGGAGGGGTGGTATGCACCTGATTACCTCCCTTCGTTTGGGCTGACTCGACCACAATAGAGTTCGGTACAGAATGATTGAAGAGGAACTCCGCGTTCTCCTTCTGGGTCCTGTAGAGATGCTCTAGCCTATGTGGGATAGGCTGTGCTGACGCCGGCTTCGCCCACGGCTGCTTCAATGCTTCCACCAGGGTTGGTAGGAATGGCAGCGGTGCGGTCGATGGTGGGCGGGCTTCCAAGTACTGGAAGACCAGGTCCTGGGCTTGTGGAGCAGGTTCAGTCACCTTTAGGCCAAGGGCTGTGGCCATCCGGAGGAGGATCACGGAAAACTGGCGTACGTCCTCCGGTGCAGACTCCGGGCCTGGCTCCCCGAACCCCAGCGGTGGGGATTCGTGAGAAGAAGGGGTGGACTCAGCAGAGTCAGAGTCCGAGTCGTAAGAGTCGCCAGATGGTGATGGCGACCTCTCCGCCTCCTTCTCCTCGGCCGGCCTATGGGCTGGAGGTGCCAGGGTGACTGCTGGAGCTGCAGGCTGCGTTGGTACCACTGCGGCCGATGTCGTGGCCGGTATCGGAGTCACCTGCAGGGGCACGACCGCGGGCCTAGGATGGTGTGCCGCCTGCGTGGTAGAAGTTGCAGCTACCGCCAGCTGGGCCACGGTGGGCTGTGGCTTCGGGCGGGTAGCTGTGGCCGTCGTCCGCAGGGGTGGAGAAACAGCCCTGTAGCGGGGTGAGGGCTCCCGGGACCGACAGTGACTCAGCGAACGATGCAGTGGTGACCTTTCATAGCGGGGGTAGTGAGCATCCCGCGGTGGCGAGCGAGACCGGTGACGAGGTGACCAGTACCTTGGATCTGGATGGTACCGGTCCCTGTATGATGGCGAGTAAGAATAGTATGAGCCGGCCGGCTTGTGCCACACCTGCTCCTGGGTGTACCTTCCTAGGTAGGCAGGAGAGTAGGCGCTCTCGCCCGAGTGACGTCTCTCCAGGCGCATCTCCTGATATCGCGGGGAAGGAGGCCTGGCCCACTGCTCCGGCGAGCGGGACTCGTCACGTCTAGAGGCTGGGTGCTACCTGACCACAGCTTCCTCTCGGCGTTCTGCCGAGGGTGGACGGCGACTCAGCAGAGTGATCTCCGCGATCAACTCGGGCGGCTGAGGGGGCGAGGCCTGCACGACCTGCTCCTCATCCGACACCTCGAGCATTTCCTCTTCCTCCGGAGGCTCCTCTTCCTCAGGGAGCTCCATCGGTTGAGGTTCCTCGGCAGGCTGGGTGGGTGGTGGAGTCAGGGGTCGCACCACCGTCAGTGAAGAGCGCCGCTTCTCCTTTCTCTTCTTCTTCTTCTTCTTCCCCACGCCCTCAGTGGCGGGGTGCTTCTTCTGGGCCGCGGTAAGTGGCCTGGAGGAGGAGGAGGAGGCCTGTGAGCCCGCAGGGTCCTCACGTGCCCGAGTTGCCGAGATCTTCAGTATCCTCGGCAACTTCATTATCGGTACCGAGCCCGGTACCGATACCGATGAGGTCGAGGGCACGGCAGCCGCCGCTGCTGCCGAAGAAGAAGAAGAGGCGGGCGTTTCTCAGCCATCGTCTCGGGTCTCTGGATACAAAGAGATTCCTCCCAACAGTGGGATTTAAGCCTTGCTGCCCTGTTATGGAGAGTCTGGTGTGTAAACTCTCTGCAAATAGGGCAGGCCTGAACGTTGTGCCCCTCACCCAAACAAATCAGGCACTTAGAGTGTCAGTCGGAGACAGCGACCTTCCTTCCACAGGAGGCGCAGTGTTTAAAGAGAGCCGACATAAACCGGAGGCAAGGCAGAAAAGAGAGAGTCCGAGAATGCCAAACACAGTCCGAGATACGAAATCGTCATCAAAAGCCAGAAAAGGGTCAAAACCAATCGAGAAAGTACAAAGCCAAGTCCAAAATTCGAGAGGGGTAGTCAAAAGCCAAATCCGAAGTCAAAAAACACCAAAAGCACAATGAGAAAAGCAAGCCAACAAGCAGAACCTTCTGTACGCTGAGGCGGACAAGAAAGAACTGAGGAGAGACCGTTAGTCGGCGGGAGGAGCATGCGCAGTACCGGCGTGAGGGAGGGGTTCCCGCCAAAGCTAATGAACTCTAGAATCTTCTGAACGCTACCGCGCAGGCGCAAAAGCTCCTAATGTATGAGGCACAGAGACCACAAAAAAGAAGAAACAGTTGCAGGTTTATATCCTTACTCTGGAACTGCAATTTTACATTTGGGTCAATTTTCCCAGCTAGCGGTGACGGACTTGAGGGAGGTGCTCTGGAAGCACACCAGAGGCCTCTGTGTACTACATGTGCCCTATGGGCTACTCATTTCCCACTGCTGCTATTCATGTTTATTTCAAAGGTAGTCCCACTGTGTACACGAACCTTACCTCCAAGCACAGCAAGCACAGGATTGTCACTTGTACATATATTGTCCTCCCCACAGAGCAATTAGATCTTATTCTATGATAATCTAATTTCCCTCTGGTTCATCTATATTCTCTGGCTACTTTTAAAAAACTGCTTATTTTTACTAAGTAGCATCACACATCTTTGTAGGAATGTTCAAGTGGGGTAGGGAGGGACAGGCAAGGAAGAGTACATACTTTTGTACATACAAACAAAAGAATACACCAGAAAAGGCCCCCTTCAAGCTACAGTGCCTCTCTTTCCAGCTGACATCAAGATGTGAAAGATTTACTTGAATTACCGCTTTCAGCCTTCATAAATTTACTAATAGAATGAATCATGTGGATTTCCGAGATGTTTTTAATTGGACCTGCTTCACAAGACTGGATGACTATGAATACCTTTCAGTCCAGTCTGAATAAAACAGAGGTGATTATAGTGGGCAACATTCTCGATGAGCTGTTCAGGATTTTTCTTTCTGAGCAGGGGTCACAGTATTCTGTAAGGAATCGGTTCTGTTTGTGTTGCATCCATAGCTCTGAATGCTGTTTACCAACTTTATTCAACGCTGTCCACTGCTGGAAGCATTGCCTACAACAGTGGCCTGCCTGCTAAAGAGTATGAATGGATACTCATCTGATAGGCTGTTTTGAAGCTCCTGCACGTCCTGCTAGTTTGTTTCTGGTCCCTAGCCTCATTTTGACAATCCATTACTTTTAGAATGTAGTAGCTGTATTTACAGATTATGTGACAGAATTTTGTGATTATGTTTGAAGGCTGTTGGGAACTTTTAGTAGTAGAAAGAGATATGATTTTTTTAAAAAAATTATTATTAAATTCTGATTATCTCAGGGAATATCTCCCCACCACCATGTACAATCTTCTGAGGAAGGGCCTGTTCTGAATTCCATCCTATAAGAAAGCTGGGTTCAACCTCACTAGTCTCACTCTTACAACAGTCATCTGACAACGTGATTTGTACACCTTGCCACCTTCTAACTTTATGAAAATGGAAATAATGCTATGTCTCAGACAGCCTTTTCAAATTAACCAACCCACCAACCAACCCTTAATATTTTATCCTGTGATATTATTTAATTTTCTGGTTAAATATTAGAAAATATCCACAGATTTCCATCATTTAACACACACACACAAAATGTCAAAAAAGAACATTTCTATAAATACTATGTGAAGTTAATGAGCAAGATTCCCAAATTGAAAAAGCAACATGAGGTAGAAGAATATTTGGAGAAACTGAACAAAATGAGATTTACTGAAGAACAAAGGTTGGTTTTGAATAAATCTGTTTCAGTGATGGAAATTGTTGAAGCTATCAGGAATTTGAAAAATGATAAATCTCCAGGACCTGATGGCTTTACAGCAAAATATTACAAAGTTTTGGAACATGAGATCTCAATACCCCTGCAAAGTACAATAAATTAAATAATAAAGGAAGGCATACCAAACACCTGGAAAGAAGCTAATGTGGTGCTGATTCCGAAAGAGGGCAGAGATTTCACTGATGTAAAGAATTATCGACCAATATCACTTTTGAATACAGATTACAAGATTTTTGCTTCAATCCTTGCAACGAGGCTTAAAAAAGTGCTGACAGAGGTCATTGATGAAGACCAGAATGGTTTTTTACCAAAAAGAACTTTGAGAAATAACATAAGAACGGTCTTAGATATAATTGAATATTATGAAAGGCACAATGAACGGAAAATGGCTATTTGTTTGTTGATGTGGAGAAGGCTTTTGACATGATCAGCTGACGATTTATGAAGATGGTAATTAAACAGATGCAGGCTGGAAACAAATTTGTGTCATGGATTGAAGCAATTTATAATCAACAAGCCCGACTGGTCATAAATGGAGAAAAAACAAAACCGATAGAATTGCATAGAGGGACACGACAAGGTTGTCCTTTGTCCCCCTTTTGTTTATTTTGACAATGGAAATACTTAACAATGCAATAAGAGAAGATAAAACTATAAAAGGAGTTCAAATTAAGAAATATCAATATAAGCTAAAAGCATTTGCTGATGATTTGGTTTTGGTTTTGGACGACCCAGGGAGAAGTATTAAAGATTTGATTAGAATAGTTCAAGAATATGGCGAATTCTCTGGATTTTGAGTGAACAAGGATAAAACAGTATTGTTAACTAAAAACATGACTGAGAGAGAAGAGAAGGAATTAGCAGAATTAACAGGATTTAACAGAGCTCGAAAGGCAAAGTATCTGGGAGTGTGGATAGCTAAAAGGAATAATGAGCTATATCAAAATAATTATGAAAAAAAATGGAAAGAAATAACAAAAGATTTGGAAAGTTGGACTTCTATGTGTCTATCGATGCTGGGGAGAATAGCAGCAATAAAAATGAACGTACTCCTAAAAATGAACTTCTTGTTTCAAAATCTTCCTATTATAACAAACAAGACAGAGGTGGAATGGGACTTCCAGATTTTCAGTTATATTATAAAGCCACGGCCTCCACACGGTTAAAAGACTGGGTTGACTTACAAGATATGAGAATGTCGGCACTGGAAGGTGCGGACTTGAGGATGGGATGGTATGTCTATATGTTTTATGACAAAGCAAAAATTGATAAAGATTTCACGCATCATTACATTAGGAAATCACTTTTGAAGATATGGAATGAATATAAGATTAAAAACATATGGCAGCTTCCCACATGGGTGTCCCCTCAGGAAGCCTTCTTCGGTAGATGGACTGAAACAGACAAATGGTTGCGATATGAAGACATATTAGAGAAATCAGAATCAAATAATTTCAAGATCAAAACAAGAGAAAAATTGGAACTAGAAGGAATAATGTTAAGTTGGTTTCCATACAGCCAGTTAACTGCAAGGTTTCAAATGGACTTAAAGACATATGGAATAGAATCAAAAGAGAAATCGGGGATTATTAAACGGCTGTTTGAAAATCCCCCTCATTTATTATCACATATATATCAAGAAATAACACAACAGGAAAGGCAAAAAGAAACAATTAAGTCAGCAATGATCTTATGGGCTCAAAATATTGGACATTCAATTGAATTAGAATTATGGGAAGAAAGTTGGAAAAAGACATAAAAATTTACAGTTGCTCAGAATTTGAAAGAGAACTATTACAAACTGTTTCATAGATGGTACATGACACCAGACAAATTAAAAAAGATTTACAATATAGATACCAGTCTGTGTTGGAACTGTCAGAAAGAGGTCGGTACGATATATCACATGTGGTGGTGATGTCCCAAAGCTAAGAAATATTGGACTGATGTACATAATAAAATTTGTGCTATAATGAAAGTTCAGTTTGCCAAGATACCGGAATTGTATTTGTTAAATATGACAAAGGTACTTGATGGTACTGAAGTAAAGAAATATTGGCAAATAATTCTTTATATGATAACAACAGCCCCGATAGAATATGTAAAGCTTTGGAAAACTTAACAAATACCTACAATAGAACAATGGCGGGGAACATTTATGGAAAATAGAAATGCTGATATAGTTTCACAGAAACTAAAGGGGAAAACAGACGATGAGATCAAAAAGGAATGGCAGATTGTAACAGGTAATTGCTGGGCACTGTTAAATGAAAATGAGTGAGTCATGGTTAAGATAACTAATGAGGGGGCTACTGATAACTGTACTGTAGAGAATGAAATGCAAGAACTATCAGGTAACATTGTCAGCATAAAGTGGTACATTGATATAACTATGTTAAGAGATGTTGGAAATGAAATCTAGATCAGTGTGGAAGATCAAAAATATTTCATGTAAATTTACAGTAATAATGTTTGTTTTATATGTGAAATTTGAATAAAATTATATATATATATATATATAAAAAGAACACTTCAATCAAATGGTAGCTATAATGGACATTCAGTTCATTGAATCCTCATCTGCTACAATGCAAAGTTGATACCCAACAAATTCTTTTGTACTCACTCCTGGCTTCTTTGAAAACCTGCAAGGCTTCTGGGTTTACTTTGATCCTTCCTGTAGCCCCGTCTCCCAGTGCTTCCCATTTCACCAGGTTCAGGTTGGCACCAAAGTCAATCAAGAGGCTGACAAAGGCCACGTCACAACCATGTCGCAAGACGGCATCCATCACACACACTGCAGATCCCCTGGAGAAGCCCTGAATGTTTACGGGGCCACAAGAGTTAAAATCTGGATTGGCTCCTGCTTGCAGAAGGAGCCTGAAGCAGGGCAAGTTGTGATAGGCCGCACTAATATATAGAGGGCACACCACCAATGATGTGAGTGGCCGAGAAGATGGGCTAGGGATCCCAGAGGCCAAGTGGTGATTGACGTCCACATCAGCGCCAAACCTGAGGAGAAGAGAAAATTCATTTTGAAAGATCCTTTTGACAGAAGGGCCAGGGGTTGCTTGGCAACCACAAAATCTAATTCACATAGACAAAGGCGCCAATCCTTGTAGGTTCTGTTGTGATCTCTAACTCTATATGATGGGCAGGCTTGAACTGCACGTGGCTTCCTCTTAGAACTCCTATAGATGAGGCAATGGTATGAGAATAGCCACAGAACAGGTAAGGCAGGAAATGACAGCCCCTGCTGTCTTCTCATCTTGGACACAGAAAGACAGAAATAAAGCCCTATGAATTATGAGATCAGCTGTGTAACATCAGCCCAGGAAGGCTTGAATCTGGGATAGCTGCTGGCTAGATCTCCCTGGTCATCATACTTTTTGGATGAGGAGCAATCCTCTGGCTGTAAATAAGGGTTGCGTGATCTGGCAAGAATGTTGAAGCATGCTTATCAGCATCATCCAGTTTTAACTTGTGGTTCTTACACCAGCTCCTGATGTCTTCACATTCAGACTGCAGTTGAACTACCTAGCTCTCTTTGTCTGTTGCTGTACTGCAGAGTGCTAGCAGTGAAGCCATTGTGAGTTGCTAGGGAACAGAACTGTTTTTAAAACAAATTATCTCCCTACAGCTTTACAAAGGTATATGTTACTATGCAGCCTGAAATAGGCCAAACATGTTCCTTTGCTAAATTCCCTTTCCCTGTGAGGGGTTATGTACAAGAAGATATTGCCAAACACACACACATTCACATACACACACATTTCTCCCCTAGTGCTGAGACTACTAGTAGTCAACTGGTTTTAGGATAGCTTTCGCACGGAAAGGTGGAAACAGTGAGTTCTTATTAATCGGAGTGGGATCTCTGCCAAGACCCCAAAGATGAGCTAGTGGAACAGATTTCTCCTGTGACCTCTGGGAAAAATGGAAAAGAAGTCTGAATGGAGACAGGGTCAGTTAATAGTGAATAAGCTACATGCACTCTTCTGAAGTTTGGGGAATTAAAGAATTTAGACAGTTGCCTAAAGTGTGGCCAAAAAGAGGGGGTACCCTGAAATCTTAAAAGCAATGATGCCATTATGTGGGACTGGAGAATCATAGAGCGTCTAGATCACCGTATACAATCTATATCACAAGGATTACGGAAGACTTAATATCAAGAGGTTGACCAAACTCTTCAGTGTTTGTTACTAGTACCTTACAATGTTTGAGGGAGGTTTCACAGCCAATATTGAATGGAAATATATTTTACTTCCTCCACTCTCATATCCCCAAAATGAATGTAGGACATTGTTGGGCTAAGTCACATTAAAACACTTAGATGTATGAAAGGAAGAAAAAGGATTGGATCTGCTGTTTCTACTTATGACTGTCCATTGAGCTGAAACTGTTGCAAGGTCTGTGTGCATACTTCTGTTATTCAGGAAAGTTATCTCTGTATGATCCAGAAGCTTACAAAAAGTAGAAAACCTCTGCTTAGCAGTCAGGAGTGGAACTGGGGGATCCATTCCTTCTCTTTGTTTCACATATTCACTGAATTTATGGAAGTCCATGTGAATGGAGTCCTGTGATCAAACTTTGTCACCATTCCATGTAGACTTAGAGTAAAGGTTTAAAAAACTGCAACAGCAACAAAGTGCTTGAGAGGAAAAGGAATCTAACCAAAAATACATCAGCAGCAGAGCACTTGGCTTTTCTGTATCCAGGAAGGGGATTCTACTCTATGCAGAAGTCTTTAAGATGTCTCCATGGAGTAATTAAATGAATCTGGAATATTTGTGTCATCCCATTCAAGTAGTCTGAGAACTTGAATTTTCTGGTTTCCTAATTATACATTTCCACCCCCTTCCTCAAGTTAGTAAGTAAAGGGTGGTATTCTGAACAAGACTCCTGGTAATGTCTGTAGGGCTTGCAACTTTTTATAGATCTGGAAATATCAGTTTGGATGAATGCAAATAATTCTCCATATATAAAAATGCCTATAAGAGGTAAATTCCATGCAAATAGTTTCCTACAGGTAGGGACTGGCACATGCAAGTCTACATAAAGTTGTCGGATGATTCAACTCCAATGGGGTTGTTTATGAACATTTTGTCTTTTGTCTTTAATTTCCAGATTTCAGCTGAACCCTAGAACTTTCAAATATCTCTCAAGTACAGAAAGCATTTTAGCTATTAGACATATAAGCTGCAAGAACAAGAAAGACTCATGCTACTTGCTTCGGTTGTGACGTTGTGGAGGCAGAATTAGAGATTCTAGTTTCTTTTAGATGTAATTACCTGGAGACAAATTACCTCTTTGTAATATTTATTAACATACAAGCAGAGCATAGTAGAGATATAGAGATGCTTGTGACAGACTGCTCAGTCACTAATCCTGCTTGGAGCTTCCCAAAAGAGTTACTGTACCCCAAAGCTGATTTGTCACAGCCAACTGACAGCTTTCTTGACCACAAATGCCCATTTGGCTCCAAACTGCAGTTTTGCCATTCCATCACACTAACTGGATGGTTACTAGTCACATTCAATGCTGGCACACCTAAAAAGCTGCTTAATAGGCAATCCAGTAACTTTAATAGTATTTAAAATTCTGAGTAATTTTTTAAACAAAATAATAGCAACCGGTATATTCACAATAAATGCTGTAACAAAGCTGTACACATACTGGCAACATTTTCTTAAACGTTTAAGCACCTCAGCACTCCAAACCTGCTGTTTGACACTAGGGGAATGAAGAAAAGTTTAAGGATAGTTTCTGAAAGGCAGTTTATTTTCTATGCACAGAGTAACTTTTGTCAGAACAAATTACATTTGTCTTTGCAGTAGAAATGCACATCAAAGACACAAAACACTTCGTTTCATCAACAAAAAGGGGACAAAGAAGTAGATATCTTATGAATGTTCTTATATTGTTATACTAATTCTGAGGTATTAAAAGAGGACCTGATATTTTTTTTCCTCCACAGGTGAAAAAACAATTGGGGAATTTTTTTTGGGAAAGACCCCATGGGGATAGGTTAGCCCCTTGCGCCTGTACTACATCAAACAAAAAAGAAAACAGTGGTGAGGCACCATGGCTGCACAGAATGATTAGCCAGGTATTGGTGTTTGCCAGCAACATGAGTAGATTAAAAACAGGGAAGGACTGTGGACACACAATTAAGCCTAACCCTTCCCTTCCCTGGTACTCATATCCTTGTATTCCTTGTTGCCTTACGTGGCAGCACAAAGATCTGAACACCAATTCATAGTCTGAGTATACTTACAAATCTTTGGAGATTAGGAACCTTTATTGTATAAACAGATAAACAAAACAGTACAATGGAGTGTTTTGTGTGCTGTCTAAAGTAGGATGTTTGATTTGCTGTTCCCAGACAAACCAGCATTATAAGCCAAAATCAAATCCTAGCTTCTGAGCCTGGCCTAACAAGCGAGTGGTCTGGGTTGAAAAGCTTTTCATTTCTGCTTTGCTTTACTCTCTCATGTGAAGAAGAAGGAAAGCGGGAGTGAATGGGCTACAGACAGAAGGACACTGCTTATGCAGAGCTAACTATGTCTCCTATATGAAATCTTCTTTTGGTCTTCTGTGAGGGAGTCAAAATAAAAACAAAGGCTGCCTGCCACAAATGACATGCATTTCACCCACTTTGGGTTACAAATTGGGTGGGTGGGAGAAGCATTCAGTGAACAGGGTGAATTAGTCTGTGATCTACTGCTTGCAAGAGTGCTTGAAATTGATAGACATGCAGAACTATAACGAGGAGAGGAAGCTGGAAACACAAAATAATGGTCTGGAGTGGTGGGCCAGATGAACTTGATGCAGTAAAGCAACCACACAGATTTGGAGAATGGGCTGAATGGATTGGTTGCTTGGAGAAGGACACATGATTGCAAAGCAGTCATTCAAGTATTTGAAGAAAACTGTACAAGGTGCTATCCTCTCCCCTCATATCAATTGACTATTATATAATTCACTACACTGCCGTGAGATTATTATTGTTATTGCTACATTAGCACTTGTGTTATACTCAATGTACCATTTCCATATGCCCAGCCAAGGTATGTCCTTCTCCCACCCCATGGCCAGCTTCCTTTTGTGCTGCAAAAAGGGGCTGCCTGCCAGCTGTAGCAGCGTGGTCCAGAGCAGCACTACTCAAAGTGGTGGTTCCTGAAGAGCTGCTGGTTAGTGAGTCCTCAGCTGCAAGTACGTAGAGTTTCCAGGAAAGAAAAGAGCAATTGCAGCCAAAAGGCACAAATATGGTACTGATCCCTGGCTCATAAGGGGAAAAAAATGACAGTCTTCCACATCAGATAACCTCAGAAACACTGACTTAAAGAAAGTGGGATAGGAGCACAGCTTCGGGACACTAGTCTTTGGACTATTACTATTATTATAATTGCTATAATTACTACGACTATTATATTTACTTTTATCCTGACTTTATCCCCGACTGGAAGTACAACTCCCAGAATCCCCTAGCCAGCTAGATCAATGGCAACAGTGGCTGGGGTATTCTAGGAGTGGTAGCTCTGACCCACATTCCGAATACCTCTTCCAAACTCAGGCTGTGTTTGGTAACTGTCCTGGATTTCCCCTTCCTTTCTTTTTTCCTTTTTGCTCCCTTTGAATGGCACTGGGTTACTGTGTTGATGCTGAGGCGGTTTGCTGGGCAATAGTTCCACACACACCTTGTTTGGTGCTGCAGCTGATGGGCTTATTTGGGAAAAGCACAAAATAAGAGACACTGGAAGGAGAAGTGTGGGTGGGCTAAGAGCTAACAGTCACGAGACATTAGGACGCCAGTGGGGCCAGGATGTGCTTTACAGCCATGGTTTCGGGGTGGCGGGGGCAGAAGAAGGAGGAGAGCTAAAAGCAAAGTCTGTCAGGCCAGGACAGAAAAAGGAAACGATTCTACCAGCAGCAAGGGAGCCACTGGGATTTAGCAGAGGGGTGCTATAATCTGTCTTGGTTCCTATCTCTCCCCTTAGATGTCAATTCCTTGAGTAGTAGTACTAGTGTAGAGAAACTCAGTATATCTCAGGCCACGTTCATCATCAGTGCAACAAGAACAAACTGTGAAGGGAAGAGACACAAGGGGAGGCAGTTTCTGGTCCTCACATCTAGAGACAGGGCAGCATTTGAATCACCTTCAGGTAAGGGTTACATTGCTACACAACTGTCTGCAATATGTCAATGAATGGCATTAATTGATTTTTCTTTAAAAAAATCACAGAGCAATTTAAACTCATTAATAACTGGCTTTCAACATAGCTATCTGGTAACAGCATAGTCATCTTAAGAGGATATTCTACAATCAGAAAAAGTTGGCTGTGTTTCAGTTAATTTTAAACCTGAATTTTTTCCAAAGCCTGCATGTTAATATTGTCGGCCAAGTGTCCTTGCCAGCAGATGTATAAAGCCTCACATCGTTACTATACACCAAATGCCTATAGTTCTACATAAATTCACATGGAACGCCAGTAGCTTTCTGTAGGAAATTTAGAGCATGTATTGAATTACCAAAAACAGGTGCCACAGTATATATTTCTCCATCAGCAAATACCAAAGACAAGCATACTAATCAACCAATCAACAATTGAGTTATTTGAATATCTCGTCCCATCCTCCAGGCTTCAAGCAGCTCTGTTTCTTGATGGCTCCAGGCCAAATGAGATGAGACAGCATGGATTCTAACAAAATCCCTGTAAATTGGGGTGATGGGATGGGGTGGGCTTAAAATATAGTGTCTGATCTACTACCCATAATCCCTCCCACAAACTTTTCTCTTCAGCATTTTCCCTCCTGAAAAAAATCCTGAAATGTGGGCTAAAATCCAGTTTGTAGTCCCAGTGAGACACGCTGAAACAACAGCATTCATGTAAGTGCTGACTTAGCATTCAGCAACTGCTTCAATGGATTTACTCTAGCTGGATTAGCAATGAGATCTAGGGCCAAGAGTCACTCTTTTCAGATGAAACAAAAATTTGGGGAAAAGCAGTTCAGGGGACAGCATGAAGAGGAAGACTAAGTTACCTCTTACTGGTCGCCCTAGCACAAGCAACCCCTTCCCTACTGATGGACGTGCAGCAGCAATTTGATTCTGGCATACAGGTCTGTTGTTGCCATTTTGCCGTGTTGCATCTGGCTCTCAGAAAACAGTGAATGGACAGCCTCTACTGTGGCCCATTTCTCACATTACATTTGTTAGATACATATAAATATTTATATAACTGCATAGGCCACAAATAGAGTTTAAAATATTTGTCTGTTTACAGGTTTATACCACACCCCTCAACATGACTATAGTTATAACTGCTGCAGAGCTGTGATCAGCTATGGCAGCCTGGTCAAATGCCCATGTACATCATGTTTGTTGCTTTGTGGTGTCATGAGTGACTGGTCTGAACACACACTAGACAGCATGCAACCAAAGCTAAGTATCTTTAAGTTTTATTGATTTCAATGGAAGAGTTAAAGATAAATGCTTGAGTCCCTCCTACTTAAATTAAGTCTGCCTTCCCTACAAATCAACTTGGAAGCTTAAATCTTCGTAAGAGACCCTGCTCTGTGTCCCATTGCTGGCTGATATATGAAGGGTGGATAAGCAGAACAGAGCTTTCTCAGTGGTTGGTTCCAATTTATGGATTTTTGTGCCCTAGAATGCCTGTCAGTTTCTTTTTTGACTGCCTTCAAGACATTGTTATTTCAGGATGCTTTGGGGGGGGCTATAACTGATTATGTGTTTGGTTCAAGTTCTGCTGCCTCTTCTCTTTTGAATTTTGCTGATTAGAATTCCAAGTGAAGCGGTGACACATGTTTTTATGACTGATTCATTGCTAGCTGCCTTCAAGGTCTGCATGGATATAAAAGTCAGGTAAATTTATTTTTGAAAATAAAAAATAAACCAACAAAATCAGTCATTAAAATGCTTAACTTTGGCAGGAGTGGATGTGAAAGTCTGATCTATATTCTGATTTAAACTGTTTCACACATGCAAGCCATCATCTGATGTTGCCGTCAATGAAAAATGAAGTCAAACATCAACTTGTGCTCTGAAAAGGCCAGAGAAAAGAGAACAAAAGTGCTGCTGTCTTCAGTGAATTTTACATAGAATTGTGGCCCACTAAGTGTTGTAAAGAACAAATGAAGGTTAGATGTTAGAAAGGATTCTGAATGCCTCCCATTCTAAGATAAGACTTCTAAAGTCTTTTCATCTGGTGGCCACCACTGTCTTAGGATCGTTCCCAGAAGCGGAAAAAAAAACATTTTTTTTTTTTTTACTACAGTCATCCCCCCACATTCGCTAGGGTTAGGGGCACAGGACCCCTGTGACAGTGGAAAAACCGTGAATAACTCTAGGCCCACCCAAACCATATTTAACACACACAAAAAGGGTATGATCACCATATTCAACCCACTGTGGATTCCTTTGAGGCATCAGGGTTCCTTCACAAGGCAGAAGTGGGTGGCCAGTGGGGCTTACTGCCACCTCCGCTGCTGCCCCGCGCCATTTTTAATAGGGAGCTTTGTTTGCAGTTTCTCAGTCTCAGGGGGCTTGTAGTCTCTATTAAAAATGGCACAGGGAGGCAGCAGAGGTGACAGCAAATAATCAGTGAATAATCAAATCCACAAAAGTGAAACCTGCAAATGTGGAGGGCTGACTGTACTATTCTATTCTTTCTGGAGAATTCTCTGGGAGCTGTAGTACAGAGAAGTAAATTTTCCAAGCTTTGATCCTTCCCCACTTGACCCTTCCTCTCTCCCTGCCAACTGGCAGACTTGGAACTCCTCCACCTGATAGGGCACTGACTCCTAAACAACGAGGAGGGGAAATTAATCTCCGTTACTTGCCTGATCAGTTCTTTCAAGATGTCAGCCCTGCCCACACGGGCAGCATGATACACTGGGGTGCTGCGGTGGTGACGACTCCCATTGGGATCAGCTCCAGCTTCCAGAAGGATCCGAACACATTCCAGGTGCCCATTCACCACAGCAACATAGAGGGCAGTTTGTCCTTTCACATCCACCAGATCAATCTCCGCCCCTTTCCGAATCAGGAATTCCACGCAGTTTCCATGCCCTGCTGTGGCAGCAATTCGCAGTGGTGTACAAGGCAGCCAACCACAACACCATACAGATTTCTCATTGATGCGGCTGAAGAAAGGCAAAGACAACTCAGCTACATTATCCCTGAATGATCCTTGCTCTCACCCTGTGAACCTGACGTCTTCTGAACTTCACTGGAGCAAAAACTAAGATTAAACTTTTCTGGCCCTGGATATTGAAAATATCTGTCTTCACATATCTCTCTGGAAGACACTATACTGGAAGTATTCAAACAATAGCTGGGCAAACTAGGTATTGAACAAAGGCCCATGTTGTGCATGGACCACCACGGAATGACTATATATCCTCCTCATCTTCTGGTTGACAACTACAAGCTATGCTTTGCAGTGTGGAGAGTGGATAAATCCATTTGAGGCTTCTGGTTTTGGGACTTCTAAGGACATCTGCATACATCTTATCACTGAGTGTACACATGTACTCCTCGATCTGTATGCTATTCTAACCTACCCATACACATCTGCATGGAAAATACCAAAGCTATTAGCAGAAAAAGTCTACAACTAATCTGCATTCTGCAAAAAATGGCGGGTGCGGATCAGATGAATGGAACCAATATGCAAACAGAACCTGTGGCCCTTTCATACTATCCAATTTTGATTCCATGTTCATTTCCATGGTTCCCTCCTGTGGAATCTTGTTACTGAAATTTGAGGGAATCTTGTTATTAAAATTTGAGCGAAAGTCATGCAGCCACGACAGTCAGAGTGGAATCACAGCACTGTAATGGTGTAGTGTGAAAGAGCCTCAGACTGCATCAAAGCCATGATTCTGATCCTCTCCTTCTCATACTGAGTGACCATCTGTACATGGCAAAAGCGTGCAATTGATCACTATATGAGAGTCCAGGCTTAGGTTCCAAAAGATTTCACCTTTGGAAGTTCTCTTCCTGCAACAGGCTTCTGATGGTCTGCAAGTCCCCCACATAAGCAGCGTCATGCAGCCGGGTGTCATCACAGTGCTCAAGGGGTTGGTCACAGAACTGCTCCTTCAACCACTCCTTCAGATTGCGACCTGTGCTGGAGAGATGGTTGCTGCTGTTAGACCACGAAACAGTTCTGACCAAGGGTCTCTTATTGTCACGGGAGTGCTCAAGTCAGGGAAAGAAGAGACAGTACATTAGAGATTACCTGAGTGGGGGAAGCTCACAGGATGGCCCAGCCTGAGCTGTCTTCAGGCTGTTATGAATTTCTATAGAAATGTTGGATTTTTTTTCAGAGACTTGAAAGCAAAATGCAAGTAATTACTCATGTTCATTTTTTTCCTGTCACAGTAGCATCTCTGTCACAAATGTGTCTGTTTAAGCAGTGTAAAGTTCATGCTTTTGGGTACAGAATCAAAACTCATAAATCTGTTTGACCAGAGACTGTAGTAGAACACAGTATGATCATACTGCCCCCAGGTTTCTGAAAACCTACTGTATACACACAGCCTAATTTGATGAGACAAGTTGCAATACATATCCTCATTTTTAACCACAATATACTGAAGACCTGAGACGTTATGTAAGAGTATAATTTATGTTCTTTAATAAATGTACTTAGAAATTGAAAACGCACATGCATTGAACTTTTTTGTTGTTGTGCACCTTCAAGTCACTTTTGACTTATGGTGACCCTAAGGTGAACCTATCACAGAGTTTTCTTGACAGAATTTGCTCCGAGGCAGTTTGCCCTTGCCCTCCTCTGAGGCCAACCCGCTTGAGGTCAGCCAGTGAGTATGAAAGACCAAGTGGGGATTCAAACCTTGGTCTCTCAGCATCCCAGTCCAACACTTAAAACCACTACACCACACTGGCTCTTGCACTGAACTTTATTAATTCATTCCAGTGTTTCTGGGTTGCCTTTCAGAGAGGAATCTCTCTATAGGTGGCTCACACCTAAAGCAATTAAAGTGTATTACAAATAAAATAAACCAAAACAGCAATATTAAATACACCCTTATCTATCTCAGCAAGCCCAACTTAAACAGAATTATTTCCTGGTGCTACTCCTGATTATTCCCCCTTCCTGCCAATCAGCTTGCCTCTCCTAACCCCACTCCCCACAACAGAGTCAAGGTGGGCCTATTCTCTCTATAAAATTGTTTTCTCCTGGACATGTGTAATGAAATATAGTTTTCACTTTGATTGTGGAGTCTGCCTGCCTACCACGATCATGCATGGTCCCCAATGCTTAATTTTGGATGGGATTGAGGTCATAAAGACATGAAAGAAAATGGGCCAACACTCAGCAATGAAATCTAGGGATTCAGTTGGCAGTGGTTTCCTTCCTCATCTTAACCATCTGTATGTTTTCAAGCTCCCTTTTCTCAGCGAGTCAGAGCATTAAAAATGTGGTGCTTAAGAATGAAATGTGTGGAATGAGGCAAGATGCTGATATAAACAGAATTATGATTAGAAAAGGAAGATTTAAACTGAGAGCTTTTGTGGACAATTTGGTGATTATGTTGGAAGATCCACTGAAATCAATATAGAAAGTGCAAGAAAAATGAAAAGAATTTGGATTATTAGCTGCTTTGAAGATAAAAAAGATAAGATCAAATTTTTGACTAAGAATATGAATTTTTAAGAAATGAACGAATTGCAATGACAAACAGGCTATAAAGTTGAAAGTTGCATCTATTTCACCAGTTGCATCTATTTAACCAGAGAAAAATTGAATCTATTTAACCAAAAAACCCAGTCAATTATATGAAAATAATTATGTGGAAATGTGGAAAGAGATTAAGAAAGATTTGAATAAATGGCAAAAACTGAATTTATCTCTTATAGGAAGACTATCAACAATAAAGATGAATGCTCTTCCAAGAATGATTTTTCTTTTTCAAATGATACCAATTTTGATTAATTAAAAGTCATTTAAACACTGGCAAAAGGACTTGTCAAGATTTGTCTTGGGAAGTTAAAAACCTCAGAGTGAGGCATAAAGTTATGCAAGACTTGAAAGAACAAGAAGGCTTTGGTTTGCCAAATCTGAAAATGTATTTTGAAGGTTCTTGTTTGACATGGATTAAAAAATGAATTATGTTGAAAGATAATAAAGTTTTGAATTTAGAAGGCCATGATTTAAGATTTGGATGGCACGCACATTTATGTTATGGGAAAGTTAAAATTAATGTTGCTTTTAATAATCATTGTATTAGACACGCCTTATTGAAGATCTGAAATAAATACAAATTGAGATTCTGCCCAAAAACTCCAAGGTGGGTCTCTTAACAAGAGGCTTTCTATAGAACAGAAATGAAAACTGATCAAAAATGATATTTTATGGCTTGTTAGAGAAAAAAGGCAGAGATTATAAGATGAAGTCACTACAACAATTATAGGAGGAAGGTGTTTACAGTGGCTCATACGGACAATTACACGTAAGATTTGAAGAAGATAAGAAGACTTAGCAGTTTTTAGAGACTAAATCTGATTTGGAAACATTGCTATGTTCAGATGATAACCATGTGCTTGCTAAGATGTATAGGTTTTTGTTGAAATTTAACATGAAAAATAAACAAGTAAAGGAATATCTGATTAACTAGGCAAAAAATTTAGGATTCAATATACAGTTCTTCTCCAACATTCGTGGGGTTGACTTTCGCGAATTTATTTGCAAGCTGATCACTTGCCTCCCCTCATTCTCCCCTCCCATTCCCTGGCCTTTTGCCCAGGTGCACTACCTTGGCAAAACACAAGCGAATGGGAAGAGGAAAGGTTTGTGGGCACGCAAGAATTTCCCCCTTAACTCTCCAGACTGTTGCCACACGGGTGTGCAGAAAGAAGCCAGTGCAAGTGGGTGAAATGCAGGAAAGTGCAGGGGGAAGGATCTCCGCTCCCCTAACCTCTCCTCCCCTTGTCTGCGTGGGCGCACAGAAAGAAGCAAGCCCATGCTGGCAGCGGCAGCCAGGAGAGCACAAGTGGAAAGAAAGACCTTCATTTCCCTCCACTCTCCTGCCCCTTCCCTGTGCGGGTGCACAGAAAGAAGAAAGCATATGCTGGTGGCGGCAGCCAGGAAAGAGCAGGGGGAAAGATCTTCTCTCCCCTTCACTCTCCTGCCCTTGCCCATGTGGGTGCACAGAAAGAAGGAAGGTGGCACTGGTAGGCACAGCCAGGAGAATGCAGGAGGAAAGACTTTCCCTCCCTCCCACTGTCCTGCCTCTTGACCACACAGGCACGCAGGAAGAAGGCGGGCCACACTGGTGGCAAGTAGGAGACTGCAGGGGAAAAGAGCTTCCCTCTCCTCTCCTCCCCTCTCCTGCAAATGAAGGGAGGGCATGTGGGTGACAGGAAGGAGACTGGATGGGGAGGAGGTTTTTTCCCCTGCACTCTCCTGCCTTTTCACTCAGCAGGCTGCAGAAAGAAGGAGGGGGAAGCGCTCACGGAGGGGGAGTTCTTCATGTTTTGTTTAACTTTCGTGACGGTTCTGCACCCTGAACCCTCACGAAAATTGAGGGGCAACTGTACACATGAACTGGTGGGAAAAGTTACAGGCGAAGGATTTTAACAATGTACTATCCTATGATCTCAAAGAAAACTGTTATAAGGTGATGTATCATTCATACCTTACATTAGAGAGACTAGCAAAGATGTATAAAGAGATGAAGGCCAAATTCAAATACAGATTATATTGGCTCCTTGTATCATATGTAGTGGACATGTGATATTGATAAACAGTTCTGAATAAAGATATAAAAATTGATGCAAAAGATTTTAAAATCTCAGTTACCTAAAAAGCCTGAATTATATCTGCAATGAATCTGGGAAGAAGATACAACAGCGGATAAGAAGCAACATCAACTGATACAACATATGTTGTTAGCAGCAAGAGTAGTGCTGCAAAGTATTGGGGCGGAAAATAAAAAAATCAGAGTCACCAACAGTGGAGGAATGGCTAAGCAGACTGATGGGAATTGTTGAAATGGAAAAGCTTATGCACAGACTGAAGGGCAGAACACAAAATGAATTTTTGTCTGAATAGAAGTACTTGACTGATCTTTTTTCTTTCTCAAAAAGAAAGAATTTTTTTCTTTCTTAAGAAGAAAGACAATAAGTTCTGATAATTAAAATCAATAGTATTAATTGAAAAGTGTAAAAGTAGATTTGTAAGATGTATTTTGTTTCAAAATGTTTTATATAGATGATTATTATTTTTAGATAATAGTATAAAGTAATCTAGAATAAGTTAATAATCACAAAATTGAGAAATTAAGTAAATAATTAAAATAATTGATCAGTAATAATTAATAATTATGGGATCAAATATATGACACAATAGTTAGATATAAATAGTTAAGCAATATGAACTGTTTACAACAAGGGCTTTAACCATTCTTAGTTATGTTTTGTTAGTATTTATTTTCTTTATTTGCTTATGTTTGTATGGATTATTTTCTTTCTCTTTCTTTTTTGCTTTGTATGTATGGATTGTTTTTTTTTTCATTTAATACAAGTTTTTAAAAATGAAAAAAAAAATGAAATAATGCGGTAAGCATCCCATCCTGAAGGCTTGTTGTTTGATCCTCACAGTAAATAATTACCTTTAATAACTCTGCAAAAAATGTACATTGTTATTAACATGCATTGAAAATTGCTCAAAATGAATTAAGAATAATTGCTTGCTGCACAACCCCTAAACTCATTTGCTATACTTTTCTGGAGAAACTGTCAAGCCCAGGAACCCATTTATCAGCAATTACTTTTCAACCATATTGCTATTATCTAATTATCTTGAAATGGAGAGTACACGGGCATCCCAAATTATTTGCAGGAAGTTTGTAATGTGTGCATTAATAGTAACATAATACATACCCATCTGTATCTGTGTTGTCTCAAAAGCTATAAAGACATGTTTTTTTAACTTTTTTTTTTAAAAAGAAAGACATCTATAAATGTGCAAAATAAGCCAGCACTTTAAACCTCTGTCTGCATATCAGTTCTGACAACCCTTAAAAGTAGGGCTTTCCAAATGGTGTGCTGCGACACGTTAGTGTGTTGCCTGAAGTGTGTAAGTGTGTCATCTACAATCTTGGAAACATATGCTGTTATTTATAAATCGTATATTTATTTTCATAAGGTATGTTGTGCCCCATACATTTTGTTATTACAATTTATGTATGTGTCTGTATCTCTTATAAGGGGCTAGTTTAACCTTCAGTTTGCTAGTATAATTATTGTGTTAGGAAATGATGCATATCTAAAAAATGTGTCACCAATATGAAAAGTTTGGAAAGCTCTGCCTTAAAAGGGTCCAGCCATTTCAACTTATGCATTAACAACCAGTTGTCATCATTCTGTCTGTGCCTGCCCAAGAAGCATTCCTCAGGATGGTGAATCTTCAGGTAAAGGCGAGGGACAGATTTTGCCTCATATGTTGGGGACAAGGTCAGATGTCTCTGCAGTCACTAAGGCAGAAAGTAGGTTTTGTCCCACCCCAATATTATTTATTTATTTCTATAGCAGCTTCACTGTACATGGAGCTTGAGAACTAAAAGAACAAGAAAACAGTTCCCTGCTCTTGGGTTCACAATCTACTTACGACATGACACAAAAAGAAAACAGGATGACAGTGTGGGAAGGGATTATAATGCCTCCAGCTGCATAGTGAGGCTAGAGGTGAGTGAACAGCTGCCACTCATTTTTATCGGGGACATTAAAGAGCAATGTCTGAGAATGCTGTGGCAATGGATGCCCTTAACTGTGGAAAGAAAAAAAGCCTCTGGCTCTCACTAGGGTGGGAGGCAGTGGGGAAGGATGGGTGTACTTGGATATCCCCTTCCTACTTGTCAGGGGATTGCTTCCCAAGGCCTTGTGAATGCCCGTATCTTATGAGATCCCACAGAGATCCTCTTTGAACCCCGCTCCAGCCCTAGAGCACCCACCCCAGTCACGCCTGGAGCAGACTGGCAGCTTCATTCTAGATAACTTTTGCCAGAGGGAAGGAGCCTTCAATGTTGATTGGAAGGGCAACCAAGGAAAGGATGATTTCATGGCTAGTCCCCAAGGCAGAGTTAGGAAAGTTAGCAGGAAAGAGTTAATGCACTGGACTACATATTAACAGCAAAAAAGAAATCGCATTCAATCAAAAAGTGAAAAAATAACTATTAAATTTATGTTACATTCCCATTGAAGCTTACATTAAAAGCCAGCACTAAAAGCCTGATCAGAAAAGACTCTGGCCATTTCCACACTAGACTGTTATAGTGCTATTACTCCACTTCCAACATGCTGTGGAATTCGGGGTTTTGTAGTTTACTGAGACCAGACAGTTCTCTGGCTGAGAATTCTAAAGGCCCCTCTCTAAACTGCAAACCCCAGGATTCCACAGGATGTGGAAAGTGGAATAATAGCACTATAACAGTCTAGTGCAGAAATGACCTGTCTCCACACATGAGCCAACTTCAGTGCCAAGATGGTGGACGGAGGGCTTTCTCTTGGTTCCACCACTTTCGTGGACATGGCAGGTGAAGAGCATTTTCAATGGCTGCTCCAAGGCTGAGGACCTCCCTTTTATGGGAGGTGGGGTTAGCTTCCTCCCTGCTCTCACTTCATGAGTAAGTTAAGACCTTTTTATTTAGGCAGGCATTCGTCTGGTTTTAACCATAGGCAGAATATTGGCGAAAAGGGTGTGCTCTGCTCTTTCTTTGTATTTTAAACACAACTTATTTTTGTATTTTAACTTTTTAAAATTTTTTCTATAGTATATTTTAACCACACTGTTACTTTAAATTTTGTGGTCCTTTGGCAGGAGAAAGGTGGGATATAAATTCAATAAAATAAATAAACAAATACAGCAAGTGGGTTTTGTGCACTCTTTTGCTGTTCCCTAGATTTTGCTATCAGTGCTTGTTTGCAGAAAAATCAAAGCATGCATCAAGGTTGGTAACGAGCATTCACCCTATTTTATAGAAACAAACGGCAGGACAGAAAGACTCGCCCAGATTCATCTGGCAGCTGAGCCTGGAACATACATAGTTCAGTCTCATGACTTCTGACCCAGGAAAAGGTACTAAAGAGCATGGGGAGTACAAGAGCTTTTTGACAGCAATGGCTTCTGCCATTGGATCTGCGTCTTTTTATTATAAAAAACAAAACAAAACCAAAGCAACCAAACAGCCATCATGTGAATAACACATAGCAAGGATGATGGTTTCCACACTGAGTTATTACCATAACTCAGGTGTCAACGGGGGAGTTCAACAGGTTGGAAATAGCACATTGTAATTTTTAGTTGTGTATATGCACACACATGCCGAGTTAACCTGAAGCTATGTATCTTGAATACCCTGTGGCCTTTTCACTGACTATATATATGTGTGTGTATGTGTGTGTGTGTATTAAAAAGTGCTGGCAGTAGTATTTTATATATATAAAAACCAGCACTGCGGTCAACATTTCAGCGTTCGCTCTCCTTGCTATCCCCTCACACACACTCTTTCAGAAAATCCCAAAATAAATTTTAAAAAAAATCCCTGAGTAATGTTTAGATTCTGATCAGTCTTGACGCCCCTGCACTTAACACACGCTGTCCACTGCTGAAAACAAGTGGCATTTTCCTTTTGGTTTTAAAACAAAATAAGTCGGAACGGAACATAAAATGGAAAGCGTCGCCTCTAGAAAAATATCCCAGGCCATGTCCGCACTAGACTCTTATAGCGCTCTGATTCCACTTTCAACATCCTTTGGAATCCTGGGGTTTGCAGTTTCGGGAGGGGCCGGCCCAGGATTCCAAAGGATGTTGAAAGTGGAATCAGAGCGCTATAAGAGTCTAGTGCGGCAGCGGCTCCAGGTGTTTGGGTCCCCTTCCTCCTCCTCCTCCTCCTCCTCCCGGGGATTCCGGAAGGGGAGGGAGCGGCGGCGGCGTCCCTTACATTACCTGCATAGCCACTTGTGGCGGCGGCGGCGGCGGCGGCGGCGGCGCTGGGGCTGAGGGGGGCGCCGGGCACGGGGGCTTCCAGGGTCTCGCCGGCCTCGGCGCCTTCCGCGCGCCCCGCCTCACTCTCGGCGTGGTCTGCATCCGCCATCTGTCCAGAGGGGGCCCATCTGCCTCCCTCCGGGCCTAGCGCTCCCCTCTCGCCTCAGAAACCGCCTCCGAGGCTGACATGGCGCTTCCCTCCCCTCGGCCGCCGCGCCGCGCCGCGCCGCCATCCCGGGCCTCGCCTCCCGCCGGATTGGTGGAAGCGCGCCGCCCCCGGGGGCCCTGCCTGCCTCCTCGCCCGTTAAGGTGGCTTCTCCCAGGCGTCCCGCCTTCGCGTTCAAGGCTTTCGCTTCCTTTGGCAGCGCAGAGGAGCGAAGGCCACAGGCCCGCCCTCCTCCCTCGCCCGGAAAAGCTGGCAGCCTTGTGGAGGGTCCGGTTGTTTTCGGTCTGCAGAAGGCAACTAGGAAAGGTGACAGAGATTCATCGCGTCGTCCACGGTTCCCCAAGCGCCTGGGGAAGAGATTATGGTCAGGCGCAATGCAGAGGAACCATCTGGTGATATTTTTCAGGACTTCCACACTACCCACGCTACTCGGATATATCGATTTCATACCTCTTCAACGGTCATGGTTCCACCTTATGGCATCCTGGCCTTTGCAGTTTGAGGTACTTAAGTTCCTCTGCCTGAGAGCTCTAGTTTAGGCAGAGGTCTATGGCCATTTCTACACTACACTGTTATAGTGCTCTTATTCCACTTTCAGCATCCCCGGGGAATCCTGGAGTTTGCACTTTAGGGAGGGGCCTTCAAGAATACTCAGGGAGAGAGCTCTTTGGCCTCAGCGAGCTACAAACCCCAGAATTCCACAGGATGTTGAAAGTGGAACAATAGCACTATAACAGTGGAGGGTGGAAATGGCCTTAGTGTCCTTCTCCAAACCAGAAATCCTAAGATTCCATAGGATGGAGCCCTGGCAGTTAAAATAGTGTCAGATGTTCAGTGTGCAATGTGGATGTGCCTTATAGATTCTCTGTCATTGGATGGTGGGATCATACTTTTTTTCTTTTATTCCAGCAGATAGGACCCCAACCAATAGGTTAAAAAAAAAAAAAAGCAGCAGACTCGCACTAATGGCCTTCTGACAGGAGATCTGTCTTAATGATTTTTTCAGTTAGCAGCGTGTTGGACTTCAGTGCACTTCAACCTATTTGATGTGACAGACCAGCAATTTCCCCCCAAAATGTACCAGAGACCAGTACCCGATTTGTGCCCATTGACTACAATTGTTTTTTATTCTTTCCTGGAAACTCACCAGGGAGTGGCAGCTGGTGGCTTTGAGACCAGTACCAGTCCATGGACCACCACTTTGAGTACTGCTGGAACAGGTGACCTCTGATCTAGCTTCCAGTTCCATAATTCTATTATTCACTATTATTCAATTTGTCTTGAGGCCTTTTCAAGTGGCAATGTTATTTATTATTTATTTAATTCAGATCCTGGCTTCAGGGCAAGATATGGAGTCAAGACTGCCATGGTCGCCTTAGTGGATGATCTTCGCCTAGGTATCGACAGGGGAAGTGTGACCCTGCTGGTACTCTTGGACCTCTCAGTGGCTTTCGATACCATAGACCATGGTATCCTTCTGGAACGCCTGAGAGGGTTGGGGATCGGGGGCACTGTACTTAAGTGGTTCCAGTCCTATCTCTCAGGTAGATACCAGATGGTGATGCTTGGGGACAGCTGCTCCTCGAAAAAGGAACTTAAATCTGGCATCTCTCAGGGTGCTGTCCTGTCCCCAGTGCTATTTAACATCTACATGAAACCGCTGGGAGAGATCATCAGGAGGCATGGAGCAAGGTGCTATCAGTACGCTGATGACACCCAGATATATCTCTCCATGCCTCAGATAATAGCATCGACTAAGGGTGGCATCTTGCCTCTGAATGAATGTCTTGAAGCAGTAATGGACTGGATGAGGAAAAACAGTCTGAAGCTGAATCCAGATAAAACGGAGGTACTTACTGTTAAGGGCCCTAGCCCAGGTATGGAAGTTTGTCAGCCAATTCTAGACGGGGTCACACTTCCCCTGAATGACTGTGTCCGCAGCTTGGGGGTGCTCCTGGACTCGCGACTTCAGATGACAGCTCAAATAGATGCGACGGCCAGGAGTGCCTGTTATCAGCTTCGGCTGATACGCAAGCTGCGCCCCTTCCTGGAGCTGGAACACCTAAAAACAGTGGTGCATGCGCTGGTAACTTCACGGCTTGACTTCTGTAATGTGCTCTACATAGGGCTACCCATGTGCTTAGTCCAGAAACTTCAGCAAGTTCAGAATATGGCAGCCAGGTTGATCACTGGTAGACCTAAAATTGACCACATAACACCAATTCTGAAGTCTTTGCATTGGCTGCCTATTAGTTTCCGGGCATAGTACAAGGTGTTGGTCATTACCTTTAAAGCCCTTCATGGCTTGGGGCCAGCCTACCTGCGGGATCACCTTCTCCCATATAATTCGCCCTGCACATTAAGGTCCTCTGGGAGGAATTTACTGCAGCCAGCCAGAACTAGGTTGGCTGCGGTTACCCAGAGGACCTTCTCTTCTATCGCTCTCAAGTTATGGAATGGCCTGCCGGAGGAGACCCGCCATATTACCAGTCTTGACTGCTTTAAAAAAGCAGTCAAGACTACTCTCTTCCGACAGGCCTTCCCAGACTAGTACTTCCACCGCCTCCCACTTTTAATAGTTGATTGTTAATTGTTGTGTGTTTTTAGCGGGTTGGTTTTAGGTGGGTTGGTGGGTGGGGAGGATTGGGTATGTTTTTTAATGTTTTTAATGTAATTAATGTATTATTGTTGTTCGCTGCCTCGATCCATGGGGAGAGGCGGGATAGAAATAAATTTTATTATTATTATTATTATTATTATTATTATTATTATTATTATTATTATTATTATTATTATTATTATTATTATTATTTCTCCCCATAGAGCCCAAGGCAGCTCATATGCAAATCAAAGCAAGGTACATGAATTAAAAATCAGTAATAAAAAGTTTTTTAAAATATGTGACTATAAATACCATGTTAAAGGCCTAATCACTCTAAAGATACCAGATCCCATTGGATCTTGGAAGCTAAGCAGGGTCAATCCTGGTTAGCATGTGACTGGGACCCTTTCCGCAGGACATTGTCGTCCTGCACTGGAGATGGGAGATGGCCGGGACCCAGACAATGATTCTGCATAATGTCATCTGGATTCCATCATTTTCCCATCCCCAGGCAGCACAGTCATGCCACAAATCATTGACAGGTTCTCCCCAACAATGACTGATGATTGCACAGCCCTCCTGTCACCTTCTCACACTTACCTGCTATGTGGAGGGTCAGGAAGTGCAATGGCTGTGCTTCCTGCCCCAGTGCAACCTGGGACAGTGCCTGACTGTGCTGCAGAAATAAGAGGCATGGCCATTGTGCCTCTTGCATTCCCGCAGGCAGCTGGTGCAAAGGGATGTGCTCCTGTCGTGTTCCCTCCCAGGAGAGACTCTCCTGAGATCCCCGTGGAACACCACCAGGATCTGGTAAGCTGTGGAAAGGGCTTGGGAGACTGCCACAGTATTCCAGGTGCTGTACGCTATATTTCAGAAGAAGTAACTGGTAAAACCACCTCTGAGTATTCCTTGTCTGGGAAAACCCTATGAAATTCTTGGGGTCACCATAAATGGATAGATGACATGAGGGCACGTATGCACACACATCATATTAAAACAGCAATACTCTAAAACAAGATAAAAGCATTTAAAACCATAACAAGAATGATAAAAATATGTAGCACATCTACCCCATTAAAGACTTATGCACACAGCCACAGTCACTAAATGCTTGTTCAGATAAAAAGGCCTTTATCTGCCAAACTAACAACCCCAGGAGGATTCCACGGGATGTGGCCATAGTAGTTAAAGAAGAACCATAGCGCTATAATTATGTAGTGTGAAAGGGGCCTCTCTCACACACAGTCTCAGACCACTAGAAGTCAGAGACAGTCAGTGAAGTTGATTGGCAGCTCGTTTAGAACAGATAAACACAATTCACAAAATTCCATGCAATCCATTATTAACTTTTGGAATTCATTGGCACTAGCAAGGGGCAGTGATGATCACTGGTTTATGAGGTTACAGGGAAGGTATTTGACAAATTCGTGAAAGATAAGTATGTGCGCACCTAATACAGCCATTCTAGCTAAATGAGACTTTCACATTCAGATGCTGTGTTTGGAGGGCAGGTTTGTGCTTTCCCATAAGCTAGGGAACTAGGTGGACAGAGCTGGAAACAGGAAGAAGTTGGTCAAGATGGATGCTTGCTTTGGTCTGATCCAGCGGGGCTTTTCCTGTAGTTGTTTGCTTTGAACAGCATTAAAACCAGTGAGAGCCAGGCAGTGCAGTGATTGGAGTGTTGGACTGAGATTTAGGAAATTCAGTTTCTAGTTCTCACTGAGCCAAGAAACTGAGGCTGTTGTTTTCTCTCAGCGTTATCTGCCTCTCTGGGGTTGGTAGGATGCCTTGAGCTCACTGGAGGGCAGAGGTATAGATATTAGGTGGGAAATGAGGGCATGCCTGACATTAAGAGTTCTGCCCCCAGACATGAAATTTTCCTTCAGTCTCCAAATTTCTAGCACTGCAGTAAATTAACACTTATTTCAAGTATTTAGAAATATAGTTTAGGCCTCTGAAGTAAAGAGGCAGGCAACGTGACCAAGGGAATGTAAGTCCAGCAAATAGAAGAGTTCTAGGTCTGAACCAATGCTAGAAATTTGAGGACTGAAGGAAAAATTCTCATTTGGAGGAGCAGTGCCTTCATTTTGCTTCCTCTTTAGCTACAACCCTGTAATAAAGACAGCATCTCCTGCTGTAAAATGCTCCAAGACAGAGTGTCATTCTCAAATGATTTTAAAGGATTGCTTTCCAAGCTGTGGGGAAAGTGTTTGTCGAGAAGCCTTTTTGTATATACACAGACACGCACACACAGAAACATGAGCATATGGACATGCAGGCAGAGAGGCACACACTGTCCTAGGGAGAGATGTTGTTCAGAAGTATCAGAAAGGAACTATTACTTAGAAAAGGGAGGGGGAGAAGGAGAGGGATTGCCTGTGTTTCACAGTGAGGAGCCCAACTGAGTCAGGCTTGCTTTCTCTTTCTGAGAAGTGCCATCCTGCAGCTGAGACAGTGACAAAGCATAAAAAAAGGCTGGGCTAGGCCAGACTGCACACAAGTTGTGATTAAAATAAAAAGGATCAGAGAGAACGCAGAAAGATAATATATGCAATCATGGCAAATATAGTGAACCTATTGACGCAGAAATGAAAAATGTTCTGGTATCAGAGATCATGTCCACTCCCTAGGGTTTTGCTTTTCTGTAGAGATAATAGTAAGGAGTACTCATTTACTGTTTTCGGGTAGGTGGTAGCCCTCATGGCATTTAACATCCAGTAATACTCTTGTTAAAAAAGAAGAACAGAAATGGACATCTGGGTGGCTTTTCTTCCTTATTTTTCTTTTTCAGATGTGAGGAGAGATTTTTGGTGGTTTTTGTGGGCCCCAGAGGAACTGAAAATTGGCCTTAGGACCTGTCAAACATTGCCCTCCCCGACCTATACAATACCTACATGACCACGCATGCGTGCATAGTCTTGCCCCATCTACCCTATGATGTCAGGTGGAGTTGTCAGTTTTAAGACTGAAGGGGACTCCTGTGGCTTTGATGGATGAGTAGAAGAGAGAGTTTCAGCAGGCACTGTTATGCAACCAGGTAGCAACACCTACCGAAATTCCATTTTCTACTTAGCCATTAAAGATGCAGGAGCCCTTTCCAGTTCTCCATCTGGCGGCCCCAACAAGTTGTATTCATGACCCTCGTATTAATAAGTTAAATAGTACTGTATGTTTAAAAGGGGGCTAATGAGACTTGGCACTTCAGAAATTAGCTCAGTATGCTAACATTTGCCTTAATACATGTATGAATGTTGTGACAGCACACGCACGTATTTGTACTAACAGCAAGGATGGTTTGACTTTGGCTTTCTAGAGTGGCAATTAAGGAAAGGGTTAGAACAGGCACCTTATGTTCTGTTTAATGTAAAGTGAGCAAAAATAACAGCTACAAATTTTGTCCAGAAAAAAGGCCATGCAAAAGTAGGATGCAATCTTCACAGACTTAATATGTTTAGTACATTCTCCTGTTGTCCACAAAAATTTTGCTTCTAACCCAGCCCTCCAGGTAGCCACTCACAGTCCCTTTCCCCAGCTATCGTCTCTGTGGTATGTGAGCCATAGAAGATCAGTCCAAAACTCTGTTAATGAATCATGAGACCACACAGAACTGCATATCTTTTAGCAACCAGCAAGTTGTGGAGGAGGAATCATCAAACCGGTGGCTTTCCTCACCAGTTTGTCATTTGAAAGTTAATCAAGTGATTAAAGCTGCTTAAGGAATATCTGGAGGCGTATCTTCGTTATAGCAGACTTGAATATATGTGGAATCTTTAGAGAACAAGGGGGAAAAAGAGCCAGACCTGACAAACTCTTCCATGTTTAAGCTCTGCCTCTAACAGACCTGACATTAGACAAATATAAAAATAGCTGTATTTTGTTAAAAGGGGAAACTTAAAATGATTAATGCAGAGAACAGTTTCTGGGTAGATTTTGTCACACATTCCAGCTCTTCATTTCATTCTGTGGAGCTTTAGAATTACATTATAATTTTGTCTGGGAACCGATTAATAGGTGCTACCATTGCTTTTTAGGGTTGCTAGGTCTTAGGATGCCAGCTGAAGTCAGAAAATTGCTATGCTTCCCTGGATCTCCAGGCAAAGATACAAGTCTCAGGGCAAGAAGAAAGTTTGTTTCTTTTTTTAAAGGGTTGCCAGAGTGAAAATTGGAGAGACCTATAATTTTAATGTTGGTGCAGAAGAGGATGTAGGAGAGGGAATTTCAGCAGGTGTTACTTGTCATGGAGATGTACCGTGGTACCACCGGTACCATGGTGTCATCTCCAGTTTTTACTCTGGCAGTCCTATGTGTAAAGTGACTTTAAAACCTGAGCATCCATCTCCACCCATTCGCAGTGGGGCCAGGCTCTCTGTCTCAGGATATATCCATACCACACTGTTATAGGAGTTTGATTTCACTTGTCATGCCCCATATTAAACAAGATCTTGAGAACTGTAGTTTGGTGAGGGATTTAGAGTACCCCAGCACATTCCCCTGAGCTATAGCATTAGGCATTTTTGGCAGAGCTATGTCCCTTCCCAAACTGCAAATCCCAGGATTCCATAGAATGGAGCTGTGGTATTTAAAGTGGGCACTACCTGCTATAACTGTAATGCTTCCAGAGTAAAGGTGTTTGCCTGTTGTGCTTGCTTGTGTTTGTGTTGGCACACAAGAAGTCAGGAACAAGAGGCAGAGAGCACCAACTTTGTGAGCAGTGAACCTTCTTAAGCTTTGGTAGCAAGAGGGCAGGGCAAGGGAAGGGAAGGGGAGGATCCACAAGCCTCAGCAGCAGAAGATACAAGGGGAGCTCCCCATATGTTACATGTGCTGTGAGTAACAACATGTAGAATGTGAACCCAACTGAGACAGTGGCAACTACTACAAATACTGGCTGCATTATACCACATGCTCAGTAGCCAAAAAAATGATCCCTGCTCAGCCTGGTGTTCCTTCGTTAGCTGGTTAACTATCTTTCACCTGGGTTCTGGGCGCATTTGCCTGGTTTCCTCTTGTGCTGCTTCTATATGCTGATGGCCCGAAAGCAGTTCTCTCCACCCTTGCATGCCCCGCTTCTGTGACACTTTGGTTTCAGTGTCTTTGGCCCTGGAATCTCAGAGAATGAGATACTGCTGATTTGTCAAACCAATAATACTTTTATATCTTAGAAGTGGTCCACCAGTTACTGAAAAATGCTTCACTCTGAATTTCTTTATTGGATTAATGGGAGCCTGCTGCTTTTATCTTATGTATATTAGAGTGGATCTAATGTATTTAAAGTTATTAATTGCTGGCAAATGGATGAAGGCTTATTGTTCCTCAGCCCACACTTTGAGTGTGGATTGTAATTCACACTTAGCTCGTTAAACAAGATCATATAAACTCTGGGCTAAAGCTTGTGCTGAGTGAACTGAATTTATTGTGTGACCAATTGAGAGTCAAATTTTACCACCATTACCACTTTCTGCAACTATCTCTGTTCTGGTTTTGGCTGCCTTGAATGGAACTCTGCTCATGGCCAACTTGTGATCTCTGACCTCATTCATTCCAAGCACAACTTTTGATTTGGCATATAGAATCATAGAGCTGGAAGAGACCTCAAGGTCCATCAAATCCAATCCCCTGCCATGCAGGAATACACCATCAAAGTATTCCCGACAGATGTCCATCCAGCCTCTGTTTAAAAACCTCTGAAGAAGCAGACTCCACCAAGGCAGTGTATTCCATTGTTGACGTGCTCTTACCATCCTGAAGTTCTTCCTAATGTTTAAATGGAATCTCTTTTCCTGAAGTTTGAGCCATTGTTCCATGTCCTAGTCTCTGGAGCAGCAGAAGACATGCTTGTTCCATCCTCCATATGACATCCCTTCAAATATTTAAACACAGCTTCTCTTCTTCAAGATAAACATACCCACTTCCCTAAGCCCCTCCTCATAGGGCATGGTTTCCAGACCTTCTACCATTTTGGTTGCCCTGCTCGTATGCCAGCTTGTCAATATCCTTCTGGAACTGTGGTGCCCAGAACTGGACACAGTGTTCCAGGTGGGGTCTGACTGGAGCAGAATAGAGTGGTGCTATCACCTCCCCTGACCTAGACACTATACTTCTATTGATACAGCTCAGAATTGCATTGGCTTTCTTAGCTGCCACATCACACTGCTGACTTATGTTCAGATTGTGGTCTACTAAGACCCCTAGATCTTTTTCACATGTACTGCGGTCAAGCCAGGTGTCACCCATCCCATGTGTGTGCATTTCATTTTTTATGCCCAAGTGTAGTACCTTACATTTCTGCTTGTTGAAATTCAGCTCTCTGATCTGGTAAGATCATTTTGAATTCTGATCTTGTCTTCTGGGGTGTTAGCTACCCATCCTAATTTGGTATGATCTGCAAATTTGATAAGAATGCCCTCTATACTCTCATCCAAATCACTGATGATTGAATAGCACTGATTGAGTAGCACTGGGCCCAGGACAGAACCTTGTGGCATCCCACTGGTTGCTTCTCTCCAGGGTGAAGATGAGCCATTGGTGAGCGCCATTTGGGTTCAGTCGGTCAATCAGCTGCAAATCCACCTGACAGCAGCATTGTCTAGCTGACATTTTACTAATTTGTTTGCAAGAATATCGTGCGGGACCTTGTCAAAGGCCTTACTGAAGTCAAGATAAGCGATGTCCACAGCATTGCCTTCATCTACCAAGCTAGTAACTGTCAAAAAAAGAGATACGATTAGTCTGGAATGACTTGTTTTTGAGAAACCCATGTAGACTTTTAGTGGTCGTGGCATTCCTTTCTAAGTGTCTGTTTAATGATCTGCTCTGGACCCTTTCCCAGCGTTGATGTCAGGCTGACTGGGTGATAATTGTTTGGGCCCTCTTTTTTCCCCTTTTTGAAGAAGGGAACAATATCAGTTTGCTGGGACTGAGGCTAGCAAGCCTTCCTTAGGTGTGTTTAATGACAGACCACTTTCATAACTGCTCTCAGCTTCCCTCATGCACTGAGGACAGAGACACTGCTGGAAGCATTTCCTTGGAGAAAATGGAGGAAATTAAAGTATTTCAAATCCTTGGACATGCTCCAATCTTCACTCTGAAAAGATGCATTGCTAGAGGGAATGTAAAACTGGCATCTAAGAAGAGTAAATGGAAAAGCCATGTCATTTGTGTTCTTCAGGATACTTTCAAAGACATGCTCCAGATTTATCCTAGAATCCTGGAGTTGAGTTGGGGAAACCGCAGTGAGGCAGACTCAGGGAAAGTCTGTACTGATTTATGTAAGAAGTTACAAACAGAACAAAAAGCCACTGGGGAAGCTGCCAAGGATGTGCCCCAGATAGAATGAAGCTAAATGGCATTTACTTTGGAATAAGCTCCACTCAAATCAGTGGGATTTGGTCCTGAGCAAATGAGCATTGAATTGGGCTGCTGTGAGTCTGTTTTGCCTCTCTCTGTCTCTCAGGCCATCTCCTCACTACACTCTTATAATGCAATTATTCCACTTTCAACATCCTATGGAATCCTGGGGTTTGCAGTTTCGGGAGGGGCTGGCCTACCCCTCCCTAAATTGCAAACCCCAGAATTCCATAGAATTCTACTGTGTAAGTGCCCCCACCCCACATTTTGCCATTTCATCTCACACTATTATAAGTATGAAATATTATACAGAATATAAATTAAATATAATAATGATGACAGGGCTGACAGGCTGTTACCCAATCTGCATCTTTTTAGAAATTAATTTTCGCACTCCTTACATTGTTCAACAATATGACATTCTAGAGGTAATACTTAGATTAATTTGCTTACTGTGATTTTGCCACTTTTGGTGTTTTGTATTTTTTCACTATGCAATTGTTTACCAAACACTGATATCATATCTGTATATGTTTGACTTTGATGCTTTATTTCAATATTTAATAAAACATGCATGGAATTAGCTAAGTATACATTTAATAAACAATGAATTTATTTAAGGCTTTTCGAGTGTTCAGATCACTGCATATATATTATCTTCTGATCTTGTAATATTACCTTGTGTGAGAGCTCAAATAAGTAGGTCCGTATAATCAGCCTGAAGAAATGCCAGATGTCCAAGCTGGGTTCAGGAAAGAAAAAGGCACCAGGGATCATATTGCAAACATATGTTCGATAATGAAATGCTCTAAAGAATTTGAGAAGAAAATCAGCCTGTGCTCTATAAATTAGCAACACCTTTTGTTCTGTAGATTGTGAAAAACTATGAATCACTCTTAAAGAGATGAGGGTATCACATTTGGTTGTCCTAATGTGTACACTATACTCTAGACAAGAGCCTAATGTCAGGAAAATGTACAGAGAAATGAAATGGTTTCCAGTTGGCAAGGGGCTCTGGCAGGGTTGCATTTCATAACCCTGTTTAACTTGTACTTTGAACATTTCATACACAAAGCAGGATTATATTTGGAGGAAGGAGGTGTGAAAATTGGAGGAAGGAACATTAACAATTTAATATATGCATATTACAGCAGAAAATAGCAAAGACTTGGAATGATTATGGAAAAATGGTCAAGGTAGAAAGTGCAAAGGCAGGTTGACAATTGAACATTAAGAAAGCAAAAATAATGACTACAAATGATTATATAATTTTAAAGTAAATGATGAAAATACAAAACTTTGAGATTTTCCATACTTTGGTTCAGGTGTTAATCAGAATAGAGGCTGCAGTCAAAAAGTCAGAAGACTAAGGGCCTTTCTACACTACACTGGTGTAGTGTTATTACTGCACTTTCAACATCCTATGGAATCCTGGGGTTTGCATTATGAGGAGCCGCATTTAGAATTCTCAGCCAGAAAGTTCTTTGGCCTCAGTAAACTACAAACCCCAGAATTCCACCGGATGTTGAAAGTAGAATAATAGCACTGTAACAGTGTAGTGCGGAAAGGCCTTAAGACTTAGAAGGGCAGATATGAAGGAATTAGACAGGATCTTGAAGTGTCAAGATATGTCTTTGAATACTAAAGTTAGGATTGTCCATGCAATCATATTTCTGATTTTTATGTATGGTTGTGAAAGCTGGACAGTGAAGAAAGCTAGTAGGAAGAAAACCAGCTCATTCGAAATGTGTTGCTGGAGAAAAGTACTGTGGATACCTTGAACTGCCAAAAAGACAAATGAATGGTTCCTAGAGCAAATCAAGACTTAGATCTCCCTAGAGGCCAAGATGGCCAAACTGAGACTGTTGTACTTTGGACACATGATGGGAAGACATAACTCACTGAAAAAGACAATAATGCTTGGTAAGACAGACAGCAGGAAGAAAAAAGGAAGACTACATTACCAATGATGGACCCAATCCAGGAAGCCACAGTCCTGAATCTGCAAGACTTGAGATGTTGATGATAGTATAATTTGGAAATCTCTCATTCACAGGGTCACCATAACATGAAGTTGACTTGACAGCAGTTAACAACAACAACTGTAGTTTAGTTAAAGCTAAAAGAACAATGATTATATTAGAGCCTTTTAGAAGTCAGGGAAGGGTCCAGTCTAATTCAAAGCTCTTGACCATCATGCTTCTCCAGTTCAGTATGACTGACAGCTCAATAGTTAGCATGTAATGATGATAAAGTTTGACAGACTTGCTGAAATATTTCTTCAACCAGAGCAATTAAACTATGGAATTCACTATCAAAAATTGGCTTAGCTTTAAAAGGGAATTAGGCAGCTCCCAAAAGGTAAGTCACTAATAACTGTATATATAATCTTCCAGAATCAAAAGCAGCATGCCTTTGTGTATCAGACCCCGGGGGATAACAGTGGCAAAGAATGGCTATTTTTTGCAGGTTGTGAGCATGGGCATCTCTGAAGAATCTCTGTGACCCAGGACCTAAGGTTCATTTGGAAGTGGGCTAGTACTGACTTGTGATATATACCCTACTTCGTACACATACAAATACAACAATCTCATCCCATCCCACCCATGTTTTCTCATGTGTCATGAAGGAAATGTTTCTGAAGGAAGTGTTTTCTACAGTTTTGAACTTCTACCACAACCAACACTGTGGCTTTTCTACCATGCCTCCCAAAAATATATACAACTTGTAAAGTACCTCTTACATATCCATGTGGACTCTAGGTTGGCTGTTGTGGGCCCTTGGTCTGTATCACTGATGCTCCAAATCTCCAGGGGTTGGTAACCCCTGATGGACTATGAAACTAATAGTAGTAACAACAATAACATCTTGTACAGCGTTATGATAGGTTTTAAAGAGTTTGTTGCTATAAGCCCCCAGGTGGCTTCTGACCAATGGTGGCCCTAAGGCAAACCTATCATGGGGTTTTCTTGGCAAGTTTGGGAGTTTGCCTTGCCTTTCTCAGAGGCTGAGAGAGAGTGACCTGCCTGGGGTCACCAAGTGTGTTTCCATGGCCAAGTAGGGGTTCAAGCCCTTGTCTCCAAAGTCAGACCAATGCTCAGAACACTACACTGTGTTGACTTTCATCTGAAAGTAGTTCTAAGAGTAGCTTGGCATCACATCACGAGGCAGGGTGGGATGTGTTTCACAGAAGCGTGCATTGCACAGATTCAGCCTCATCTAAAATAGGTTATAACTTATTCAAAATTGCAGCTGGAGCCCTGTCTCAAAATGAGAGACACTTGGCTAAAATATTCCATGAACTTGTTACCATTGTCTACTTCCATATAGAAGCCACCAGCTGACAGACTCCCTATTGGCATGTAAGGGTCTGAGCAGAAGCAGGTGTTTCCTGAGAATGAATCAACCGAAGGGAACCTTCATGAATCCAAGATAAACCTATTACAATTTTTCCCAGTCATATAGCCAGTCTGTTTGTGTTCAGGAAAAAGGATTGCTGGAACCTTTTTAATGCAATAGTTTCACTGCCAGGGGTGGTGTCCTATCTGCCAGCTGGCATACTGGTGGTCTCTTGATTGAAACCTTGACAGAAGATTCTACTTGGAGTCTTGCCTGGCTAGACAGGTGGCTGAAGTCTAAATTGGGAGAGTCATACTATGACCTCAAGTCTGGTGAATATCCAGGTGACATATGCCCATAAATCCATGAGCATCCTCACTCCAGAAGTGACTGTCAGCAGCATTCACACCTTCAAAGGAAGGATTTGAACAAAACAAAATGCCATAGGAATCACATATAATACAACATCACCTCTAAAGATACTACTTTTTATAGAATTATCTTCAAGATATAGCTTCCCTGGAAAACTAATTTCACAGGGTGGAATGAATTGTCTTAAGCATGTGGCTAAATGGAATGCCTCATGATATGGGTGCCACTGCCCCTTCCCACCACACATGGACCATGAATTTCAGTAGCTGTAAAATTAAATATTTCTGGGCTTGGGTTATGAACACTGATATGAATGATGCCTACAGAAGGTCTTTCCTGTGGTGTAGATGTTGGCACTGTGAAGACTACAGGAACAGCTGTAGTTTGATTGAAATTGACTAAAGGCATTGAACTCAGAATGCCCATAATCTCAGATATCCTATCAACAATCAGTTATCTGTTGTTGTTCTGCTTTGTTGTGAATACATTTACAGAGCATGGTATGCTTTTTTAAAAAAGAAAAATAATGGTCATTGTTTGGAAGGAAAAAATTTGTCAGTGATGCTTGGAGGGCAAAATGTAATATTGTGTGTGTGTGTGTGTGTGTTAATAAAGTAATGTGCTAAATAAATTATTGATTTTTTAAAAAGCTATTGAGTTTACACATTTGGTTGTTGCTTTTCTCCCTAGTCTCACATTTTGCTTCGAGCTCCTTCAAATGCTCTCTTTTTGTAATGTTTATGTTGTCTTCTCCAACCTGGCATTTTCCAGTGCTTTGGACTGTAGACCCCATGAGCTGACTGCAGGCTGAGAATGGTATGATTTGAATATAGAGCCAGTGTGATATAATGGTTTGAATATTGGACGACAACTCTGGAGACCAGGGTTCCCCGCTCAGCCATGGAAACCTACTGGCTGATCTTGAGCATGCCATACACTCTCAGGCCCAGAGAACCCTGTGACAGGTTTGTCCTAGGGTTACTATAAGTTGAAATTGACTTGAAAGTACACAACAACATTAAATGCACACTGAAATACTTCCTGCTGCAATCTTAGGCATATCTCTGTGTGTGTCTGCCTTCAAGACTTAAGGCAACCGTAAGCTCACAGTATCACAGGTGAGGTTTGCCTTTGTCATCCTCTCAGTCTGGAAGCATGTGACTTGCCCCACTTCACCTGTTGGGAGTTATCGTTTCCCAGGGTGTTAGCTCTTTGGGGAAATTCTAGGAAAGCTAAAGCTGTTAGGAATTAGCCTTCTTTTAGCAGAGTTGTAGAAAAAGCATGTCCCAGTCTCTGTGTGGCTTCCCTGAACTGGATGCTGACTTGAAAGCAAAACAAGGCAGGACGTTTCAGGTCCCAAACTTAAAATATTTACTAATAAATTTTACAATTGCATATGCATTGGAGAAACTAGATCCTAAGTAACAAAAGGATTAGGGAAGATAGTAGCTTCATTCTTAACTCCTCAACTTCTAGGTGGAGAGGCTAGCATAGCAGAAAGAAGATGCTAGAAGCAAGATTTCAAAGGGAAAAACAAAAGCGAGAGTTGTGGTCTTCTATGGAAGGCCAGTGACTGACGCCAGGGTGTATTCTGGGTCACATGGTCTGGATACCATAGCCAATCATTTTAAATAACACAGAGGAACAGTTGAGACTTTAGGTGAGAAACCAGAGGGATTTACATGCAAAGGAAAATTAACTCTATGCTAGCTAAGCCCCATTTGTCCTAGAACAAGGGGAGGGGGAGTATGCTAGAATTTACCGACATCACTCAGTGGGTTTCTGTGTCTGCATGGGGAGTTGAACCTGGGTTTCCAGATTAAGGTCATTTCCACCCTACACTGTTACAGTGCTATTATTCCACTTTCAACATCCTGTAGAATTCTGGGGTTTTAGTTTACTGAGGCCAAAGAGCTCTCTGGCTGAAAATTCCAAATGCCCCCTCCCTAAACTACAAACCCCAGGATTCCATAGGATGTTGAAAGTGGACTAATAGCACTATAACAGTGCAGTGCGGAAATGGCCTGATAGTCCAACACTCAGATTGCTACACCACTCTGGCCCTTGTTAGGTATACCTACTCAGAGGTAAGTCCTCCTAAGGCCAATGAAACTTAATCCCGGGACAGTAGCGGAAAAGTTTTAACTGCAGCATCATCAAAGTACTTGTGAAGGATTAAGAGTTGCAGATTTATTAAATGTATTTAACCTGAAGATATTTAGGTATGGGGAGAGAAAGAGAGGCAGTAGACCTGCCAGTTCATTCATTTGATAGGTCTCTCCTAATAGGTCTTCCCTATTCTCCCCCCTTTCCTGTCCTCCTCTTCTTTCTCTCTCTCTCTCACTCTCAGTGCAGACTTCCTGAGTCTCTGTCTCTTTGCAATATTGCTCCCAGAAGGCAAGCAGAGCTTTTTCCTTTGTACACAACACACTGTTCTGCACTATGGTCTTCCTCCTCTGTCTCTTCTTAAGACCACATTCTGCTGCAAAAAACAAGGCAGGGGGAATGTCTTATGTGTTGTATCATAGAAATCATAACTTTTTAGTTGTGAGGGGAGGATGAAAACAAATGTATTACATAACTTGTTAAATTTAACTAGTTGTTTCCAAGCTACATCAACAAGTGGATTTAACCCACAAATTAAGTCATTAAGCCTCATGCAGGGAGGGGTAAGCAATTACCACATTACTTAACCAGTTTTTAGTTTTCTTCCAAAGTCTGAATGTTCTTTCCATCCCACGGGAGGATCAGCTAGTTCCTTCTCTTAGCTGTCAAAGTATTTTTAGTTTAGACAGGACTTCAGCTGCTAACTAGCTGTTGCAGAAGGGCTTTTCAATGAAGGTGCTGTTCTTTTATCTTCATGATTATGTTTTTAAGCCATTTGAAGTTAGTGTTTGGGTTGCTTATTTATTTGCTTGTTTGTTTTTCAAAAACTTTTATACTATAAATCATTTTGCCTATATTTTCTTTTAACTTATATTGTAAACTGCCATAGTGAGAGAAAAGGGGGATATTAATTAACTATGGATGGGATGAATCTTTCGAATCCTTTTTTAAAAAAGACTTTAAAAAGCAAGGGAAAGAAGGATAATCTTGGCAAGAAACACTCTCTCAGCCTTAGCAAAAGCCTAGATTTCTCCCTTTGGAGAAATCTGGCCAAGACAATTGTCCTAGTTTTGCCACAGGATCTCCCCAGATTGAAAATGAGGTGAAGGCCCTTTTACACAGGCAGGAAAATGTGGATTAATCCCCCATTTTCCTGCCTGTGTAAACAGGGCCACATACTATAGTAGAGAGATGATCCAGGTCAAAACTGACTTTTCTTTGCATAGCTCTTTCTGGCATCCTGGGGTTTGTAGTTTGATGATGCACCAGCAGACTTTGGCAAAGAAGGTTGTGACACCTTGTAAAACTACAAAGCCCAGAATTGTGTCTGAAACAGCTTTGCAAGGGACCTCTGCAAAGAAATCTTTCAGCTGTCCTTGAAATCTCAAGCCTGTAGCTTCCAGTCAAGTACTGAACTTAAATATTAAATGTTCAATTTAAATATCTTAGAATACAAGCCCAAATGTAATTTCTGAAATTGTTAGCAAAGGCCATTATTACTCCAAGGGAAAAACTCACCTACTTACTATCTTCCCTTGTATGTCTCGTCTCCCACGTTTTCAGAAATCTTGGTCTCTCAGGTTTTCAGGCGTCCCAGTCTCCAACGATCTATGGTTGGTGGATTCAAAAGATTCGGTTTGCCTATTTTGGCACAGGGATTTGGATCCGGGTATCACGAATTCTTACCCAGGATTTGGTTGGCCCATCCCTAAAACTAACTAAATTAACTAGCTAACTAAATCCTACTAAACAGTTATTAAAACTCTAAGCAGGTAGGAGAGAGCTTTTTCTTCCATTCACCAGCTCCTCTAGGTGGTCCTGACAACAAGAGGGAAAGCCTCTTTCCTAGTGGATCCTCATATGTGCTATTCCCATCCCAGAGAGGTGCTTATGTTATGGCCCTTATAGCATCAGCTGAAAACCTTGTCATTCTTCCAAGTATTTTAGAGTTTAGATGCTTTCAGATTGTTAGAGCGTTAAAACTGGAAGGGACTTCAAGGTATTCTGGTCAGCTCCTTACTGATGCAGAAAATCCACAGCTAAAACTTTTCAGCAACTGCCGTCAGTGGGTTCTTCCTGAATTTTAAGTAACAATCTCCTTTGCTATAATTTGAACCCAATGGTTTGGGTTCTGTCCTTTGGATCAGCAGAAAACGAGTCTGCTCCATCTTTTGCATCTTTAGATCTTAGTCTTTTGTATGTCACATGCCACCATCACTCTGTCCAAGAACCTGAGTTCCACCATGATAGAAATAGAAAGACTAAAGGACATGTATATATTTCCAGACTATTATGTTTATCATGTGACCGTAAAGTTTTAAGGAGTTCTAAAGTTTTAAGCAGTTCTAAAGAAACAGTGATGTTAGTCTGTTTTTGCATAAAAAAGAAAGGGGAGAAGGGAGGAGAACTGCAGAAGTATTGTTGGAAACAAACACAATTAAAACGTAACAATTAATTTCATTGGTAGTTGAAAACTTCAATAGTACAGCATAAATTTTACTGTTAGAGTAACTGTTATTGGCAGGGACTACCAACACACGTCTTTCTGGTCCATATGCCAGGTGCTGCTGCTGACAAAGCCAGCCCTAAATGGCTTGGCACAGCAATTTTTGAATGTGCATCACTCACTACATATACATGCCCAAGGACCTAGTTCTGCTGGAGGGGCCTTCTATCTCCTACCAGTAGGAGCACTATCTTATGAAGAGACACAGGAGAGGGCCTTCTCCACTGTGGCATCCCCGTCATTCTTCCCTTGGAGGCCCTGCTGGTGCTGACTTCCTTTTGGCAGCAAGTTCAAATATGGCTCTTCACTGAAACTTTTGGGCTCTTAGGAGTATGGCCTGGCTAGGTTGTAAATTTTTGTTTCAGTCTACAGTTTTTAAAAGCTGTTTTAAGTTATTTTAATCATTTAAAAATGTTTTTCCTGTTTTAAATTGTTGATTGGATGTATTTTGTTTAAATTCTTCTGTTATCTGTGCTCAAGACTGAGATATTTTCATAAACGGCAAGATATAAATATTGTAATAAATACTTTTTAATGAACATGTAAGTAAAACACAAAGATTGTAAATGAAAAAAAAATACAGTAACATTATTGGGAATCAATTTTGTTGCTATGCCTAAAACCAAGATAAAATAATGTATGTGTACCAGTAGCTGGGAAGCACTATTCTATATTACAGCCATTCAAATACACCTCTCAATATTATTTTTCCCAAGTTAACCCACATTCCTTGTAGGACTGAGGTTTTCAAACCATTCCATTCACCATTTTTGTCAGCTTCCTCAGAACATGCTCCAACTTGTCCATACCCTTCTTGTGGTGCTCAGAGTTGGACAAAATACACTGGGTGATGCATAAATAAAGCAGAACAGCGTAGTACTACTGCTTTGGTACTACTACTTCCCCCAGCCTCAAGACAATACTTTGGTTGATCAACCAAGAATTATATCTGCCTTTTTTTTGGCAGTGCATGACTGACTCGTGCTTAGCTAGTGGTGTACTAAGGCTCTTAGATCCTTTTTGCACCTTTTTGCGAGACTGTGTTACCTTCTGGAACAGAGCTTACCAAACTTTTCATGTTGGTGACACACTTTTTAGACATGCATCATTTTGCGACACAGTAATTCAGTTTTACTAGCAGATTAAACTAACCCTTTATAAAAGATACAGACACATTGTAATAATAAAATGTATGGGGACACAACATATCTCATGGAAACCTTTCATATAGTTTTTAAAATATATGGTTTATAAATAATGACATACATTCCAAGATTGTAGGTGACACACCTACACACGTCAGGCGACACACTAATGTGTCATGGCACACTGTTTGGAAAGCCCTGTTCCAGAATTTTACATTTATCCCTGTGGAATTTCATTTTGTTTTGGTCCTATTCCTCCTATCTGCTCATTCTTTTTTTACTTTGGTTTTATATGCTATAGCATTTTTACTCCTTTTGCTGATTTTAGTTTGATTTTATGATGTACTGTCTGTCCTTAGGGTATTTCATATTCTTACTGGCCAGAGAACTGTGGTTATGGGATGCTTCAAAAGTGTAATAAATCTGCAGTTAACAGTTCTGCAGAAGCCTTACTTAGAATCTTTTATAACATTTTTATATGGCAATGTGCACTATACATCTATTAAATAAAGAATAGGAATAATAAATCCATGCAGATACTTCTGTCTAGAGGCATACTAGGCAGAGCTTTCATCCATGTAAATTTTAAATTGTGAAATTTATTCCCTCCAAAATTACAAATGGTATTCATTCTCTCTTGGCTTTCGGAAAGGGTGTCAAACACACTTCTTTAACATGGTTACTTAAATTACTTCCAATGTGCTATTGTTTTGTTTTTTTAATGAGTTTTGTCATGGTGTGACTGTTTTCATGAGTGCACTAATTCAGTGGCTGTTTGGCAAAAAAGACAGTATGGAAATTACAAGTATGTTATCGTCATTCATAACACAGATTAAAGTAGTAACAAATTCACTGCAGACACCAAATTAGACTGCATAACAGACATTTTGAACCATAGCCAGAAATTCAGCATAAGATGGACTGTGCAGAATTGGTTATCATTCAACAGAGGCCAGTGTGAGGTGTTTGAGGATATATCCACCCAAGAGTGTAGCCACTGGGGATGGCAAAGTGAGGACACTGCCTGAGGACACTGCCCCTAGATGATATTTTGCTTCAGTCCCTCAATTTCTAGCGCTGCAGTGAGACACTGAATTTTTTTCCCCACCTAAAAGTCTTCTATTTGCTATCTGCATTGTTCACTTAGCTTGCCTCTTTTCATTGGATACCTAACCTCTATTTCAACTGCAGTTTTTAGTGCAATGCTAGAAATTTGGGGACAAAAGCAAAATTTCATTTGTGGGGCAGAAATGTTATTAGAGGGAGGGCAATGCCCTAATTTTGTTTCTCACTAAATACATAGCTACAGCCCTGCATCCATCCCAAAATTCTTTAGATTCTCACTTTTGAGATAGGAGGTTAATTTGCCTTGGTCTGCCTTAGGTTTGGGAAATTTGAAGCTGTCTCTACACTGTAATGTAGAAATAGCTATACCTTTTTGTTTTTGGCAGAACTGGATGAAATCTGAAGGAAAAAAACTCCTTTCCAAGTAGATGAAGCTTAGCACATGGCATATAAAGAGGTGCAGCGTTTTTCTGCTTGACACCCTGGAAAGTCTAAAGTTTCTTTCGTTCTTTTTTCCCGCAAACAGACACCTGTCCTTTGGGAGAAATTTCTTGGCAGAACTGTCAAATGCTACCTGAAGTCCTGACTGAAACACTATAATCCTAAATATGGACCCCCTGGCAGATTGAAGACTTTTATTCAGGATGAAATGACCATGGCTTCACAGTAGTAGTGTACATAAAAACAGTTTGGTTTCTTGTTTTATTGATTTTTCAAAATAACTGTACAATCCAACCACTATTAATAGAAAAAATAAGTCATTTAATTATTTTATATAAAAGAAAAATAAATTTATAATACAAATTATATTATGCTGTACACTTTTTACTCACAGAAAGAATACGCTGGATTCTTATAATACAAATTGGCCTAACCATTTATACAGATTCACAGAGAAATGTGATGCAAGCTACCCCCCACTAAATTTAAGTTGCATGTGTACAATTATTTTTGAATTTTGAGAAGAATGCAACTTATGTACTCTGCTGATAACCTTATGATATATTCCAAGTTTCCTTCCAAAATCCCTTTTCCTGCATCACAAACTGGTATTTTTTTTCAAAAATGAACTAATTACAGTGATACACTAAAAATACTTCTGTACTGCTTCTTTTGAGATGTATGTCAAGGGTCAGGATTCAAAATCAGTGAAAAGCAAGAACCAAATCTTCACGAGTTAGCATACTTATAACCAAATCATTCACAGCTCAACAAAGGCTTAGATTGGTATCCTAAGCACAGTTATTTACTCAAAAGTAAAATTCAATGCTGCCAAGCAAATGTTTTGCTCAACATGTCAGGCTGATAAACTGCTTCAACAAGTTATGTTCTCACACTTCTCAGTGACTTACCACCCAAAGTTTCAAAATCCAGATAGTGAATTACGTTTCTCCTCTATCAGACCTAGTAAACCATACTCAACCAATGAGAAATGTAGTGTTAATAACAACTGAGATTACCAGTTTGCAAATGGGAAGATAATGTTATATTTCATGCTACATATGGTATGTGACTCATTCGAAATCAATTAGCAGAGGTCCACAAACACACCTGTCATGGTTAGCACCTTTGTCTCCAGCCCCTTCAGCAGGTATTGGAAGCCTAAAGCTGAGAAGTGAGGACAAAAAGAAATCTGTGGCTGAGCTATGTTCACATGGGGCTTTAAAGTGCAAAGCAACATAGGTGAGTTTCAACCTTCCCAAATTCAAACATGGGTGCTTGTCATAGCAACCGCATTACACTTTGGAGCATTCAAAGCCTTGGAAGAACAATGTCTCTGTTCCTTGAAATTAGGAGGGTTGGGACTTTTCTAAATTATGTTGCCTTTCAAGGCAGTTGGGACATCTCAGGACCACATTACAACTGCAGAGATTCCTTCCAAACTGCCTTAAATTTGGAAGGACAGTGAAGGCTTTTGGACTGGCACTCCTAATATTCAGAAAGTATGACGAAACACAGACAACTTCCAGGCAGACATTTTCTGAAGCTGAAGAGGAGGGTTATCTCTTATCTTGTGTTGCAGAAGTATTTGCAGCCATGCTGAAATTCAGCATGGTATCAGAGAAGATCCCATTAGATGAGGGACAGATCTTGGGAGGCATAAATGTTGACTGGCTATGAAGGCCATTCAATATCTGTGAACCACTGGGAATATGTCTACAGCAAGGACTTTTTGGTGGCAAAACCTGGACATCCTCCCTTAATATATGCCTTAAATGCACAGACACACACATACACCTGATACTAATTCTCAGAATGCTTTAATTTAAAATCATAAAATGACTATGTATTCAAGAGAAAAGGTATGTAAACCAATTCTTTTCAAGGACATGAAGGCCATGCAGTTTTAATCAACATGTTCAGGTGAAAAAAAAATTTTGTGTTCTCTTTCATGCTATGTGACTTAAGGAAACAGGTAAACTGAATTTTGTTTCTTGATCTGCAAGAATCTTTTACACATTTTCTTAAAGGATTTACCAGCACAAGTAAGTGTTCCTGCCCACTCTAACAACTAAATGCTCTCCAAACTTCATTCTCTGCATATAGTAACAGAATGACTTCTGTTTGCTCAAAATGCCACACATACAGTAGAAATGAAGGTTATAAAGCTTGATCATGGAGATACTGCTATTAAGAGATTTAAAACATTAATCTCTGCCAACCATAACTGAGTATTTTGCATTGTTTTTTAACCTACAAACATGGAATGAATGGCAAATTTGACCTAAGTAATATCAGTCTTCCAAGGCCATACACAATCACGTGAATAAATTAACTTGAAATTGTATGTGCTGTTGCATGCAACAGTTTTATTTGCACACAATGTAATTTTCTTTTTTCTTTCCATGTTCACCTTCTCAAAGTGATATTATGAATCATCTTCTGGATTCTTTCATCATTCTTTAAAATGTTTGCCCTTTTTGCACAAATCCTGTCTTGTTCATCTTTAATCAGTTGGTCCAACTCTGCAAGTTCTGCTTTCAAGGGTTCCACAACACTATCTGTGATACTGAGAGAGAAACAAGCAGCCCATTACACAATCCATTTGGTGTATGCAACCATGTTAGACAAAAGTATATAGGGAAAAAAATCTGTCTTGGCTTCCTTCTGTAAATCAATAATAATTCATCACTTTCAAAGATGAAATGGGGGTGAATAACAATGTATTACTTATTCAAAGCTTCATCTTATGTTTGCCCCAAGCAGATGTCAGCCATTACTTTCAATGGGACTTGTTTCCAAGTAAATCATGCATACAACGCAGCCAAAATTATAGATGAAAACACACAGCATAATTTCTACTCCCCATTTCCTAGTAAACACAGTAAATAGTGTTATGTAGTGGAAAAAGTAACTTTGACAGAGGAGAGGAAAAGGGTGCTGCTGAACCATGAAGTTTGTTTGCATAGCGTGGAGTAAGGATGGCACGTGCATAAAAGTGCATTAGGCCATATATACTGCTCTCCCTTCTCTTGATGGAAACACAATATTTAGTATGGCAAATAAAATGAACATAGCATTTTCATGTATAAATAAAAAAGACAAGGACAGAAACTGCTGAAAATTCTGGAAATATATTCTGGGGTCATACAGCAAAATAAAAAAAATCATAATCTACAAAAGAGTGAAACTTTCACTGGCCAACCAAAATGTGTGGGATCATGCAAGCTTTTGAAGCTCCGCTGGCTTCTTAAACAGGGAAAAGATGTTTTAAAAAATCATACAAGAGAAGAAAAGAGCATCAGAGGCCTACATATTGAACAAAATCTCATACAAAATGTAGCCCCGTGACTCTTAACGCTATCTCTTTTCTTATCTTGTATGATTTTTTTAACATCTTTTGCCTGATGAAGAAGCCAGCGGAGCTTTGAAAGCTTCCCTGATGTGTTTTGAGCATTTTAGTTAGCACTCCAAAAAGGTGTCACTGTAGATTTTGGACTTTATTTTATTTTGCTTACAACCTATGATCCTCCACAGGTTGTTGTCCTATGCTGTCTATGCTATCTTATGCTATGCTTGTAAAACTATGCACTGGTTGTTTTGGATTAACCAAATTTTACATGGTGATTGGATATATTTCTCCATATCCTCACCCTTGTTCCTTCTGTAGAGCCTCTTCCAGTTGTTTATTTTCATTCTGCCACATTTGGAGCTCAGTCTTCATGGCATCCACATCTTCCTGTATATAGTCCATGATTTTTCCAAGAGGGAGAGCACTCCGACAAAGAGCCTGAATGGACCCACGAAACTTATCTATTTCTTTTGCTACTAAGTCCTTCTCCCTTCTCCTTGTTACTTCTGACAGAAGTGGCTTTTCCTAATTGTTTTTAAAAACAAAGAGAGGTGAAGGAAAAAAAAGCACCAAAAAAGAGCAGATTGATACATATATGACAGATTTGCTTTGAAAAGTAAAATAGAAAAAAGAAAACGACCAAGTTTGAGACACACCAATTAAATTGCAATGTGAAAATTGTGAAATTCTAGTATTATACAATAGTGGACAAAGGTGATCCAAAAGATACTCAAATGTAAGTTAAGCTCATGAGGAAACCCCTTTTGAAGAGGTTAAAGTAAATCAGACAGGCCTAGGGCATTCACATTGTTCCATTTGTCCCATTCACACAAAAAAGGATTATTCCCAGGCATATGAAAAGAGAACCCTCCATATCCTGACATCCTCAATACTTATTTGAAAAATTCTGAGACATTTTTGATAGCTTCTTTGGGGTTAAATACAGTCTACACAGCATCTTATACAGGTTTTCTTTTAAGTTCTTTTGCACACCTGCTTTTCTGATTCTTCTCAAATGTGCCTTCTTCATAAATGTGTAGGAATGGAAGATCTAACCCAGTGGTTCTCAACCTTTGGTCCTCCAGATGTTTTGGACTTCATCTTTCAGAAGTCCAGCCAGTACGGCCAGGGACTGTTGGAAAAATGAAGCCCAAGACTGAGAACTAATCTTCTAAATCAAGGAATGGCAGCATGTCTTCTTCCAGACTATTTTGGACAGCTCCCATGGTTCCCTATAATGCTGTGCTGGCTAGGGCTGATGCCAGGTGCCGTACAACAAGGCCACGAGCTGCCAATCCTGATTTAGATAAACCCCTTAGCATTAGAGAAGATACAGACACACTCAAGAGAAACACTGTAATGATACGTAGCCACTGTAACAATATAATGATAGACTAGACATAAAAGCAAACTGTGCCCCAACTCATGAATGCACTGAATGGAAGCAAGCCTGGATTACAGAGTAATCAGTTTATGTTACCTAGAATACAAGTGGAAAAGAGCTATCTGGAACAACTGAATGGAATGAAAAGAAGATGAGCAGAAGAAAGATCAAAAGCTTAGAGAAAGGTATCAAAAGGGTCCAAGGCAGCAATATGGGTTGTTAGAAGGTTGATCCTGATAGATCCAGTTAGATCAGAATATTACAACACATCAGGTAAAGCAGAGAGGAAAGAACAAGCACAATGAACTACAGGGGCTGCAGTGGCCTCTGGCTAAAGGTTCTTTTGTTATTTTGCAGACTGAGATGCAAATATCATACAGACACTGTCTCTCCCTTTACAAGTGCAACTCTATATCCACTAAGTAAAAGAAAAATCCTCAAAAATCCATCCACCAGAGATGTTAGAAATAGAGGTTGGAGGATCTGGATTTTCCTCGGTAATAACCCTGAATTGCAAGGATTTATTATTTTGTATTGCATTTTTGCCACCATTTCTTCGCAGATTTCATGGTGCTATCTCTGATTTCTCTAACTCTCCACTCTTTTCCATTGCACTATGTGAGTAGGCTAGGCTGAGAGACAGCAGTTGGCCCATAATTTCCCAGGGAGCATCCTCGCAGAAAAGGATTTAAACTCAGGTCTCCCCAGTCTAGGTAAAACACGCTATTCACCAGGAGATACAGAAATGTAACAGTATTTACTGACATATTTTAAATAAGTAATAAACAAGCAAGGACCTTGTGTAAGGGTAAAATAGAATGGACTGAGGACTGGAAATGTGATTTATAACTTAGCAAAGGGTATGTCTCATTGGACAGAGTGGTCTTTCACAGAAGAACTTCACAGAATTTAATGGTAACTAGTAGGTGGTTTTGTAAGATGTTATTAAAAGTGTACCTTCTTTGCAAAGAATCAACATGAGAATTTGTTTGTGTCTATGTGAGATACCTACTACGCAGCAATGCAAAAAGCAGCTGGATTAAAGACGTTAAAAATAAGCAGCTAAGAACTTGACCTGCTCAACCGTTTGAGGATCATTAGCATATTACCTTCTCAGCAGATTTTGGCAACTGTGACAACTCATAATCTTTCTTTGTTTCCAATATTCTTTTGACAAGCCCACCTGTAGAACATCAAAATTAACGTATTAATTACAAAGACTTCTCTTTGAAAAGACAAAAAGTGTTTAACTAAGAAAGTAACTGAATTTGGGTTGGTTAAAATGGTTTTATTCTGAATAGATACTGCACTGAATTTTTTTTTCCTGGTACCTATATGATACTCTCCTGGCCACTGAATAAAAATAGGTATCACATAAAAACTTTGTTTTCTTACTACAGTTAGGCTGATGTAAGACTTGACTTATAAGACAACAGTGAGAGTAAGAGGGATTGGGTCAAGCATTGTGTGAACAGAGGATAATCTTGAGCAATAGATCTTTCCTTCTCCAGATTCCTGTTACCCTGTCCATCCCAAAAGCCTCTCTAGAGAATCTGTTGGCACTACAGTTCATTGTGGAATATGTGTTACTGCAGAGAATGTGAAGAGAAAGCTGGCCAAAATTGCGTGGGAAAATTCACAATTTTGGTGCAGTTTACATTGTCTGGCAGTTTATCCCAACCACAAGGAGAGGCTTTCAAGGAACACAGAAGGTTCCAGTGGTGGTGGGGGGGAAAAGACCTGTCATATAAGCTTCCCACTGATTTGACAACAATGAATTGTACCAAATAAATTCAAGAAGAATAAACTAAACAGGAAGGATTGTGCACATTCAGACGTTATCTCAGCCCAAAGCAGGCAGATGGCAAGAAAACAATAACGGGAGGAAAAAACCCACCAGTGTAAGAATATCAACAGTGGCAGGACTAATGGACTTCAACGGAAACCAGTAGGAAAATTAAAACGGAGGAGAGATAAGGTGGCTCCATATTGAGCAAGTTTCACTGTTGTATGAAATTAGTTATGATTAATGAGGGGAAAGCCTAGTGGTAGTGGTGATGGGGATGATATTAATAATTAAACAAAATACTTACCATGCTTCTCATCTCCTTCCAACTCAACTGTTGCCTCCTGAATGACAGCAATTGAAGAAAAAATGGAAAGAAGCTTTACATTATTGTGACTTAGGAGTATGGAAGCTTGTAACATATAAAAATACATAGACAAGAATATCTGGAATTGGCAGTTCAGTTCACTTGGGAGGAAATGAAATATATCTAAAATATCTATCTATCTATCTATCTATCTATCTATCTATCTATCTATCTTATTTTTCTTCCCTGTGAAATAAAAAAAGGACTTCATTTCTCCAGCTTAGAGAGAGGCTCTCCTAAGAATCTATCAATTCAGGTGTAATGTAGATCAACAAAATCCAACCAAATCTTTCTAATGTAAGGCGTAAAGCTGAAACCTATAGCATGCCTTTTCAGGTATCTGGTTCATAACATAAGCATGCCAACTTGAAGGAATTAGCAAAGAGGTTTGGAAATGATGGTTCATCCAAGAAGGCATCACTTCTTCCTGGCCTCAACTAACAGAGCTAATGGATGATTCCATCTCCAGACTAGCTGTTATCATTCATAAGCCAAATGGAAATCATACAAGCGAAGAGACAGAAAAATAAACAGCACCACATCAATCTTTATTTCATATTTGAATTAGAAACTTAATTAACCAACCATTGAGATTTCTGTTATTTCAGGTAGCTGTGGTACTGCCTCTACTATAAACTGGTCATCCTCTTCTTCATCCTCTTTGTCTATAATTACATTTGACACTACTTTGGCACTACCATTTCTAGAAGAAAGCAAGGAGAGAATTAAAATTCAATAATAATCTTGTAATCAATGATCATTCAAAGCAGAAAATGAGGTTCTCTCTCTAAAATAAAAGTTATATCTAATTTCAGCTTCATCTAAACATGTAAAAGTTCTGGTAATTATTTTTGGTGCAAAAATAGAAATGCATGCAAAACTTTCTTATTAAGCCAGATGTACTTTACTATTTTAGAAACGTGATGGCTTGTCTCCTTTTAATATGCCACTGCAACCCACCTTTTGAGTCATGTCTAAGTCAGAATTATGTTGTAACCACATATAAGGGTGTTTTGAATATATGTTGGAAATGTGAACAAGAAGGGACATTTTACTATATGTGATAGACATGTGAAAAGGCCAAAAAGTTCTGGGTTCAAATACATACTTAGGTGCAGAGGATTTTAAAGATTAGCATTCAATTAAAACCAGAAATTTTTATTTTGGAACTTCTGGATGAATAGCTGTAAAAGAGCCATGGGAGCTTACTTCAGTATATGATTATGGCAGTAAAACTGTTGTATGCACAAAGGTAGAAGAATTCAATACTACCTATGAGGGAGAAACAATTGTTGAAATTGACTGACTTTGCAGAAATGGACAAATTAGCTGGTTTCATCAAAGAAAAGTCATTGGAGATATTTCTGAAGGGTTAGAAACCCCTTATAGACTTTTTACAGAAAAAAGGAAAATGATTTGGCAATCTTTGGTTTCCATGAGTAGTAAGATTTTGTTATAACTGCTGAAAAGAAACGAGAAGCCAAGCTCTTTTTTTGGTCTACATTTATTTTTACAACTTTCTTTCATTTTTTTTCTTGCCTTTTTTTCCTCTTACTTTTCTCAGATGATTTTAAATTTTTATTGTACTTTCAAATACGCTTAATAAAAATTATGAAAAAAATATGCTCTGACTACACAATGAACAAAAGCCCCACCCCCTGCAATCCACCATGCAAGTTGCAGGGCCTCCTCCCTGCAACTTGGCCATTTCTGGGTTATCAGAGAGCGAGGGGATCCGTAGTGACACATCCAGCTATTTTCCTTTACATGGATGCATAGCAAGGACACCACCCTCAGGGAAATCCCAAGGACTCCCAGAGATCCCACTTCTAATGCTGGCAAAAGGGGAATAACCCTTGTGATTGTAGATCACTCCTCTGCAGCATTCAGAGAACTACTTGATGCGCCACTGCAGAGTTTCTCACTCTCTGACAACCTAGAAATGGCCATGTTGTGTGAGTGCTTGCACAGCTTACAAGGTGGGTTTGAAGGAGATGGCATCAGAAGACATAGCTACAGAGATGTAGCTATGTGAGGCACTTGTATCTTCCAATGCAGGATCACAGTATAATTTATTATACTCAGCAGAAAACCAATATGCGTAACCAGGGCAATACAACAGATCTACCATTTCATGCAGATCCCTGGTGGTTCATATAAACCCAGACAGAAGACGGCAGTTAGTGTATCCCTCATTCTTCCAGGAGAAGAACCAATGGTCAGAACTTTCTCCCCAGTAGAATATAGCATCCTTTCACCCCATCGTCTTCAGCAGCACAGACCAATGCTACTAGAGCCTAAACTTTGGCACTCATCAGCAATGCTATGTTTGCACATGTGTGTAGGACTGGACTTTATTTTAGTTTGAAAATTTCATTGTTTCTGTCATTTCAAGTAAAAACGCCATTCGTTTATTAAAACAATAATTCCAAATTTACTTTGTAGTTCAGATGCAAGATATTGCATCCCAAGACACCAAACAAAAAATATAAAACATAATGGGGTAGAAATTATAGTTCACAGTGGCTAGGGGAGAGAGGAAAGATGACCTCTACTGAACCTTTTCTACACACAATATTTTTTTCAAAATATTCCTAATTGAAATCATGGTATGCATGTGTGTGTGTGTGTGTATCAGCTCCATGCTGGAAAAGCACAGAATCCAACACTGGGCCCATTGCCCACAACAGAAAGACACCCACCTCACCCTGATTCCTCTCAAACAGCTGTATTAGTGATTAGGATTGTATTGCAAGTATATCTAACTTTTCTGCATTTTAAAAATGGTGGGTATGAAGAAATGAAAGGTGAAACAGAAGGTAAACAAAGGGAAGCTTTCATTACCAGTTCTCAGAAACAGAAATAGAATCTCTTAGTCTTCAAGAAAAATTGACAAAACAAAACCAATTTATACAATATAATTAAAGAACAGGAAAAATTTGCATATTCAACAATATTTTAAAGAAGCACTGAATTTTTCAATAATATGTTGATGTCATACATTGCAAAGCTAAATCAATCTGGGCATGCTTGAACCACATGGAACCCTGTGACTGGAAAAAATTACTTATTCTGTAGTACAGGTATTATGTTTTGGCTCTTCTAGTTAAAAAATATATTCCCAAAAATCTCTTTTTTTCTTTAATCAGTATCCAAACCACATTTCAGCAGAATTGGAAAATGTTTCCAATACTGGGAGTAGTTTTTATGCAATAGACCAGTTAAATGTAAATCACAAACATTATTGTATCTCTCTTATATACAGGAGCATGAACTGGTGTAACAGTGTTACCTTAAAATATTTCACATTACACCAAAACAATATTTTACATCTGGCTTTGTCCATTTCCCTCAGAATTTCCCATTTTTTCATTTCAGGCCTTGTGAGAAAATGTGTTTTCCTGTGTATAGTGTGTTTAGAAAATATCATTGACTACTGAGAGAATGGAAAGTTTGAAGAATGCAAGCTAGACTTCACTTACTCATAAAGGAAACTAGACAACAGCAGTACTGAGAGAATTTTTCATAATGTATATTTTATCTTTACCTCTCTGGCACCATGCCATCTGTACTTTCTTGGCGTTTTATCCTGGGTGGAGCGGGCCTTGCACTGCTTGGTCGTGGTAGTCTTCTGCAACGTAGGATAAAAGGTGTTTCAATCATTTACACAGATAATTCGAA